>JABXJD010000306.1:317500-620000 GCA_013375575.1 Percina caprodes
CAGTAGTACATGAGGTAGCAGTAGTACATGCAGTAGCAGTAGTATTAGCAGTAGCAGTAGTACATAGAGAAGCAGTAGTAAATGCAGTAGCAGAAGTACATGCAGTAGCAGTAGTACATGCAGTAGTATTAGCAGTAGCAGTAGTACATGCAGTAGCAGTAGTAAATGCAGTAGCAGTAGTACATGCGGTACTGTGTTGTGTTGCAGGAACTCGGTGCGTCTGGTGATCCGGAAGGTTCAGTACGCTCCGGAGAAACCGGGTCCTCAGCCGACGGCAGAGACCACCAGACAGTTCCTCATGTCGGACAAACCCCTGCACCTGGAGGCCTCTCTGGACAAAGAGGTACACACACACACACACACACACACACACACACACACACACACACACAGTACTAGGTGGATCTCAGTACTTGTCTCTCTCAGATTTACTACCATGGGGAGCCAATCAGCGTCAACGTCCACGTCACCAACAACACCAACAAGACCGTGAAGAAGATGAAGATCTCAGGTACCCCTCTCTCTCTTTGTCTCTCTCTCTCCCTCTCTCTGTCTCTCTCTCTGTCTCTCTCTCTCTCTCTCTCTCTCTCTCTCCTCTCTCTGTCTCTCTCCCTCTCTCTGTCTCTCTCTCTCTTTCTCTCTCTCTCTCTGTCTCTGTCTCTCTCTCTCTCTCTTTCTCTCAGTCTCTCTCTTTATCTCTTTCTCTCTCTCTCTCTCTCTCTCTCTCTCTCTCTCTGTCTCCCTCTCCCTCTCCCTCTCTCTCTTTTCTCTCTCTCTCTCTCTCTCTCTCTCTCTCTCTCTCTCTCTCTCTCTCTCTCTCTCTCTCTCTCTCTCTCTCTCTCTCTCTCCTCTCTCTCTCTCTCTTTCTCTCTCTCTCTCTCTCTCTCTCTCTCTCTCTCTCTCTCTCTCTCTCTCTCTCTCTCTCTCTCTCTCTCTCTCTCTCTCTCTCTCTCTCCGTCTCTCTCTGTCAATCTGTGCAGCAGTTTCTGTATTGAGTGATTGATTGGTCTGTTATCCAGAGATGGCTAAAGTACACACTTCCCGTACTTAAGTAGAAGAATAGAGACTTGTGTTAAAAACACTCTGGTAAAAGTAGAAGTACTGATTTAACTTCTTCACTCAAGTAAAAGTAACAAAGTACAGACTTTGAAATTAAAAGTATTAAAGTAAAAGTAGCCTTGAGAATGACAAAGATACCTGGACATGGATCACACGCTGTTTATATACTGTTGGCTACAGTGGACATGGAGGACATGTCTTTATATGCTGTTGACTACAGTGGACATGGAGGACATGTCTTTATATGCTGTTTGCTACAGTGGACATGGAGGACATGCTCTTTATATGCTGTTGGCTACAGTGGACATGGAGGACATGTCTTTATATGCTGTTTGCTACAGTGGACATGGAGGACATGTCTTTATATGCTGTTGACTACAGTGGACATGGAGGACATGTCTTTATATACTGTTGGCTACAGTGGACATGGAGGACATGTCTTTATATGCTGTTGACTACAGTGGACATGGAGGACATGTCTTTATATGCTGTTTGCTAAAGTGGACATGGAGGACATGCTCTTTATATGCTGTTGGCTACAGTGGACATGGAGGACATGCTCTTTATATGCTGTTGGCTACAGTGGACATGGAGGACATGCTCTTTATATGCTGTTGGCTACAGTGGACATGGAGGACATGGAGGACATGCTCTTTATATGCTGTTGGCTACAGTGGACATGGAGGACATGCTCTTTATGTGCTGTTGGCTACAGTGGACATGGAGGACATGGAGGACATGCTCTTTATATGCTGTTGGCTACAGTGGACATGGAGGACATGCTCTTTATATGCTGTTGACTACAGTGGACATGGAGGACATGCTCTTTATATGCTGTTGGCTACAGTGGACATGGAGGACATGGAGGACATGCTCTTTATATGCTGTTGGCTACAGAGGACATGGATCACACGCTGTTTATATGCTGTTGGCTACAGTGGACATGGAGGACAGGCTCTTTATATGTTGTTGGCTACAGTGGACATGGAGGACATGGAGGACATGCTCTTTATATGCTGTTGGCTACAGTGGACATGGATCACACGCTGTTTATATGCTGTTGGCTACAGTGGACATGGAGGACATGCTCTTTATATGCTGTTGGCTACAGTGGACATGGAGGACATGTCTTTATATGCTGTTGACTACAGTGGACATGGAGGACACGCTGTTTATATGCTGTTGGCTACAGTGGACATGGAGGACACGCTGTTTATATGCTGTTGGCTACAGTGGACATGGAGGACATGGAGGACATGTCTTTATATGCTGTTGACTACAGTGGACATGGAGGACACAAATTGATTGATTGGTTCTTGTTATTGATTGGTTCTTATTGATTGGTTCTTGTTATTGATTGGTTCTTATTGATTGGTTCTTGTTGATTGGTTCTTGTTATTGATTGGTTCTTGTTATTGATTGGTTCTTATTGATTGGTTCTTGTTGATTGGTTCTTGTTATTGATTGGTTCTTGTTGATTGGTTCTTGTTGATTGGTTCTTGTTGATTGGTTCTTGTTGTTGATTGACAGCTTTGTGTCTCCACAGTGCGACAGCATGCAGACATCTGCCTGTTCAACACGGCGCAGTACAAATGTCCGGTGGCCACCGAGGACTCCGAGTCAGTTTCATTTCTCTTTTCTTTTATTACATTTTCCTGTATTTATTACAGGAGTCGTGCATATTAATGAACATTTCTGTCAATATGTCAGTTAACGAAAAGGCTATTTTTCATCTGCAGTCCCTAAAAGAAGGAAAGTGACATGTGTGGTGTTCTTCTCTAAAGTCAGTCTATAACCCCCAGTAGTCTGGAGAAGAAAGACTTTAGAAAGAAATTGGACATTTACATTGTTAGACACCACCTGATCCAGATTAAACCAGAGAGAGGGAACTACTAGAACTGCTGGGTCTTGGGAATTATAGAGCGGTCTAGACCTGCTCTATCTGTAAATTATAGAGCTGTCTAGACCTGCTCTACCTGTAAATTATAGAGCGGTCTAGACCTGCTCTACCTGTAAATTATAGAGCGGTCTAGACCTGCTCTACCTGTAAATTATAGAGCGGTCTAGACCTGCTCTACCTGTAAATTATAGAGCGGTCTAGACCTGCTCTACCTGTAGATTATAGAGCGGTCTAGACCTGCTCTATCTGTAAATTATAGAGTGCTGCTCTACCCATATAGAGTCTGTGTATCTGTATAACTCTTATTATGAATTGTAATTGAATTGAATGGAGATCATAACTCTCCTGTTTTCACGTGTTGAATCCAGAATTGAGATGTTAGTGGTCAGACATCACTTCATCGTATTGCATGTGTCCCCCATTGAATTTGAAGTGAATCAAGTCAGACGTTGACATCTGGGTCCCTGATTGGTTCCATTTCAGTGACGTCGTCGCTCCCAGTTCAACTTTCTGCAAAGTTTTCACTCTCACTCCGTTCCTGGCAAACAACCGAGAGAAACGAGGCCTCGCTCTGGACGGGAAACTGAAGCACGAGGACACCAACCTGGCCTCCAGCACACTGTGAGTCCACCTGCAGTCATGATGCCTTCCATGTCTGTAGGAACGTGGGACATTCTGATATCCTACTTGAGGGGAAAAGTGAGAGTGTCCCTTAAGAGTTCAGCCAGAATGGAAAATATTTTGAAAATATACCCTGCTCCTGACTGGCTAGTAGTCCTTACCTAGGTACTGTCAGGACCCTAATACTCTGCTCCTGACTGGCTAGTAGTCCTTACCTAGGTACTGTCAGGGCCCTCATACTCTGCTCCTGACTGGCTAGTAGTCCTTACCTAGGTACTGTCAGGGCCCTCATACTCTGCTCCTGACTGGCTAGTAGTCCTTACCTAGGTACTGTCAGGGCCCTCATACTCTGCTTCTGACTGGCTAGTAGTCCTTACCTAGGTACTGTCAGGGCCCTCATACTCTGCTTCTGACTGGCTAGTTGTCCTTACCTAGGTACTGTCAGGGCCCTCATACTCTGCTTCTGACTGGCTAGTAGTCCTTACCTAGGTACTGTCAGGCCCTCATACTCTGCTCCTGACTGGCTAGTAGTCCTTACCTAGGTACTGTCAGGGCCCTCATACTCTGCTCCTGACTGGCTAGTAGTCCTTACCTAGGTACTGTCAGGCCCTCATACTCTGCTTCTGACTGGCTAGTAGTCCTTACCTAGGTACTGTCAGGGCCCTCATACTCTGCTTCTGACTGGCTAGTAGTCCTTACCTAGGTACTGTCAGGGCCTCATACTCTGCTTCTGACTGGCTAGTAGTCCTTACCTAGGTACTGTCAGGGCCCTCATACTCTGCTTCTGACTGGCTAGTAGTCCTTACCTAGGTACTGTCAGGGCCCTCATACTCTGCTTCTGACTGGCTAGTAGTCCTTACCTAGGCACTGAGCTGACCTAGGAGCTACAGCAATGTGTAGTTTAACAAAAGATGGTGTTTTTTGAAAATCAAACCATGTAAACTTAATCTGATATAACCTCTAAATAAAAATATGAACCTGAAAATGAGCAGAATATGGGTGCTTTAAGGGTGGAAGGAAGCAAGCAAGCAAGCGGCTGATTGGTCAACGTGTTTCCTGTCTTGATCAGGTTGAGAGAAGGAGCCAATAAGGAGATCCTCGGCATCATTGTGTCATACAAAGTCAAAGTGAAGCTGGTTGTGTCTCGAGGCGGGTCAGTGCACGCTAACTTCATATCATAAATATCATAAATCATGAATCATAAATCATAAATCATAAATCATTAATCATAAATCATACATCATAAATCATGAACCATGAATCATACATCATAAATCACACATCATAAATCATGAATCATACATCATGAATCATAAATCATACATCATAAATCATGAATCATACATCATGAATCATGAATCATAAATCATAAATCATGAATCATAAATCATACATCATAAATCATGAACCATGAATCATACATCATAAATCACACATCATAAATCATGAATCATACATCATGAATCATAAATCATACATCATAAATCATGAATCATGAATCATACATCATAAATCATGAATCATGAATCATAAATAATAAATCATAAATCATAAATCATAAATCATGAATCATAAATCATACATCATAAATCATGAACCATGAATCATACATCATAAATCACACATCATAAATCATGAATCATACATCATGAATCATAAATCATACATCATGAATCATACATCATAAATCACACATCATAAATCATGAATCATCATGAAGCACTCACAACATGTTGTTCTTATCAATAAAGTTTGATCTCATGTGTTCAATCTTTATTGATTTCAGGCTCCTGGGAGATCTGGCAACGAGGTAACTCACTGAGATTTACAGAGGTCACCTGAATGCCTCACCATAAGTGTCTGTGGATTCTTATTATTGGTGTTTTTTGTCCTTATAATTTTGACGCTATTTTAACACTTTTTTTTGCCAGTTTTTATACTTTTTTCTCTTTTTTGATCTTTTTTAAAATAAAAAAATGGCTTTTTCATCATTTGTTTTTCAAAATTTTTGCCGCTTTTGTTGATATTTTCGTTGCATTGTTTGATGTTTTTTTTGTAGTTTCTTTCCGACGTTTTTGACGCTATTTTAACACTTTCTTGACATTTTTATACTTTTTTTGCCTTTTTTGATCGTTTTTTTGTGAAAAAAAAGTTGAAGAAAGCAAAAAAATTTTAATAAAAAAATGATGGTTTCGTCCATCATTTTGATCGTAATATATCAACAAAACGGCAAAAATGTAGAAATGAAGAATGCAATTTTTTATTTTTTTTTATTAACAAATTGATGCTTTCTTTAATGATTTTTTCAAACTTTTTGCCGCTGTGTTGATATTTTTGTTGCCTTGTAAAACATTTTTTACTATTTATTCATAGTTTTCATCATGTTGTCAAAAAACAATATGCTTTTTTAAAATTTTTGCCGCTTTGTTGATATTTTTGATTTTTGACATTTTTGATTCATAGTTTTTGTCATGTTGTCAAAATAAAAGTATGCGTTTCAACATTTTTTGACAGTTATGTTTCTTTTCGGGCATTTATGACACTTTATCCTTTGTTTTTGACATCTATTACCTTTTCTTTACTCATGTGGACCTAGCATTGTTATATTTATTCATATTTTGACCGTCCTGTCTGTAAATCGAATGGTTGATTTTCAGCGACGTCTCTGTCGAGCTGCCGTTCACGTTGATGCACCCGAAGCCGCCGGAGGAATCCTTCTACAGAGACGGTAATTTTGATGATGATGATGATGATGATGATGGTGATGATGATGATATTCTTCTTATGTGATGAACACTGATGAAAACCTTATTTACTGAATAAATAATGAGTTGATTAAGTTTTAGGTCATTTTATGGTTGCAACCCGCCACAAAATGCAGAAGAAGAAGAAGTTGTAGTTCATTTTAATTAATTGAAGGAAATGACCATGCAATTATTATTTTTTTGTTGCTTCGTTTGTTACCCTGCGACTTCGTACGTTACCCTGCGACTTCGTATGTTCCCCTGCGACTTCGTACGTTACCCTGCGACTTCGTATGTTCCCCTGCGACTTCGTATGTTCCCCTGCGACTTTGTTTGTTACCCTGCGACTTCGTATGTTCCCCTGCGACTTCGTACGTTACCCTGCGACTTCGTATGTTCCCCTGCGACTTCGTATGTTCCCCTGCGACTTTGTTTGTTACCCTGCGACTTCGTATGTTCCCTTGCGACTTCGTATGTTACCCTGCGACTTCGTACGTTACCCTGCGACTTCGTATGTTCCCCTGCGACTTCGTACGTTACCCTGCGACTTCGTATGTTCCCCTGCGACTTCGTACGTTACCCTGCGACTTCGTACGTTACCCTGCGACTTCGTACGTTACCCTGCGATTTTGTTCGTTACCCTGCGACTTCGTTCGTTACCCTGCAACTTCGTATGCAACCTGCTACAAAACGCAGAAGAAGTTGTAGCCAATGTCCCCCAGTATTTCCTCTCTGTCTCACACATGGGGGCAACAAAGACAGATGGACGGACAAGGAGACGAAAGACTTTCTGGATTTAATTTATGAGTTTTTTTACCGAACTTCAGACATTGACAAGTGGAGGCAAACGTAGCGACTGATTGTTGAGCTCGGATGTTGAAAGTTGCATTCTGGGCAGTTTGAGTAATTAGCATAAAACGCTAATTAACCCACTAGACTCTGCTCTGTGGAGGGTTCCTGTCTGAGATCTTCTTCTAACCCTCGATGCTTGTCTCTCTGTGGAGGGTTCCTGTCTGAGATCTTCTTCTAACCCTGGATGCTTGTCTCTCTGTGGAGGGTTCGTGTCTGAGATCTTCTTCTAACCCTGGATGCTTGTCTCTCTGTGGAGGGTTCCTGTCTGAGATCTTCTTCTAACCCTGGATGCTTGTCTCTCTGTGGAGGGTTCCTGTCTGAGATCTTCTTCTAACCCTGGATGCTTGTCTCTCTGTGGAGGGTTCCTGTCTGAGATCTTCTTCTAACCCTCGATGCTTGTCTCTCTCTGCAGCTCCAGATGAAGCTCCGATCGACGCAAACCTCATCCAGTTTGACACTAAGTAAGCTGCTGTCTGTCTGTCTGTCTGCCTGTCTGCCTGTCTGTCTGTCTGTCTGTCTGTCTGTCTGCCTGTCTGCCTGCCTGCCTGCCTGTCTGCCTGTCTGTCTGTCTGTCTGTCTGTCTGTCTGTCTGCCTGTCTGCCTGCCTGTCTGCCTGTCTGCCTGTCTGTCTGTCTGTCTGTCTGTCTGTCTGTCTGCCTGCCTGCCTGCCTGTCTGTCTGATTTATGGCCTCTTTAGACAGGAAGCTGAAGCCTTATCTCCAGTCCTTAATGTTGGGAATCGGATGGGAATACAAGTACTAACATTTACAGGATGGGAATACAAGTACTAATATTCACAGGATGGGAATACAAGTACTAATATTTACAGGATGGGAATACAAGTACTAATATTCACAGGATGGGAATACAAGTACTAATATTTACAGGATGGGAATACAAGTATTAACATTTACAGGATGGGAATACAAGAACTAATATATACAGGATGGGAATACAAGAACTAATATTTACAGGATGGGAATACAAAAATGTGCTTTCTACTTTATAATTAAAACAGGACAAAGGTGTTTTTTTCTGTCATTTAACATTTATTTCTTAGAGAGTAACCCTAACCCTCTCTCCTTCTGTTCCTCCCTCCCTCTCCTCTCTCCTCTCTCCTCCCTCCTTCCGTTCCTCTCTCCTCTCTCCTCTCTTCTCCCTCCCTCAGTGACGATGACATCATCTTTGAAGACTTTGCCCGCCAGCGGCTGATTGGCGGAGCGCAGGACGACAAGGACGAAGACGAGGAGCCGGTGGACTCGCCCAAACTGGACGACAGATAAAACCTTGGAGTGCCGCCGCGAGGGGGGGGGGCACCGCTGCCGCGGGGGCCTTGGTCCCCTCTCAACACTCGGCGGTGGCGTGTTTGTGTGCTCGTCCGTGTCCGTCCTCTGCGTCCTGCGGGGTGTAAAAATCTCGAATCCCACATCGTTTTCAGACGGAGCAGCTCCCCGCTCCTCCGCCCGCGCGCCGGGGACTTGAACCGCGACCACGGCGTGGGACCGCCGGCTGGTAGCATGCCTCTAATGTCACTTTGTTGTACCTGTTTCCATTAGGGACGAGCAGGCGTTACGTGCTGTTGAGATTAGTGTCCATGTGTCCGTCCGAGGGTCAGAAACAATGGCGCCGGACCCGCGGGGACGCCGGCAGACCGGCGTCTTCGTCCACAGTCCGTCCGCACGGAGACAACGTCCCGACAGGGACAGCGACCAATCAGCTGAGAGCATCTGGGGCCCTGTTTGCATGAAATCCATCTATATGTGATTTATTAATGGATAATCAGGTGTCGTCTTCTCGTCAAAATTAGAAATCAACAATTTTGTTGACGTTTTTTATCAATGTTTTTAATTTTTTATTAAGTTTTTGCCCCTTTTTTCATCACTTTTGACTCTTTTCTAGTAAAGGTTTCTCACCAAATTTCCCAAAAATGAAAGTTGAAATGGTTTCAAAAGAGTAACGGGACTAAAGTTTGCCATCAGCATCCTCTGAGCTTAACTTTTAGTCAAAATAATTCATGATTTCTGCTTCATTTTTATTCTAGAATAAAGTATAATTTCAAATAAATTAAGTTTATTGACCATAAATTAAAAGAAATGTTAAAAAAAATCTTTTAAAAAGCATCAAAAACAAAGAAAAAAGTGACAAAAAAGTTTTTTTTAAATTTTAACCCAGAAGGATAAGTCAACAGGAAGACCACGCGGGGTTAACCCCCCCCCCCACAGGAGGGCGCCCCCTGGTGGAGTCTGGGATACCCCCCCAACCCTCTAGAGACATGAATTAATAAATTAATATGTTAACAAAATGAATTCACCTAAAGCAAGAAGACCTCTCACCGTCGTGTTGTCTTCCTGTCGACCTGCAAGTCAAAATTTCAAATTAAAAGCCTTTTATCAATGTTCTGGTCGTCTTGTTTGAGCCTTTTGTGTCTTTCCTCCGATGTTTTTGTCACTTATTCAAAGTTTGTCCACTTTTTCTGAGCCTTCTGAAATTTGTGTGGGTTTTTCCCAAAATTTTTAAAGCTTCTTTTTCCACTTTTATTGCCATTTGTCTTTTATTTTTACATTTTTCTTTCTTTTTCTTTTATAATTGTCACACACAAGTTCTTTTATCAATTTTTTTCTACAAATATATATCTATTAAATTTACAAAAACACTTTTCAGATCCAAAAGTAAAGCATTAGTCAAAAACTGCTGGATGATTCAGAAAATGAGTGTCTGGTCCTTTAATGAACATTTTATTCAAGTAAAGCATTAAGAGATGAGACATGTGAAGCTTTGTTACTGTGTGTGTGTGTGTGTGTGTGTGTGTGTGTGTGTGTGTGACAGAAACCTTACAAGATAAAAAGATTTAAAAGACACCCAAAACATCTTTATTATTTTCAACATTATTTGAACGGGCTTTTATTTTGACAGGGCCAGAAGGAAACCTATACATTCCTCTGCATCTTTAATAAAAAGTAATTTTGTGGCAACCTGTGTGTGTGTGTGTGTGTTTTGGTTTTGTGATGTTTCTGACGCTTTATTTTTAATATTTGACATTTTTGATTTTGTGATATGTGAAGTGTTTGGGACATTTTTCACAATAAAAGTCATCCACCATCTTGTGGACAAAGTCAGTAACTACATGACTTCACACATATATAATCAAATCATTTTTATTTATACGAGTACTTATTTATACTGTGGTGTCTTTCTTTTGCTGTATTATTTAATTACATATTTTGTTTAATTTCACGTCACTTATTCACTTACATTGCAGTATTTTTGTACTAAGTCCACCTAACTTTACTTAACAATACCTATATATAATATTATATAATATTATTATACTATTATATAATAATATAACGCCACTTTACATATTCAGTCAGTACTTTCTGCACATTGTCTGTTGTTTGAATTTAAAAATCCTTAAAAAAAAACTAAATTATGAATTTTTAAGGCTTTTGTCGACATATTGTCGAATTCTTTCTATATAGTATACTATAACTTATTCTATATAGTATACTATGACTTATTCTATATAGTATACTATGACTTATTCTATATAGTATACTATAATTTATTCTATATAGTATACTATAACTTATTCTATATAGTATACTATAATTTATTCTATATAGTATACTATAATTTATTGTATATAGTATACTATAATTTATTCTATATAGTATACTATGACTTATTCTATATAGTATACTATAATTTATTCTATATAGTATACTATAATTTATTCTACATAGTATACTATAACTTATTCTATATAGTATACTATAATTTATTCTACATAGTATACTATAATTTATTCTATATAGTATACTATAATTTATTCTACATAGTATACTATAATTTATTCTACATAGTATACTATAATTTATTCTACATAGTATACTATAATTTATTCTATATAGTATACTATAATTTATTCTACATAGTATACTATAATTTATTCTATATAGTATACTATAACTTATTCTACATAGTATACTATAACTTATTCTATATAGTATACTATAACTTATTTCTACATAGTATACTATAACTTATTTCTATATAGTATACTATAACTTATTCTATATAGTATACTATAATTTGTTCTACATAGTATACTATAATTTATTCTATATAGTATACTATAATTTATTCTATATAGTATACTATAATTTATTCTACATAGTATACTATAACTTATTCTACATAGTATACTATAATTTATTCTACATAGTATACTATAATTTATTCTACATAGTATACTATAATTTATTCTACATAGTATACTATAATTTATTCTATATAGTATACTATAATTTATTCTATATAGTATACTATAATTTATTCTACATAGTATACTATAACTTATTCTACATAGTATACTATAATTTGTTCTACATAGTATACTATAATTTATTCTATATAGTATACTATAATTTATTCTATATAGTATACTATAATTTATTCTACATAGTATACTATAACTTATTCTACATAGTATACTATAATTTATTCTACATAGTATACTATAATTTATTCTACATAGTATACTATAATTTATTCTACATAGTATACTATAATTTATTCTATATAGTATACTATAATTTATTCTACATAGTATACTATAATTTATTCTACATAGTATACTATAACTTATTCTACATAGTATACTATAATTTATTCTACATAGTATACTATAATTTATTCTACATAGTATACTATAACTTATTCTATATAGTATACTATAATTTATTCTACATAGTATACTAAAATTTATTCTATATAGTATACTATAATTTATTCTACATAGTATACTATAATTTATTCTACATAGTATACTATAATTTATTCTATATAGTATACTATAACTTATTCTATATAGTATACTATAATTTATTCTATATAGTATACTATAATTTATTCTATATAGTATACTATAATTTATTCTACATAGTATACTATAATTTATTCTACATAGTATACTATAATTTATTCTATATAGTATACTATAATTTATTCTATATAGTATACTATAATTTATTCTACATAGTATACTATAATTTATTCTACATAGTATACTATAATTTATTCTACATAGTATACTATAATTTATTCTACATAGTATACTATAACTTATTCTATATAGTATACTATAATTTATTCTATATAGTATACTATAATTTATTCTATATAGTATACTATAATTTATTCTACATAGTATACTATAATTTATTCTACATAGTATACTATAATTTATTCTATATAGTATACTATAACTTATTCTATATAGTATACTATAATTTATTCTATATAGTATACTATAATTTATTCTACATAGTATACTATAATTTATTCTATATAGTATACTATAATTTATTCTACATAGTATACTATAATTTATTCTATATAGTATACTATAACTTATTCTACATAGTATACTATAACTTATTTCTATATAGTATACTATAACTTATTTCTACATAGTATACTATGACTGTTTTCGACATACTACATTATGACTTTTTATTAATTTTCACAACATAATCACATTTATTTATCTGGAGACACATTGTTTTTACAGATCCACAGGCACGTTTGTCCTTTTCCAGCCGGAGAAACCTTCGTCATCGTCTTCACTCGGACTTTAAAAAGCCTTAAAATAACCTTCCGGATGTCTTTGGTGCGCACGCCGTAGATGACGGGGTTGACCGTCGCCGGGAACAGGATGTACACGAGTCCCATGAAGGTGTTGGCGTCCGTCGGGATGGCGATGTTCAGGTTGTGCGAGAGGAACGTGACGCTCCCCACGAAGTAGAAACACATCATGGCGATGAGGTGGGTGCCGCACGTGTGGAACGCCTTCCAGCGCTCCTCGCCGTCCGCCGTCGCCCGCAGCACCGCGCTCAGGATCTTCACGTAGGACAGGAATATGAGCGGGATGTCCACGCCGACGAAGCACACGATCACGGCGAGTCCCGCCGCTCGGCTGCTCTCCGTGCTGCCGCACGCCAGGCTCACCAGCGCCATGTGGTCGCAGTAGCAGTGCCTGATGGTGTTGGAGCCGCAGAAGCGCAGCGACCCGGCCAGCGCCACCAGCGTCGCCATGACGGCGCTGCTGCGCACCAGAGCGACGGGCAGCAGCTTCGCCAGCGTGGAGGCGTTGATGATTTTGGCGTAGCGCAGCGGCTGGCAGATGGCCACGTAGCGGTCGAGCGCCATCGCCAGCAGCAACGTGGACTCCAGCGAGGACAGGAAGTGGGTGAAGAACATCTGGGTTAAGCAGCCGCCAAGCGAGACCTGGTCCCAGTCCAACAGGAGGCCAAGGAGCATCTTAGGGATGATGGCGGTCGCCACTAGCACGTCGACGACGCACAGCGAGCAGATGAGGACGTACATGGGGCCGTGCAGGCTCTCCGTGCTGCGGAGCACGTAGACCAGCAAGCAGTTCCCCAGCAGCACCACCACGTAGGAGGCGGCAAACGGCAGCGCCAGCAGGCGCCGATGGTCCTGCAGGGACGGAAACCCTCGGAACACAAACAGGACGTGGGAGGAATTCCCGCTCCACGACCCCCCCAACATGGCGCCGGCTTCACCTAAAACAAGAAGATGAAAAAGACTGTGAAGCCCAGAAACCGGACCCGGACCTGGAACCCTTGTGTTGGCTTCCTGTCGACCTGCAAATGTTAGTTTTCTGAGTCAAAATTTCAAATTAAAAGCCTTTTATCAACGCCTTTTTTATTATAGGTGTCTCTTTCGTCACTTTTGTGTCTTTCCCCCGATGATTTTGTCACTTTTTCTGAGCCTTTTGACACTTTTGACACTGAGTGTTTTTCCTCAACTTGTTGAAGCTTTTTTATTTTTTATTTTTTTTTATTTGTCAGGTTTGCACTGACCAGTAGTCTCTGCATCCCAACTCTTTTTTCGACATACTATACTATGACAGTTTCTTTATTTTCTCCAACATCTGCTCTGACTGTTTTCTCTTTATGTATCTTGGTTGCAGGATGGCTCAGAGGTTTACACTGAGGCAGATTAGACCAGCAAGTAGACTTGGACTCTGGTTCAATTCCAGACTCTTATTACGACATACTATACTATGACAGTTTCTTTATTTTCTCCAACATATTCTGCTCTGAATGTTTCCTCCTTATATATGTTTCCGTTGCAGGATGGCTTAGAGGTTTACACTGATGCAGATTAGACCAGCAAGTGGACTTGGACTCTGGTTCAATTCCAGACTCTTTTACGACATACTATAACATGCCTTTTTTATGACTTTTTTCGACATTTTATACTATCACTTTTTTACGACTTTTTTCAACATACTATACTATGACAGTTTCTTCATTTTCTCCAACATATTCTGCTCTGACTGTATTCTCCTTATATATGTCTCAATTGCAGGATGGCTTAGCGGTTTACACTGATGCAGATTAGATCTGCAGCCTTGGACTCTAGTTTGTTTCCTGACTCTTTTTTTGACATACTATACTATGACTTTTTTAGGACATTTTTCGACATACTATACTATGACTTTTTTACAACTTTTTTTGACATACCATACTTGGACTTTTGTACAAATTTTTTGGACATACTATACTATGACTTTTCTATGACTTTTTTCGACATACTATACTATGATTTTTTACGAATTTTTTCGACATACTATACTATGACTTTTTTACGACTTTTTTCAACATGCTATACTTTGAGTTTTTTACAAATTTTTTAGACATACTATACTATGACAGTTTCTTTATTTTCTCCAACATATTCTGCTCTGACTGTTTTCTCCTTATATATGTCTCAATTGCAGGATGGCTCAGAGGTTTACACTGATGCAGATTAGATCTGCAGCCTTGGACTCCAGTTTGATTCCTGACTCTTTTTTTGACATACTATACTATGACTTTTTTACGAATTTTTTCATTAGATTAGATTAGATTAGATTAGATTATACTTTATTTATCCCACAACGGGGAAATTTCCTTATTACAGCATCAGCATTATCTTCTATACAGCAAAAAAAACACACAAACAAGTAAACACACAAGAAATACAGGCAAAACAATAAACAATAATTATAAGGTAGACAGAAAGTAAGCAGAATGGCGTCAAATAAAGGCATTTTAAGTATATTTTAAAGTGTATTTTAAAGTGCGGCCATGATACAAGAAAACAGTGTAATATTGCAGTGTAAGTGACGTTAAAATTAAATTGAATGTGTAATTGGAGTAATAAAGCTAGAGTCTGTAGCACAATATAAATTATATTAACCTGTGACTATAAATATTGAAAAGTAAGTACTTGTAATAAAATAATATAAATACCGATAATAAATATAAACAGAAAGTGTGTGGTGTAGATGGGAGATAAAAAGGAACAGAAACTACAACATTATCAGGTAGTGCAGGTGTTGTAGAGTCTGACAGCGGCCGGGATGAAGGACCTGCGGTACCTCTCCTTCTTACACCGTGGGTGTATCAGTCTGCTGCTGAAGGAGCTGCTCAGGGACCCCACAGTGTCATGTAGCTTGGCTAACATCCTTCTCTCCCCTACTTTCTCTATGGGGTCCAGAGGACAGTCCAGGACAGAGCTCGCTCTCTTGATCAGTCTATTAAGTCTGCTCCTGTCCCTGTCCGAGCTGCCCCCCCTCCAGCAGACCACGGCATAAAGGATGGCAGAGGCCACCACAGAGTCATAAAAAGTCCTGAGGAGAGTCCTGCACACTCCAAAGGACCTGAGTCTCCTCAGCAGATGGAGGCGACTCTGGCCCTTCTTGTATAGAGCATGGGTGTTATCAGTCCAGTTCAGTTTATTGTTCAGGTGAACACCCAGGAATCTGTAGCTCTCCACTACCTCAATGTCCGATCCCTGGATGCTCACCGGTGAGAAGGTGGATGTTTTCCTCCTGAAGTCAACGATCATCTCCTTTGTCTTGCTGGTGTTAAGCTGGAGCTGGTTGAGCTCACACCAGCTGACAAAGTCCTTGATGACCGACCTGTATTCCAGGTCGTTCCCCTCAGAAACACAACCAACAACGGCTGTGTCATCGGAGAACTTCTGGATGTGGCAGTGGGTGGTGTTGTGCGTGAAGTCAGAGGTGTAGAGGGTGAAAAGGAAGGGGGAGAGCACCGTACCCTGAGGGGCACCTGTGCTGCAGTGTACCACATCAGACACACAGTGATGGAGCCTCACATACTGTGGTCTGTTGGTGAGGTAGTCATACTATACTTTGATTTTTTTACAACTTTTTTTGACATACCATACTTGGACTTTTTTACAAAGTTTTTTGACATACTATACTTTGATTTTTTTACGAATTTTTTCGACTTACTATACTATGACTTTTTTAGGACATTTTTCGACATACTATACTTTGACTTTTTTAAGAATTCTTTTGACATACTATACTATGACTTTTTTATGATTTTTTTCAACATACTATACTATGACAGTTTCTTTATTTTCTCCAACATATTCTGCTCTGACTGTTTTCTCCTTATATATGTCTCAATTGCAGGATGGCTTAGCGGTTTACACTGATGCAGATTAGATCTGCAGCCTTGGACTCTAGTTTGATTCCTGACTCTTTTTTGACACTATACTATGACTTTTTACGAATTTTTTCATCATACTATACTTTGATTTTTTTACGAATTTTTTCGACATACTATACTATGACTTTTTTACAACTTTTTTCAACATACCATACTTTTTTACGAATTTTTTCGACATACTATACTATGACTTTTTTAGGACATTTTTCGACATACTATACTTGGACTTTTTTACAACTTTTATCGACATACCATACTATGACTTTTTTACAACTTTTATCGACATACCATACTATGACTTTTTTACGACTTTTTTCAACATACTATACTATGATTTTTCTACAACTTTTTTCGACATACTATACTATGATTTTTTACGAATTTTTTTGACTTACTATACTATGACTTTTTTACGACTTTTTTCAACATACTATACTATGACTTTTTTACAACTTTTTTCAACATACTATACTTTGACTTTTTTAAGAATTCTTTTGACATACTATACTATGACTTTTTTACGACCTTTATCAACATTATACTATGACTATTTTACGAATTTTTCGACATACTATACTTTGAATTTTTTACTACTTTTTTCGACATACCATACTTGGACTTTTTTACGATTTTTTTCGCCTTACTATACTATGACTTTTTTACGACTTTTTTCAACATGCTATACTTTGACTTTTTTACAAATTTTGTTAACATGCTATACTTTGACTTTTTTACGACTTTTTTCGACATACTATACTATGACTTTTTTACGACTTTTTTCGACATACTATACTATGACAGTTTCTTTATTTTCTCCAACATATTCTGCTCTGACTGTTTTCTGCTTATATAAGTCTCAATTGCAGGATGGCTTAGCTGTTTACACAGATGCAGATTAGATCTGCAGCCTTGGACTCTAGTTTGATTCCTGACTCTTTTTTTGACATACTATACTTTGATTTTTTTTACGATTTTTTTCGACATACTATACTTTTTTACAACTTTTTTCGACATACCATACTTTTTTACAACTTTTTTCGACATACTATACTATGACTTTGTTACGACCTTTATCAACATACTATACTATGACTATTTTACAAATTTTTCGACATACTATACTTTGAATTTTTTACTACTTTTTTCGACATACCATACTTGGACTTTTTTACGATTTTTTTCGCCTTACTATACTATGACTTTTTTACGACTTTTTTCAACATGCTATACTTTGAGTTTTTTACAAATTTTTTAGACATACTATACTATGACAGTTTCTTTATTTTCTCCAACATATTCTGCTCTGACTGTATTCTCCTTATATATGTCTCAATTGCAGGATGGCTTAGCGGTTTACACTGATGCAGATTAGATCTGCAGCCTTGGACTCTAGTTTGTTTCCTGACTCTTTTTTTGACATACTATACTATGACTTTCCTATGACTTTTTTCGACATACTATACTATGATTTTTTACGAATTTTTTCATCATACTATACTTTGACTTTTTTAAGAATTCTTTTGACATTCTACATGAATTCTATGACTTTTTTACGACCTTTATCAACATACTATACTATGACTATTTTACAAATTTTTCGACATACTATACTTTGAATTTTTTACTACTTTTTTTGACATACCATACTTGGACTTTTTTACGATTTTTTTCGCCTTACTATACTATGACTTTTTTACGACTTTTTTCAACATACTATACTATGACAGTGTCTTTATTTTCTCCAACATATTCTGCTCTGACTGTTTTCTCCTTATACATGTCTCAATTGCAGGATGGCTCAGAGGTTTGCATTGATGCAGATTAGATCTGCAGCCTTGGACTCTAGTTCGATTCCTGACTCTTTTCGACATTTTATACTATCACTTTTTTACGACTTTTTTCAACATATGTATCTTGGTGGCAGGATGGCTTGGAGGTTTACACTGATGCAGATTAGACCAGCAAGTAGATCCTGCAGCCTTGATCTCTGGGAGTTTTTTACGACTTTTTGCAACATACCATACTTTGACTTTTTAAAGAATTTTTTCGACATACTATACTATGACTCTTTTACAACTTTTTTCGACATACTATACTCTGACAGTTTCTTTATTTTCTCCAACATATTCTGCTCTGAATGTTTTCTCCATATATATCTCAGTTGCAGGAAGGCTCAGAGGTTTACACTGATGTAGATTAGATCAGCAGCTAGACTCTGCAGCCTTGGACTCTAGTTTGATTCTCGACTCTTTTTTTGACATACTATGACTTTTTCATGACTTTTTTCGACATACTGTACTATGACTTTTTTACGACGTTTTTCGACATACTATGCAATTACTTTTTAATGACTTTTTTTGACATAATATGACTTTTTCACCACTTTTTTTGACATAATATAACTTTTTCACTTTTTTCGACATACTATACTATGACTTTTTTACAACTTTTTTTTGACATAATATGACTTTTTCACGACTTTTTTCGACATACTATACTATGACTTTTTTACAACTTTTTTCAACATACCATACTTTTTTAGTAATTTTTTCGACACACTATACTAAGACTTTTTTAGGACATTTTTCGACATACTATACTATGACTTTTTTACAACTTTTATCGACATACCATACTATGACTTTTTTACGACTTTTTTCGACATACTATACTATGATTTTTCTACAACTTTTTTCGACATACTATACTTTGACTTTTTTAAGAATTCTTTTGACATACTATACTATGACTTTTTTACGACCTTTATCAACATACTATACTATGACTTTTTTACAACTTTTTTCGAAATAACATACTTGGACTCTTACAAATTTTTTGGACATACTATACTATGACTTTTCTATGACTTTTTTCGACATACTATACTATGATTTTTTACGAATTTTTTCATCATAGTATACTTTGATTTTTTTATGAATTTTTTCGACATACTATACAATGACTTTTTTACAACTTTTTTCGACATACTATACTTTGACTTTTTTAAGAATTCTTTTGACATTCTACATGAATTCTATGACTTTTTTACAACCTTTATCAACATACTATACTATGACTATTTTACGAATTTTTTCGACTTACTATACTATGACTTTTTTACAACTTTTTTCGACATAATATACTTTGACATTTTTAAGAATTCTTTTGACATTCTACATGAATTCTATGACTTTGTTACGACCTTTATCAACATACTATACTATGACTATTTTACAACTTTTTTCGACATACTTACTTTGAATTTTTACTACTTTTTTCAACATACCATACTTGGACTTTTTTACAATTTTTTTCGCCATACTATACTATGACTTTTTTACGACTTTTTTCAACATGCTATACTTTGAGTTTTTTACAAATTTTTTAGACATACTATACTATGACAGTTTCTTTATTTTCTCCAACATATTCTGCTCTGACTGTTTTCTCCTTATATATGTCTCAGTTGCAGGATGGCTCAGAGGTTTACATTGATGCAGATTAGATCTGCAGCCTTGGACTCTAGTTTGATTCCTGACTCTTTTTTTGACATACTATACGATGACTTTTTTACGAATTTTTCATCATACTATACTTTGATTTTTTTTACGATTTTTTTCGACATACTACACTATGAATTTTTTACAACTTTTTTCGACATACCATACTTTTTTACAACTTTTTTCGACATACTATACTATGACTTTTTTACAACTTTTTTCGACATACCATACTTGGACTTTTTTACGATTTTTTTCGCCTTACTATACTATGACTTTTTTACGACTTTTTTCAACATGCTATACTTTGAGTTTTTTACACATTTTTTAGACATACTATACTATGACAGTTTCTTCATTTTCTCCAACATATTCTGCTCTGACTGTATTCTCCTTATATATGTCTCAATTGCAGGATGGCTTAGCGGTTTACACTGATGCAGATTAGATCTGCAGCCTTGGACTCTAGTTTGTTTCCTGACTCTTTTTTTGACATACTATACTATGACTTTTTTAGGACATTTTTCGACATACTATACTATGACTTTTTTACAACTTTTTTTGACATACCATACTTGGACTTTTGTACAAATTTTTTGGACATACTATACTATGACTTCTCTATGACTTTTTTCGACATACTATACTATGATTTTTTACGAATTTTTTCGACATACTATACTATGACTTTTTTACGACTTTTTTCAACATGCTATACTTTGAGTTTTTTACAAATTTTTTAGACATACTATACTATGACAGTTTCTTTATTTTCTCCAACATATTCTGCTCTGACTGTTTTCTTCTTATATATGTCTCAATTGCAGGATGGCTCAGAGGTTTACATTGATGCAGATTAGATCTGCAGCCTTGGACTCTAGTTCAATTCCTGACTCTTTTCGACATTTTATACTATCACTTTTTTACGACTTTTTTCAACATATGTATCTTGGTGGCAGGATGGCTTGGAGGTTTACACTTATGCAGATTAGACCAGCAAGTAGATCCTGCAGCCTTGATCTCTGGTTTGATTCCAGACTCTCTTAACGACATACTATACTGTGAGTTTTTTACTACTTTTTTGACATACCATACTTGGACTTTTTTACGATTTTTTTCGACATACTATACTATGACTTTTTTATGATTTTTTTCAACATACTATACTATGACAGTTTCTTTATTTTCTCCAACATATTCTGCTCTGACTGTTTTCTCCTTATATATGTCTCAATAGCAGGATGGCTTAGCGGTTTACACTGATGCAGATTAGATCTGCAGCCTTGGACTCTAGTTTGATTCCTGACTCTTTTTTGACATACTATACGATGACTTTTTTACAAATTTTTTCATCATACTATACTTTGATTTTTTTTACGATTTTTTTCGACATACTACACTATGAATTTTTTACAACTTTTTCGACATACCATACTTTTTTACAACTTTTTTCGACATACTATACCATACTTTTTTAGGACATTTTTCGACATACTATACTTTGACTTTTTTACTACTTTTTTCGACATACTATACTTGGACTTTTTTACGATTTTTTTCGCCTTACTATACTATGACTTTTTTACGACTTTTTTCAACATGCTATACTTTGAGTTTTTTACAAATTTTTTAGACATACTATACTATGACAGTTTCTTTATTTTCTCCAACATATTCTGCTCTGACTCTATTCTCCTTATATATGTCTCAATTGCAGGATGGCTTAGCGGTTTACACTGATGCAGATTAGATCTGCAGCCTTGGACTCTAGTTTGATTCCCGACTCTTTTTTTGACATACTATGACTTTTTCATGACTTTTTTCGACATACTATACTATGACTTTTTTACGACTTTTTTTGACATAATATGACTTTTTCACGACTTTTTTCGACATACTATACTATGACTTTTTTATGACTTTTTTCAACATACTACAGAATGATGGATGGCTCAGAGATTTACAGTGATGCGAATTAGACCAGCAACCAGAACCTGCATCTTGTATAACAGGATGCACAAAATCATTGAGGTGGCCCAAGTCTATCATAGAGTTAGTGGGGCCAAACTGCATGATCTCTGTTTTACTCTCATTCAGTTTAAAAATGTTGACATCATTTAAACAGTCAAGTAGGGGTGTCAGGGGGCTGCCTTCCTGCTTTCTGATTGGTATATACATTTGACAATCATCAGCATAAAGATGATAGGAGATGCCATGCTTTTTGAAAAATGTTCCAAGTGAAAGGAGGTACAGTGCAAAAAGAATAGGACCAAGAATAGATCCCTGGGGGACTCCACAGGGAACCATTTTAAGGCAGTCCCCCTGACTCCCACACAGTTTTCCAAGCTAGATAATAGAATTGTGTGGTCAACTGTGTCGAAAGCAGCAGTGAGATCTAAAAGCACATTAAAGGTCATTAAAAACCTTGAAAAGTGCAGACTCAGTGCTATGAAATGCTTTAAAACCTGACTGAAAAATATCTAAAGTGCCATGTGCCTCTAAAAATAACTGTAGCTGCATAAATACACATTTTTCCAAAATATTTGATAAAAAAGGAAGCTTTGAAATCACTGCTTTTTTACAAAATGTAGGCACAACTCCAGAAGACAGGCTACTATTTACAATTTCCTCAACATGAGAGCCAATCGTTTCCCATACAACCTTAAAAAGGTATGGAGGGACAGGGTCTGTGGGGGGTGCGGAGGGTTTAATTTGATTGATGATCTTTGTAAGAGACGGCAGTGAAACTGGCTAAAACTGACAAAAAATAGCTGAGCAGTGCATGTTTAAGGAGACGCTAAAAAAGGGGGCAATATATTGGCTCTGATATTTGAAACTTTACTGTTAAAAAGTCCAAAATTTCTCACAAGTATCAAAATAACAATTATTTTTGGACTTTTTATAAAATATTATACTATGACTTTTTGACATTATTTAACATACTATACTATGACTTCTTCACATTTTAACATTCTATACTATGACTTCTTGACATTTTAACATACTATACTATGACTTCTTGACATTTTAACATACTATACTATGACTTCTTGACATTTTTAACATACTATACTATGACTTCTTGATATTTTAACATACTATACTATGACTTCTTCACATTATTTAACATACTATACTATGACTTCTTCACATTTTAACATTCTATACTATGACTTCTTCACATTTTTAACATACTATACTATGACTTCTTCACATTTTAACATACTATACTATGACTTCTTGACATTTTTAACATACTATACTATGACTTCTTGACATTTTTAACATACTATACTATGACTTCTTCACATTTTAACATACTATTCTATGACTTCTTCACATTTTTAACATACTATACTATAACTTGACATTTATAACATACTATACTATGACTTTATGACATTACTTAACATACTATACTATGACTTTTTGACATTAACATACTATACTATGACTTTTTAACAGTTATACATACTATACTATGACTTTTTGACATTATTTAACATACTATACTATGCCGTTTTACAGTTATAACATACTATTCTATGACTTTTTGACATCATTTAACATACTATACTATGACTTTTTAACAGTTATAATATGCTATACTATGACTTTTTGACATTTAACATACTATACTATGACTTTTTGACATTAACATACTATACTATGACTTTTTAACAGTTATAACATACTATACTATGACTTTTTGACATTATTTAACATACTATACTATGACTTTATGACATAACATACTATACTATGACTTTTTGACATTAACATACTATACTATGACTTTTTAACAGTTATAACATACTATACTATGACTTTTTGACATTATTTAACATACTATACTATGACTTTATGACATAACATTCTATACTATGACTTTTTGACATTATTTAACATACTATACTATGACTTCTTGACATTTTTAACATATTATACTATGACTTCTTCACATTTTTAACATACTATACTATGACTTCTTCACATTTTAACATACTATACTATGACTTCTTCACATTTTTAACATACTATACTATGACTTCTTCACATTTATAACATACTATGACTTTATGACATTACTTAACATACTATACTATGACTTTGACATTAACATACTATACTATGACTTTTTAACAGTTATAACATACTATACTATGACTTTTTGACATTATTTAACATACTATACTATGACTTTTTGACATTATTTAACATACTATACTATGACTTTTTAACAGTTATAACATGCTATACTATGACTTTTTGACATTATTTAACATACTATACTATGACTTTGACATTAACATACTATACTATGACTTTTTAACAGTTATAACATACTATACTATGACTTTTTGACATTATTTAACATACTATACTATGACTTTATGACATAACATACTATACTATGACTTTTTGACATTAACATACTATAATATGACTTTTTAACAGTTATAACATACTATACTATGACTTTTTGACATTATTTAACATACTATACTATGACTTTTTAACAGTTATAACATACTATACTATGACTTTTTAACAGTTATAACATACTATACTATGACTTTTTAACATACTATACTATGACCTTTTAACATTATTTAACATACTATACTATGACTTTTTGACAATTATAACATACTATACTATGACTTTTTAACATTTTAACATACTATACTATGACTTTTTAACATTTTAACAAACTATACTATGACTTTTTAACATTTTAACAAACTATACTATGACTTTTTGACAGTTATAACATACTATACTATGACTTTAACATTTTAACATACTATACTATGACTTTTTGACATTATTTAACATACTATACTATGACTTTTTGACATTATTTAACATACTATACTATGACTTTTTGACATTATTTAACATTCTATACTATGACTTTTTAACATTTTAACATACTATACTATGACTTTTTGACATTTAACATACTATACTATGACTTTTTAACATTATTTAACATTCTATACTATGACTTTTTGACATTATTTAACATACTATACTATGACTTTTTGACATTATTTAACATACTATACTATGACTTTTTGACATTATTTAACATACTATACTATGACTTTTGACATTATTTAACATACTATACTATGACTTTTTGACATTATTTAACATACTATACTATGACTTTTTGACATTATTTAACATTCTATACTGACTTGTTGACTCTTTTCATGTATAAATGTGATGATATAACATGAAAATATATTGTTATAAAGTGAAAAACATATTATTACAATAAACTGTTCACATAATAACTTGAATCTGATCTTTTTGCATTAAACTTCTAAAAATCTCAATCAATTATTTGTAAAATAAAAATAGAAAATAAAAATATTAATAATACAAATAATAATAAAATAAAATTTAAAAAAACTCATAATAATAATAATAATAATAATAATAATAACAGTGAGCTGTCCTACCTGCTGAGCTCCACCAGCCGTTGGTCCGGAGGATCTCTGTCCTGTCTGCTTCCACTTTACACCCCCAACACCCCCGAGTCCTAACACCTTATACCTGGGTCCTAAGACCCCCCCCCAAGACGAATGCAGCTCTCTGATTGGCTGAATCCATTTGAACCAATTAAAAGGTCCCTAAGCCAATTAGAGAGCTTCTCTGGAGTTTAATCAGCATCACTTCATTGTCACTTTGTTTCAGATCGTTATCCCAGCAGCTGATTGGAGACCGAGTTATGATTATTACGAAATTTATTTTTATTACAGTAGCAAGCAGGACTTTAACCAGGATCTCTAGGTCTGAGTGGCCTTTCAAAATAAAAGGAACCTTCAGGAAGTCAAGTAATGTCTGATTTGACCTCACACACACACGCATGCACGCACGCACAAAGACACACGCATGCATACGATTGCACGCATACACGCACGTACGCACACACACAGACACCCACACACCCACACAGACACACAGAGACACACAGAGACACACACACACATGCACACATACAGAGACACAGAGACACACAGAGACACACACAGACACACACACACACACACACACACACAGAGACACACACGGACACACACACACAGACACACACACGCACATACAAAGACACACACACGCACATACAGAGACACACACACAGACACACACACACACCTGGAAGCTGCCGGTCCAACCGCTCCCTTCCTTAACTCCTAGCCCACCACTCCCGTTGCCATGGAAATGGTTACCATATGGTAGTTTCTCTACACAGTCTGGTGCCTTTATTGTCGTTTTCAAAGTGTTTTTTTACACAGAATCCAAAGTTTTATGGCTTCCTCTTGCAGCGGGTCAGCTCAATGGAACAATAAACAGGAAAAGCCTTCAGCGGAGCCGTTGGCGCTGCCGTGTCCGAGTGTCCCTGAAGGGTTCATTTATTAAAACTGGAGTCACAATAATCTCATTACGGCTGCAGCTCTGAAGAGACTTATTATTATTGTTATTATTATTATTGTTATTATTTGGCAGAGCACGTAATTAATCTGTAGCTGTTTTGACCTCGGGGCCAATTAGCTTGAAGGAATAACACCATGAGAGTCCTGCAGGGACAGGGGGCAACTAATTCGATTCCCCCCCCCAAGGCCCTGGTCCAATCTCTCAGCACGACGAGGTGTTACTTTGATTTCGCTGATGTGCTTTGAGCTTCACATGAATATTAAATCTTTTTTTACACATTGTTCTCACTTAGGAAGCGCCAAATAAAGAAATCAGTATCAAATCAGCCAAAACAATAATGAACAATAATAATAAAAAACGTCATTATGGTTTTTAACGAGTAGCACAGTTTTTAAAACTTTTTTCATTTTCTTTATTTAATTTTAGTATTATTTTTTTAATTTATTTAATTTTGTAATTTATTTAATTTATGTATGTATTTATTTATTTTATTATTATTTTGTAATTTTGTAATTTTTTGTTTATTTTTAAAAAATTGGGTACAGGCAACATCATTTTCCATTTTTTTATCCGTACAGTAACATCAGTATGGTTTTTAACGAGTAGTACAGTTTTCAGTTTAATGATTTAAAACAGAAGCGGTGCTTTTATTTTTTAATTTATTTTTTGACAGTGTGTTTGTTGCAGATCAACGCTGGGTTCAGGCCGCATTAGTTCATACAAGCAACGTCATTTTCCATTTTCTAATCCGTACAATAACATCAACATAACAATAACTATAACTATAACAATAACTATAACTATAACAATAACTATAACTATAACAATAACTATAACTATAACAATAACTATAACTATAACAATAACTATAACTGGGGAGGCAGGAGGAGGAAGGAGGGAGGAGGGAGGAGGGAGAAGGGAGGAGGGAGGAGGGAGGAGAGAGGAGAGAGGAGGGAGGAGGGAGGAGGGAGGAGGGAGGGAGGAGGGAGAAGGGAGAAGGGAGGAAAGAGGAGAGAAGAGGGAGGAGATAGGAGAGAGGAGAGAGGAGGGAGGATGGAGGAGAGAGGAGATGGGAGGAGGAGAGAGGAAGGAGGAGAGAGGAGAGAGGAAGGAGGCAGGAGAGAAGAGGGAGGAGGGAAGAGGGAGGAGATAGGAGAGAGGAGAGAGGAGGGAGGATGGAGGAGAGAGGAGAGAGGAAGTAGGAGAGAGGAGAGAGGAGAGAGGATGGAGGAGAGAGGAGAGAGGAAGTAGGAGAGAGGAGAGAGGAAGTAGGAGAGAGGAGAGAGGCAGGAGCAGGGAGGAGGGAGGAGGGAGGAGGGAGGAGGGAGGAAAGAGGAGAGAGGAGGGAGGAATCCTAATGTAAAGACAGGCAACTGATGACAGTCTTCAAATAAATCCTCAGAAAATTTACAGTAGTTTAAAAATGTCTCAGATCTGCAGAGAGTCTCAGATCTGCAGAGAGTCTCAGATCTGCAAAGAGTCTCAGATCTGCAAAGAGTCTCAGATCTGCAGAGTGAGTCTTGTTTCTACAGAGTGAACTTTGAATTTAGCATCTAATCTCCAGTCAGGGTCTCGGTCCACAGGTGAGACTCTCAGTCTAACCCTCAACAGGACTCAGAGTCACAGAGGAACCAGGTTTCCAGACCCCAAACCCAGGATAGAGAGGCTGAGTGAATGTGGTCTTGAAGGTGTGGAGGTGGATCAGTGAGTCAGAGGAGACTGTGTAGAAGGACAGAGAGCCAGCAGGAACGTCCACATACACTGCTACTCTCTCAGAGACCGGGGGAGGGGATGTACATTTCTTTGTTATGGTGCCAGACAAAGTACCCACTCTCTGAGCAGTCCAGACACCAGGACTGATCATTCCCTCCAAACAAAGTGTCTCTACTGTCCCCTCTCCGTCTGATCCCTCTGTAACTCACTGATACAAAAACCAGTCCTCTGGTCTGGACCTCCCAGTAACAGCGACCAGTCAGACCCTCTCTACACAGCAGCTGGGGCCAGCGGTCAAACCTGTCTGGGTGATCAGGGTATGGCTGATCCTCCTCCACACGGGTCACCTTCCTGTTGTTGTCAGACAGTCTGAGTCCTCGGTGTACTGTGTTTGGGTCCAGGTCCAGTTCAACGGCATCTGATGGACAGACACAGCTGCAGGTTATCATCTGTCCATGTATTAACAACTTTATTGACAATTACTGAAAAAAATATTCTGACTTTAATCACATGTTCAGCTGTAAATCATATTTGACTCCAACAATCAGTTATTACAACATTTATACATATTATTGCTGTCAAACAATTACAAATATGTAATCACGATTAATTACATCAATGTCACATTTTTATCTATTCTACACTCTAAGAAATAAATCCGTAAAATAACAGAAACAGTACCGGCAGCTCATCACCCGACTTTCTACCGTCATTAAAAAACTGAATTTTTCAGTTAAATAACTGTGTCAATGGCAAAAAAAACACTTTCTGTTATATTGTAAATTAACAGAAATATACCTGGGAATCACGTACAAGGGACAATCTCTGTTAAAATGCACAGTCATACAGCTGTTAATTTACAGATATTTGTTAGAGTGGAAATGTTTTTCTATAAGACACAACACAGCTGCACGGTTATCATCTGCTGAGAATTAACAACAATTACTGTAAGAAAATCATTTAAATGTTCATTTCATGTTCAGTTGCGAATGATCTTTAACTTCATCAATCCAGCTATTACAGCAACTTGTCTACAACGTCCAGCTTTTTGTCCTTGATGACCCGATGACGACAGCCGATGATTCACATCAATAAACATGAACCGTGATGATAAATAAAAGTGTCCCATCAGCTTCCACTGCAGGACTCGGTGGCTCTGAACCGTCTGCTTTCTTAAACTGGTCTTAGCTCCACAACAGAGCTCACTTTTAGCACAAAGTTCACACCTCTGAACATCAAATTTAAAACTGTCATCTGCTACAGAGAAGTTTGACTGAGTCTGAATGAATATATGGGGACTGGGGGTCCATCAACTGACTTTAAGGTACATTTCACTGACCAGAGACCAAACGACCATCTGTATGCTGGTCTGAAGTCAGTGGATTTTAAATTGAGTTCTAATATCTTTCCAGCCACAATAACAGAAAATAGAGGAATTCATTTTTGTAGAAATCTAATATAACATGCAGCTGAGTTCATAGGAATAAACTCTGAACACACTCACACTTCCTCAGACCTGGTTTCAACCACTGTGGTCCACTAGGGTCCACCCTGAAGGAAGAAACAAAGTCCCAATTAACTTCATACACCTTCACTCAGATCCTACAGATAGTTTCTCAGTAAGTGACAGAGAAACAGTGTTGTCTGTCTGTCCATACCTGAGAGTGTCCAGTCTCCAGTGTGGATCCTCCAGTCCCGCTGACAGCAGCTTCACTCCTGAGTCTCCTGGATGATTGTAGCTCAGGTCCAGCACTCTCAGATGGGAGGGGTTTGAGCTCAGAGCTGAGACCAGAGAAGAACAGCCTTCCTCTGAGACCTGACAGCCTGACAGACTGAACACACACACTGTCAAGTTAGACATTCATTTTTGTCCACTGCTGAAAAAGGGGGACCACTACAACCAACGGGATAATCAGAGACCCAAATTCACAGATCGTCCCAAATTGTTCTGCCTGCTGCCATCCCGCAGAAGGTCCTGAGCACCAGGCTCAAGGACAGCTTTATCCCACAGGCCTTCAAGCCCAGTTTAAAAGTTGAAATTGTATTAAAGCATAGCCCCTTGAGATGAACCATCTCATTCAAGGAACACCAGCATGATACAAACAATACAACAGACACACTCATGTACAACTTACATGTACAATGCTCTCATTATACAGTATACCCAAGTTAATTCTTAATTTGTTGACTGTGCTCTCAATATATATTTTTTAAAATAAGTAGATCAACCCAAAGTATTTGAAATAAGTCACATGTTCAAGGGGTAAAGCCTCATGGAAAGAAATATTGAAAAATGGAGACCGACCAAATGCTTGTCTGGTAGCGCATAACATACGTTTGTGTATGAGAACTGATTCTGGAGTTAAATTTGTGTTGTTTGGAGTTCTGAGATTTAAATGTGTTGGCACTGGATGGCATCTAGATATACTAGACAATTACATAGACACATTTTAAATTGAGAATAAATGTGGTGGTGGTCGGCTAGGTGCCACAAAGAACTACATTTCAGAGCATTTACCTGGTGAAAAGGCTATTGAAACTGGTTTGAAAGTTAATGTTGTGTGATGTCTGATTATGTTTTTCAACCTCTAAGATGAATCTTTTCTCATCTGTGGTAATGTAGGAGACATAACTTATATTGGGGGAGGAGTTTGGGTAAATTGACTGGCTACATTGCTGTTTCACTTCCTGCCTGGCTGTCCGACGGGCCGCAGCTCACTTGAAAATTGACCTGGCGTGTATCTTTAGCGGAGCGGGATGCCCGTAGGGCGGCTGGTTCATTAACTTGAATGGCAGTGATTGCTCGCGGGGGCCTCAACCCTTGGGAATGCAGCTCAGACGTGCCCGGTGGAAAATTATTTTTGTTCAATGATTCAATAAAATGTCTATTCAATAATTAATAAATGAAGAAAATGACAGCTCATAAATCAGATGAACACCAACCTGAGAGTCTCCAGTTTGCAGTATGGTCTCTTCAGGCCACGAGACACCACCTTCACTCTAGAGTCCTTCAGGTTGTTGTTACTCAGGTCCAGCTCTCTCAGACTAGTGGACTGGGAGCTGAGAACTGAGGACAGAGCTTCACAGCTTCTCTCTGAAAGGTCACAGCCACTCAGTCTGAAATAAAAGGTCCATCCAATAATTAACATATGATGAAAATAGCGACTCAGAGGAATATCATTTTTAAATAGCTAAACCCCAACCTAAGAGTTTCCAGTCTGCAATGTGGACTCTTAAGGCCACGAGACACCAGCTTCACTCCTGAATCCTGCAGGTTGTTGTTACTCAAGTCCAGCTCTCTCAGACTAGAAGACTGGGAGCAAAGAACTGAGGAAAGAGCTTCACAGCTTCTCACCGACAGGTTACACCCACTCAGACTGAAATAAAAAAGGCCAATAATTAACATATGAAGAAAATAATAACTCAGATGGTCATCATATCACACACTTAAACACCAACCTGAGAGTTTCCAGTCTGCAGTGTGGACTCTTCAGTCCATCAGAGAGAAGCTTCACTCCTGAATCCTGCGGGTTGTTGTGACTCAGGTCCAGCTCTCTCAGACTAGAGGACTGGGAGTTGAGAACTGAGGACAGAGCTTCACAGCTTCTCTCTGACAGGTTACAGCCACTCAGCCTGGACAGGAATCACCACAACACAAGAACACCATTGCAAACATGTTTTTTTTCTGAATATAGAAAAACTATAATCTAGATAGTTGTGTGTGCACGTACAGAGCTTTGTTGGAGGCTTTTACCACTGGAAGCAGCCTCAGAAGAGCCTCCTCTGAAGCAAAGTATTTCTTCAGGTCAAACATATCTAGGTTGTTTTGAGATGACAATAAGATAAACCCCAAAGCTGACCACTGAGCAGGAGACAGTTTACTTGCGGAGAGACTTCCTGAACTCAGGGACTGTTGGATCTCCTCCACTAGAGAACCATCATTCAGTTCATTCAGACAGTGGAACAGATTGATGCTTCTCTCTGCAGACAGATCCTCATCAATCTTTTTCTTGATGTACTCGACTGTTTCCTGATTGGTCCATGAGTTAGTTTCTGTCTGTGTCATCAGACCTCGCAGTAGAGTTTGATTGGTCTCCAGTGAAAGACCCAGGAGGAAGCGGAGGAACAAGTCCAGGTGTCCATTTGGACTCTGTAAGGCCTTGTCCACAGCATTTGGGTAGAACTGTTGTTGAAACCAAACGGATGATTCTGGTTCTGCCAGCAGGTTGACTCCAGAGTTGGTGAAGGTCAGATGGACATGAAGAGCAGCCAGAAACTCCTGAACACTCAGATGGACGAAGCAGAACACCTTGTCCTGGTACAGTCCTCTCTCTTCTTTAAAGATCTGTGTGAACACTCCTGAGCACACTGAGGCTGCTGTGATATCGATGCCACACTCTGTCAGGTCTGATTCATAGAAGATCAGGTTGCCTTTCTGCAGCTGCTCAAAAGCCAGTTTTCCCAGAGACTCAATCATCTTCCTGCTCTCTGGACTCCAGGTTGGATCCGTCTCAGCTCTTCCATCATACTTTACGTTCTTCAGTTTGGACTGAACCACCAGGAAGTGGATGTACATCTCAGTCAGGGTCTTGGGCAGCCATCCTCTCTCTCTGGTCTTCAACACGTCCTCCAGAACTGTAGCAGTGATCCAACAGAAAACTGGGATGTGGCACATGATGTGGAGGCTTCGTGATGCAGGAGATGTGATGTGGGAGATGATTCTGCTGGCCTGATCCTGATCTGTGAATTTCTTCCTGAAGTACTCCTCCTTCTGTGGGTCAGTGAACCCTTTGACCTCTGTCACCATGTCAACACACTCAGGTGGGATCTGATTGGCTGCTGCAGGCCGTGTGGTTATCCAGAGGCGAGCAGAGGGAAGCAGTTTCCCCCTGATGAGGTTTGTCAGCAGCACACCCACTGAGGTGGACTCTGTAACATCAGTCAGGATCTCAGTGTTGAGGAAGTCCAGAGAAAGTCGACACTCATCCAGACCGTCAAAGATGAAGACCACCTGGAACTCTTCAAACCGGCAGATTCCTGCTTCTTTGGTTTCACTAAAGAAGCAATGAACAAGTTCCACCAAGCTGAACTTTCTCTCTTTCAGCACATTCAGCTCTCTGAAGGTGAATGGGAATATGAACTGGATGTCCTGGTTGGCTTTGCCTTCAGCCCAGTCCAGAGTGAACTTCTGTGTTAAGACTGTTTTCCCGATGCCAGCCACTCCCTTTGTCATCACTGCTCTGATTGGTTCATCTCTTCCAGGTGGGTTTTTAAAGATGTCTTCACATCTGATTGTTGTTTCTGGTGTGGCTGGTCTCCAGGAAGCTGTTTCAATCTGTCTGACCTCATGTTCAGTATTCACCTCTTCAGTCCCTCCCCTTTGAGGTAGAGCTCTGTGAACATCTTAATCAGAAGGGTTTTGTTTCCAGCTTTAGCAATCCCCTCAAACACGCATTGGAACATCTTATGTACGTTTGATTTGACTTTTCGCTGACACGCAGCAAGAATCTCTGAATGAATAAAACAATAAGTGTTTGTTTTAGTGAATGTGCACATTTCTGTATTCATGAAATCTAGTCTACTTGTGTGACGACCAGGTCCTGAATAGATTAACTATTGTAAAATTTCTTAGTATTCCTCTACAAAAACTGATATGTTGTGCATCTAAGTCATGCACCCATGAACTCTGTGGTAATGTAAAGAAAACAGGTGTATGACTTAACTACAGATGTAATTATTATATGTTAAATTATAACCACCCGAGGCAACAACACAGGATCATCTGACTTTCAACTTTTGTTCTCAGAGACACCTCTATCTCTCTGGTGGATGTTTGCATACATACTGCATGTGTCTATCTTAGTTGAGACATTGGCTACAAAGCTAATATTTGTTGAAGACTTTTTGATATACATATAATATATAACAATATAGTTTATTACATCCATTATTTTAAATTCATATTGATTATGACATACCTGCTGGTTCTGAGATGGTGTTTGATAAATTCCTCACTAGCTCATTCTGATTCATTTTCACTAAAACTATTCTGGTCACTTTAATGGTGTTCACACTGTAGGTCGAGAACATCTGGTCCACTGTCTTCACCCGGTTCACATTCTCCAGTTTGCTCTTTGGGATTGCTGGGAAGCCTTCAATGCCCCCATTCAGCTGCAGGTGCCACTGGAATGTTTCAAAGTCCTCAGCTCCCAAGTCCTCTAAAGCTCTTAAGACAACCTCTTGAGGCGTTGCCATCTTTGGTCCCTGCTAAGATCCAAAATATATCAAAAGAAGGTGGTCACCTTATAGAATTAGTTGGGGGAAAAGTTTTAAAGAAAGCACTGGTAGTGGAAGACATCCGTTCAGAAAGTCACAACCAACATCCCAGATAGGAGTCAACACTCCCTAAGACACAAGCCTCTCAGCCCACCATTTGGATAAGGTTCAACGCCCTGCTCGACTCAAGGTCAACTGCCATTCTTTTGCCCTGATCTCCTGCCAGGTTGAACTCAAACCACCACTGTCTTACACCGGGGGGGTCCTATACTATGGTGGTGTGAAGCACAGATCCAATTGGGGGCCTACTCAGCCTGGGTCGCCAACGTAATAATAAGTGTTTAATTGGACTGGACTTATTGTGTAGGGCAAGGGCAATACTGGACTTCAACACACTGACCATTACGTTCTTTTTGAGTGACCCCGTCATTCCTAAAATGACTGGCAATATAGTTGGCGTCATTGGCATGCAAGAGAAGTCTACATGGTCTTCACATCCTTCTCAGGGGGAGGCCCTTTTGCAAAAAGCCTTTGTCCACTACCAGATGAAAACTTCACAGCAGCAGTCCCAGTGGAAACAAGCTGGATTTACCTGCAGTTATACAGACCAAAATCATAGCTTCGATCCCTGAGAAAGAGTTTGCAGCCAGTGCAACTGTCAAGGACCTTTGGGAAATGAATTCTGAAGCCATTAACTTGGAGCCACAGGATAGCCTGTGGAACCTCCTGCATAATAATTGACAGTTGTTCCACAAACTCAATGATGTGGGTCTGACGCATGTGGTTCAGCACTCATCAATATGCCGATCCGCCAGCAGCCTCGGGAACTCATCTATGCAAACCAGATGCTACAAGTGATGATGAATAGTGGCATAATTGAGCAATCAAGTCCATGGTTGTCATCAGTCGTTATAGCTCCTAGAATGGATGGGAATTGCAGTTTGCGTAGCACAAAACAGTGAAGGTCTCCTCTCAAGTCTCTTATATATTTTTTTTGATCCAGACTACATGCACCGTTACTACAGCACTGTGTAGGGTCACCCATGGACAGAGTGCCAGTTGATGTGCTAGGGCCAGTACCAGTACAGGGAACCAGTATGTCCTGGTCGCAATTAACTACTTTATGAAGTGATCCAAAGCGTACCCCTTCATGACCAAGAGGCAACGACCATGACTAAGCCCTTGGTGCCAGGTGTGTTCAGACACTTTAAAACACTTTCACAGATCCTCTCAAACCAAGGGTGGAATCACAGGTTCTCACTCTGATGTGTAACCTGCTAAGCCTCCGGAAGAAAAGGACCCCCCGGGTTCGCCCCCAAAGCGATGGATTAGTGGAACGGTTCATGCAGACCTTGAGCGGCCAACTAGCCCCCAACACTGCCTGGACCAGAATGATTACAACCTACAGATACCCCTCATTCTGATGGTGGGCCGCCACATCCTCCAGCTGGACTTCTGCATTGATGTTCGGTAGTGAACAGACAACAGTGCTGGCCTATGGAGGACCGCCAGATGCACCCAATATCATTCCTGATAATTTCACTCAGTTACAGGACCGATTGTAGATGGCCTACAGCCTGACTGAGGTCAACTCGCCTGGGAATTGAGAGGCAGATGTAGCAACTGTGCAGGACTAGCATGAGAGACTTCATAGAAGGGAAGATGGGTCAGGTTCAGAAAAGGGGAGGGAGCAGACAAAGGAAGAGAGAGTAACCCCCAATTTCCACTGGATGAGTAATGGCTGCGGATCGCCTCCGCTGCGTGAACGCTGCGGAGTCTCGAGGACCCAAGAGATCTCGCAAATTCATATAGAATAAAACCACAAAAACACCAGTTAGTCTTAATCTCCATCCAGAGGAGTAGAGGGGGAACAACTCTGTTTTCAAGGTGTAGTGCAGGGAGATATGATAGGCTGTGAGCACGGGGTATTTTATTTTGAAAATGAACCAGATTTTTTATTTTGCTTCTATGCTCCACTTCCTGTCCCGCACTGCCGTGTGGTGAGTTGCAACAATAGGAGTTCTGCGTATCTGCTCCGGAGGGCTGGGGATCGCTGGAGCTGGGACGGAGTCTGGATGCAGCCGCTCAGCAGTCAGTGGAAACAACAACATCAACTTTAATCGAGACCTCCGCCGCCGTTACGCCTCCAGTGGAAATTGTGGGTAAAAGGGAAAAGGACGAGAGAGTAAAGCTACCAGCCTTTTTGTTATTAAAAAAAAACACAGTTTTTAGCCTGTATGCCAGGGTAGTACAACCCGGTCCTCATCATTAAGTTAGCTAGCAAGCTAAACAGGGATCGTCCACGTTCCCTCTACCTGCTACTACTGCTAGCCACCAGCACGGAAAGGAACGAGATGGCAACCCGTCGAAAAGTCAGACTTCTATTCATGTGATGTCGGAATAATCAAAAAAATACGTTCTGGACTAGGAGTGTTGCATATGAATACCCCCCCAAGTTGAGCAATAACTCAGCCAACTGCCATCAAACTCGTCTTATAACTTTCACACATCTCAATGACAAAAATCAAAATGGTTCCACTTTACTCGAGGTCAAGGAAAAATAGTCCTCATGTATCATGAAAGCCAATTTAAAAGCCAACTACTTGTGACACTTTAATGTAATGTAAAACACAAAGCTACATTTTATTTTTTAGTTTGATAATTAGGCCAGCCATGACATAGTTATGAGGTTATGTTGTCAAGGTTAACGTCAAGTTATCATAACATCAACATCAACAACTGCTTTAAAACGACACTTTAATGTTAAAACATTAATTATGTTAAATTATTAATTAATTATTATTAAAGTTTGATGTTATAACAAAAACATCTCCAACAATGCTAACTTTGCATTTAAAGTGTCATAATTTACCAAATGACACTAAAAAGCTACAGTCAACATTCATAAAGACTCCTTCATGATCATGTCAGTCTTATGCACACCTCCTCAAATAAAGTGTCCCCCACAGATGATCTTTGGGTGAATAAATATCTGAAAGCAACACACGCCTGACTTATTATTCCTGTGTTTTCCTTTATAACAAAAAAGACATTTCAGACATAAACTGGTGCATAGAGGCAGGAACTGAAGTGTGGGGGGGGGAAAAAGAACCCCCCCCCCACCCCTTGGCTCCAGACTAGTTTCTATTGAACACTAGCCACTAACAAAGCTCACATGACATACTGTCCACATTTCATTTCCTATACATCCTTCACAATAAAAGTCCCTCTTAATTTGGTCGTTCAAAAGCTTTTATTGTGAAGCTGCATAATCAGGAATCTTGGGTTTCATCAGCAGTAACTTAACACAACAGGAAATATGATATCATGAATTATTCTGCAGAATGGCTCATTTCAAAAACCAGCACAGGATAATACCTGTGTACTTTTAACTTATACTTTAAGTACATTTAACTCATAATACTCAAGTACTTGTCAGCAGAGCTACATTTGAGTTACTAAATCACCTCCATAGCCATTAGCATGGTTAGCATGGTTAGCATTGTTAGCTCATTGCAGCTGGTGATCCTAAGAGCTAACTGTTAGCATGTTAGCACAGAAACCCATTTTTGCAGCTGAGAAGTGTCACTTACCAGAAGTTTAAGATGGAGGAGACGTAGCTGTGTCACACAAGTGAAAGTAAAAAGAGGCTGACACTCACACAGGGAGCAGGAAGTGGGGGGGTGGGGGTGCTAGGAAATGGACCAGCTGTTGGATAAATAACTATAAACTCTAGTTCTTTAGCAAGGTAGCTGTTCTGAAAACTAAGAAAGACTCATCTGATTGGTTGGTTTAACCCAAACACTCTGAACCTGGCGGAGATGGAGCGGCGTCCCCACGGGACAAAGTGCAAGTTAGGAGTGGCTGACACACTCACCCAGAGCAGGAAGTGTGGGGGGGGGTGTAACGCTTGCTGCATGTATCTGGAGTTCTTTTCAAAATGTGATACAAACTATTTAGTTATGTTAAATGGTATAATTTGACAATTTCCACGCAAAATAATTACATAATTGCATGATTTCATAATAAAAGTCCCAAACATCTTAGCAGGAAGATGAAAAATGTTGTTTACTTACACAAGAGCAGCCATTTTCCCCTGTTGCCATGGGAACGTTATGAAGTGACATAATTACACAACAAGACAAGACTGTCTCTTTTTCATCAAAGTTTTTGCAAGTTCCCGCTATTTCATCGCATAAAATTGCAGAAATATCTCGCAGATTCCGTTGCATTTTTTCAGAAAACAAGCCGCATAATCAAGGACTTTTACAACAATCACAAAAAACTCTGGATTTTTCTGGAAGGACTGGATTTAATCCAAACTAATGGCCTCAGGGGGAGACCAGGACTAGGTGAAGGGGGTCCAGCTGGGAGGAGTCCTCAAGGAAGACCAAGACTAGGTGGAGGGACGTCCAGCTGGGAGGAGGCCTCGGGGAAGACCCAGGACTAGGTGGAGGGACGTCTAGCTGGGAGGAGGCCTCGGGGAAGACCAGGACTAGGTGGAGGGACATCTAGCTGGGAGGAGGCCTCGGGGAAGACCCAGGACTAGGTGGAGGGATTATATCTCCAACCTGGCCTGGGAACCCTCAGGATCCCCAGTCGGAGCTGGCTTGGGAAAGGGAAGTTTGGGGTCCCCTGCTGGAGCTGCTCCCTCGAGACCCGATGGATGATGGATGGATAGATTGATGGATGTATTAACTGCATTTTAGTCTTCCTGCTTTATTTGAGTATGTCCAGTTGTTATTCATGTATCAAGCGTTTCCCTCTGGGAGTGATGTCACAGCAGAGACCTGGACCACGCTGTCCACTGTCTGGATGGACGGAGGACTCCCTACCTTACACCATATGATTTTTAATTTGTTTTAGTCATCTTTTAACACCCTTTAAAGGCAACAACCAAAAATACAGCTGACAAACAAAATCCAACTCTGTTGAAGTCTAAGTTTATTGAACCTTCCCATCTTACTTTAAATGTCTGAAAACAGAGTTCTCTGGTTCTTGTCTTGAAATACGTTCATTTAATGTTACTCCACACAGGTTAAAAAACATCTTTAATTCACTGAGTTCCTTCAAACTTTAACAAGTGGAACATATCCAGCTGCCGCCACACGGGAGCGCCAGCGTTCAAGACATCCAACGGCAAATGATAGAGGCCTGAGGTTGCCTCCTAACACACAGGTCCTGGGTCTGGATCCAGCAGCCATCCAGTTCTATGGAGAGTTCTCTTGACACACAGGTCCTGGGTCTGGATCCAGCAGCCATCCAGTTCTATGGAGAGTTCTCTTGACACCAGGTCCTGGGTCTGGATCCAGCAGCCAGCCAGTTCTAGGACATACACTCACTATGTTTACACATATTAATGCCCTTACTCCTATTAGCTATTTCATGTATATTGTATTCTAGTATTTCATTATATTTATATTCTGTTCTGTGTGACTGATTTTGCTGCTGGAACATAATAATATCTATCTATCTATCTATCTATCTATCTATCTATCTATCTATCTATCTATCTATCTATCTATCTATCTATCTATCTATCTATCTATCTATCTATCTATCTATCTATCTACACCCCTGCAAAATAGGATTTAAAACAAAGTTTTTCTTTCCTTCCTTCCTCCCCTTCTTTAAAGGTTGGGGTATCTGACCTGTTGATATCCGAGTCTGTGATAAGGGGATGAAGTGGTTCTCCTTCTCTTCTTCTGGCCTTGCGTCTCTGCTGCAGCCCTGGACTCTGCCAGCTGGTTGGTTCGTGCTCATATAAAACACAAAGAGGCCAAAAACCGCCTCAAACTACAGTAAACCTCTCTGCTGTAATGAGCTGCACGCGGTCCAGAGAAGCTTCTAAAACCAGAATAATACCCCCACATGTCTTAATCTCACAAAGCTATATTCAGACAAAGGCCTTATTATGAATATCCAAACTGAATAATCTGTTTGCAGATTAAATTTTAACAATTGTCATATTTGGAATAATAGTAGAATATTAGTGTACATTAACGTACTTATGTTATATAATAGTTTTGATCACTTGCATATCAGCGTTTCATGTCCAGCCTAATTTTCGTCTGGACAAGACGTTTGACATCCCAGAAACTGTTCAAATAGAAAGAGATCGTTAAGAAGGAGTCCCAGTTCGGAGAAAGCGAAAGCTCGTCAGCGTGTTGATGATCTGCTGTCTTATCTCGGCAGTTCTGATGCCGTAGACGATCGGGTTGAAGCAGCTCGGGAAGAACAGGTACATGGTGCTGAAGAAAACCCGGACGGCTTCAGGGAGACGGTTTCTGATCCGATAGGACAGGAAGGCTGTGAGGATGATGGTCAGGCTGACGCTCATGACCACGATGTGGGTGACGCAGGTGTGGAGCGCTTTGACACCGGACCGGCCAGAAGTCAGCACGGAGCTGAATATGACGACGTAGGAGGCCGCGATTACAATGAAGTCGGCTACAGGGATGAGGACCACGGTCAGCAGCCCGACCAGGTTGTTGGTGGCGGTGCTCCCACAGGCCAGCTCCACTAGGGCCATGTGCTCACAGAAACAGTGGTTCATCACGTTTCTGGAGCAGAAGGACAGCTGTCCCGCCAGGCTCACAATCAGCGAGACCATGAAGACGTTCCTGAGCACTAGCGGGATGATGAACTTGAGGAATCTGGTTAGCGCCATGCGGTCATGGTAGTACAGGGGCGTGCAGATGGCAAAGTATCGGTCCAGCGCCATCCACAGCAGCAACGTCGACTGAAAAGCTCCTAACAAATGAATCAAGTGCATCTGAACCAGGCAGCCAATCAGAGAGATCCCCCTCCAGTCAAACAGGAAGCTCAGCAGCATGTGGGGGACGAAGAAGAGCGGGAGGCTCAGGTCCACACACGCCATGCCGGCGATGAGGATGTACATGGGCGAGTGGAGGCTCCTCTGGGAGATGACGACGTACAGCAGCAGCGAGTTGGCCCACAGCGACACCGCCAACATGAGGAAGTAGGGGACGAAGAGGAGGGGCCTCAGCGCTCCGAGATCACTGAAGCCGTCCAGAATGAAGTGGCTGTGGGACGACACGTTCGCCATCCTCACTTCCTCTTAGTAACCACCTTCAACCAGTCTGAAAACAGAGACAAGCGTTTGGATAGTTACTGCGTGTGTTCCTGTGTGTGGCACAAAACCACGTTAAGGGGTTTTAGTTGGTTTTCTCTGGTCTGAATCACTTGATTAGTTCTTAAACTTGGATCGTTTTCCCCTTGGTTCAGTTTCGTTTCACACAGAGAAAAATCCAAGCCAAAAAAGGAGACATTAGCTCAGACCGCTAAGCTACCTGACTACAAGAGACATTAGCTCAGACCGCTAAGCTACCTGACTACAGGAGACATTAGCTCAAACCGCTAAGCTACCTGACTACAGGAGACATTAGCTCAGACCGCTAAGCTACCTGACTACAGGAGACATTAGCTCAGACCGCTAAGCTACCTGACTACAAGCGACATTAGCTCAGACCGCTAAGCTACCTGACTACAGGAGACATTAGCTCAGACCGCTAAGCTACCTGACTACAAGAGACATTAGCTCAGACCGCTAAGCTACCTGACTACAGGAGACATTAGCTCAGACCGCTAAGCTACCTGACTACAGGAGACATTAGCTCAGACCGCTAAGCTACCTGACTACAGGAGACCTGCTTTAAAACAAGGACCTGAACTACAACTAAATGAATACTAATAATAAATAATAAAGTTATTTATGAACTAGACATGTTTTCTTTATGTTGCCTTTCTCTAAATGATGCTCATGTCTTTAATGTTTAATTTCTTATACTGCATTGTGACTTTTATTTGTGTGTTTAATTTGTTTAATTTGTTTTAATAGTTTTAATGTAGGCCACATGGGGATTGGGAGACGTCTTCTCGGTTGTGCTACGCGGTGAATTCATAATTAAGTAAATTTAAGTACAGTTAATAATTCTAAAATATAATTCAAATGAAGACTTAGGCTCTAAAATTACAATATCTCAGTTTTGGTGCAACAAAATAAAAGTTTTGTGAGGAAACTGGGTTTTTGGCATCACTGAAACATTGAGTATTATGAATTATTATGAATTATTATGAATTAGAACGTGACAGCTGAGGCAGGAGGCCTACATGCTGGTATCGGTATCGTGACTATTTGACCTTGTCTTTGACCTTGTGTTGTCCTCCCACGTCAAAACTGAAAATGGACAATTTTTTGACGCTTTTAAGATACTTTTTTAATCACTTTTTATCCCTTTTTATCACCATTTTCTTCCTTCTGTCCCACCCCCATCAGCCTCCGTCCAAATCTCTAACACCAACACATCACCACTAGTTTACACTGTTGTCTTTTTAAGTTCCTGGTCCAGAAACCTCATTTATATGAAATTAAATAATTTTTTAGTCTTTTGGCAAAGAAATAAAACACCCCAAACTCACTAAAGTAGTGAGCTGGTCCTTCAGCGTAATATGGATCCATGCGTGGAAGATTTGGACAATCTGGATGAAAGAATCCCAGACTTGTGATGGAGAACCTTATAAAGGGGGTCAGATTTGACCCGGGACAACGGGAGGGTTGTTGCTGTGACTGACTGTCAAACTAGTCCAGAACAGAAAGTTGTGTGGCGTCCAGCGTGAAGGACGTAAAGGAAAGGTGCTGCATTCATAAAGCTCTAGTCTTACCGACTATCAAGGCTCTTCTACATCATACAGGATCCATTCACCATCACACACACACACACACACACACACACACACATCTACACACCTGCTCATCAGATACACACACCATCAGATACACACACCATCAGATACACACATACAGCCACCAACCCCCCAACGGGCAGGCGTCCGTTCAGACACCTCGACATGGGACTGCAGGACCGCGGTACCACTGAACCACCCCCGCCTGTCTGTGTTGTTCCAGAGAGTCTAACCTGAGCCGGGCCCCCCAACAACACCGCAGGGTCATCACACACACACAGGGTTGGCAGCTGATAGCTCCTTGTTGTAATGCAACGTTATCAGGGTGCTCACACACACACACACACACACTAGTCCCCCCACATGCACACTGACGACCCTACGTGCACTGAGTCACTTTAAATTCATGCAAAAATTCAAATTTTCCCTGCAATCCATCCTGCTGCTGCTGATATCTGCCGGGTCACAATCGTGTAATAATCATTTTAAATTTTATATTGCACATACATTTATACTGTTTCTCTTTTTTCTTGTCTTCTGTTTCTTTCCTCGGAGCCTTGCAACGTGATAATAAAGTCTAATTAACTCCGTATCGGCCAATATGCAACTTCAAGCATCGGGAAGGAAAAGATATGATTTCCTATATCAATGTTCTTTTTAATTCCCCAAAATAACATGATTGATTCCACACAACGCTCTTTGCCAAGTACAAATCTCTACTTTCATTAATTTTGGGGCGTCTTATTCAATTTTATAGCATTTGAAACCAAATTGAAGTGTTTTTGAAATAGTATTGAGAGTAAAAGTTGACATATTCCAGTCTGTGATTATCATCAACATCCATTCCTTTAATTTTAGTCTCAATAATTCCTAATTTCTGCTTTTCTAACTCAAACATTAGGTATAATTTCCTATAAATGAGGTTTATTGACCATATATTCAAAAAATGAATGTAATAAGTTAGTGTTATGTAGTGTTAAACATCAAAAAAGAGACAAATATTGAAAAAAAGGGACACAAACGTAAGAAAATAGTTAAAAACATCTATGAAAAGCGTCAACAGAAGTGTTGATTTTCAATTTTGACGAGAAGACAACACGAGGATGTTAATTTTACAAGATGATCAGACATTACATATGTTTTTAGTAATCACGCAGCAGAAGACATCGTTGATCATTGTATGCTGGAGAGTTTAAGACCTTTAACCTCAAAACTGACAAAAATCTGACATTTTTGTCCCTTTTTCAGACTTTTTTTAGTCTCCACTACCACCATCTTATTAGTTTTATACTTTCTGGAATTCATGGTCAATAACCCTCATTTATATAGAATTATACCTAATATTAACCCTCATTTATATAGAATTATACCTAATATTAACCCTCATTTATATAGAATTATACCTGATATTAACCCTCATTTATATAGAATTATACCTAATATTAACCCTCATTTATATAGAATTATACCTAATATTAACCCTCATTTATATAGAATTATACCTGATATTAACCCTCATTTATATAGAATTATACCTGATATTAACCCTCATTTATATAGAATTATACCTGATATTAACCCTCATTTATATAGAATTATACCTGATATTAACCCTCATTTATATAGAATTATACCTGATATTAACCCTCATTTATATAGAATTATACCTGATATTAACCCTCATTTATATAGAATTATACCTGATATTAACCCTCATTTATATAGAATTATACCTGATATTATCATTTATACCTGATATTAACCCTCATTTATATAGAATTATACCTGATATTAACCCTCATTTATATAGAATTATACCTGATATTAACCCTCATTTATATAGAATTATACCTGATATATTAACCCTCATTTATATAGAATTATACCTAATATTAACCCTCATTTATATAGAATTATACCTGATATTAACCCTCATTTATATAGAATTATACCTGATATTAACCCTCATTTATATAGAATTATACCTGATATTAACCCTCATTTATATAGAATTATACCTGATATTAACCCTCATTTATATAGAATTATACCTGATATTAACCCTCATTTATATAGAATTATACCTGATATTAACCCTCATTTATATAGAATTATACCCTCATTTATATAGAATTATACCTAATATTAACCCTCATTTATATAGAATTATACCTGATATTAACCCTCATTTATATAGAATTATACCTAATATTAACCCTCATTTATATAGAATTATACCTAATATTAACCCTCATTTATATAGAATTATACCTAATATTAACCCTCATTTATATAGAATTATACCTAATATTAACCCTCATTTATATAGAATTATACCTAATATTAGAGTTAAAAAGCAGAAATGATGAATTATTGTAACAGGAGGGTAAAACATGTGATTTTAAAGCTGTACAGACAAAATTGACATGACTTCCCTGGGATTGAACTCTGTAACAGAAACAGCAATCACATTATTAATGGCACTGTGTAGAGCGTCATCAGAGGTGGAAAGAGCCTCCTGGACCAGGACTCAGAGGGCACCCGTCTTCAGCCTGTCCCAGGTCAGCATGTCTCTAGCAGAGTGCATGTCTACGACAGCAACATTACGTTAGAGCAGGTAAACAACACACGGTGAAACCACCTCCCATCGCTGTTCCAGGACTCAGACCTGAAGACAGTCCAGCTCCTGTAGAGAACACAACTCAGCATCTTTAACAGTGATGTGTCCCCCCGCTGACTCTCCTTCATCTACCTACTGCTCAGCTCTTTATTACCCTCCGTCCGACGCTGCCATTGGCTGCACAGACACACTGCACCAGCTCGTCATCTGGCAGCCAGCTGACTGAGTGGTTCTGGATGCTTCCTGGGGCTTTAACGCAGAGTCACCAGCGTAGACTAGTCCCCAGAAGACGAGGACTAGTCAAAGTTAACCTCGGCAGTAAACATGAATGTCTCCAGATGTCCTGGATAGAACGAGCTGTCATAAGGACGTTATAACACACTGTCCTCAGAGGGGGAGTGTGCCTACTCACCACATATGCAAAGGCCTTAATGGAAGTGAAAATAGAAAATATTCACACATATATTATGTGTGTGTGATACACCGCCAGGGAGATCTGTCCTGATCTTTTATCGTCATTTGAATGCACCACGGAGCGCCACAGGAAGTCCTTCCTGCCTGTGGCCATCACACTTTATAACTCCTCCCTCTAAGTGTCTGACACACACACACACACACACACACACACACACACACACTGGATATTATCTGTATATTATCTGTATATTATCTGGATATTATCTGGATATTATCTGTATATTATCTGGATATTATCTGGATATTATCTGTATATTATCTATATATTATCTGGATATTATCTATATATTATCTGGATATTATCTGGATATTATCTGGATATTATCTATATATTATCTGGATATTATCTGGATATTATCTGTATATTATCTTATATTATCTGTATATTATCTGGATATTATCTATTATCTGGTATATTATATATTATATTATATCTGGATATTATCTATATATTATCTGGATATTATCTGGATATTATCTATATATTATCTGGATATTATCTATATATTATCTGGATATTATTATCTGGATATTATCTGGATATTATCTGGATATTATCTATATATTATCTGGATATTATCTATATATTATCTGGATATTATCTGGATATTATCTATATATTATCTGGATATTATCTATATATTATCTGGATATTATCTATATATTATCTGGATATTATCTGTATATTATCTGATATTATTATCTGGATATTATCTGGATATTATCAGTATATTATCTGTTTTGTGCAATAACACCGGCTTAAAATTTGTGCAATACTCTGCTGCTACTATTTATTAATTATTACTGTTCACCATAACTCCTTAATTATGTAAATACTGTATAATAACAACTCCTTAACTATGTAAATACCGTACATATCCACACTCCTTATATTTCTTTATTTATATTTCTACTCTGATATTCATATACTCTTGTAACTCTAACACAGAGTTTCCCTTCAGGCATCAATGAAGTATTTCTGATTCTGATTTTGATATTTTGTCCTCATCTTCCCTTCTGGTTAGCAACAAAATGTCTGCTACTTCACTGCCTCGATTACCCACAGTGCCGCCTGCTGCATTTCTGATGTAATAACTATCTGATCCATAACCACTACTTCATTGCTGCCCCATATTAAAACCACAGCGGGCGGAGACATACCTCCACCCGGCGTGTTATCGCGAGAACAATGAGACGGTTGGGTTTAGGAAACGTGACATATATATATATTTATATATATATATATATATATATATATATATATAGATATAGATATATGTATATATATATATATATAGATATAGATATATGTATATGTATATATATATAGATAGATAGATAGATAGATAGATAGATAGATAGATAGATAGATAGATAGATAGATAGATAGATAGATAGATAGATAGATAGATAGATAGATAGATAGATAGATATTTTATTCATCCCAAAGGAAATTTTAGGCATCCAGTAGCAAGACAACCATAACACAACAAACACATATACACACATATATCACACATATACACACATATATCACACATATACACACATATATCACACATATACACACATATATCACACATATACACACATATATCACACATATACACACATATACACACATATATCACACATATACACACATATATCACACATATACACACATATACACACATATATCACACATATACACACATATATCACACATATACACACATATACACACATATATCACACATATACACACATACACACACATACACACATATATCACACATATACACACATATATCACACATATATCACACATATACACACATATATCACACATATATCACACATATCACACATATACACACATATATCACACATATACACACATACACACACATACACACATATACACACATATATCACACATATATCACACATATACACACATATATCACACATATCACACATATACACACATATATCACACATATACACACATATATCACACAAATACACACATATATCACACATATACACACATATATCACACATATATCACACATATACACACATATATCACACATATACACACATATACACATATATCACACATATATCACACATATATCACACATATACACACATACACACATATACACACATATACACACACATACACACATATATCACACAAATACACACATATATCACACATATACACACATATATCACACATATATCACACATATATCACACATATACACATATATCACACATATATCACACATATACACATATATCACACATATATCACACATGTACACACATATATCACACATATATCACACATATATCACACATATATCACACATATACACACACATACACACATATATCACACAAATACACACATATATCACACATATATCACACATATACACACATATACACACACATATCACACATATATCACACATATATCACACATATATCACACATATACACACACATATCACACATATATCACACATATACACACATATACACACATATATCACACATATACACACACATATCACACATATATCACACATATATCACACATATATCACACATATACACACACATATCACACATATATCACACATATACACACATATACACACATATATCACACATATACACACATATATCACACATATATCACACATATATCACACATATATCACACATATACACACATATACACACATATATCACACATATACACACATATATCATACACATATCACACATATATCACACATATACACACATATATCACACATATACACACATATATCACACATATACACATATATCACACATATACACACATATATCACACATATACACATATATCACACATATATCACACATATACACACATATACACACATATATCACACATATACACACATATATCATACACATATCACACATATATCACACATATACACACATATATCACACATATACACATATACACACATATATCACACATACTGTACATAAGAATAAAAATCACTCCCTCACAAGACACTTGCTGAACCCTTTTTGTGGGGAACCACATAGAGGAACGTCTGTATCCGTCATTTGTTCGGTGTAGTGTACGTAGAATACGCCGTAGTTTTACTGGCTGCCTTCTTTTAAACTCTTGGCCAATTGACTGGATGGAACGGGACTGGACGGGACGGGACTGGAAGGGACGAGACTGGACAGGACTGGATGGGACGGGACTGGACGGGACTGGACGGGACTGGACTGGACGGGACTGGACTGGACGGGACGGAACTGGAAGGGACGAGACTGGACAGGACTGGACTGGATGGGACTGGACGCGATGGGACTGGAATAGATGGGACGGGATTGGACTGGACTGGATGGGACGGGACGGGACTGGACTAGCCAGGACTGGACGGGACGGGACGGGACTTGACAGGACGGGACTGGACGGGACTGGACTAGCCGGGACTGGACGGGACTGGACTGGACTAGACGGGACTGGACAGGACTGGACTGCTTGGTGGAAAGGACAGCAAAGCAGTCTGACACGACAACTGCAACTTTTGGCTTTCACACTTTCATCATTTTTTCATTACATTTTTTAAATTATATTTTAGAAATGGTTCCCTCCCCCCTCCCTCCCTCTGGTACCTCCCTCCCTCTGGTACCTCCCTCCCTCTGGTACCTCCCTCCCTCTGGTACCTCCCTTTGTCATTGTTATGTCAGAAACATTCTTCCAAAGGTGGGAATTAAAGTTATGAGTTAGGGCGCCACCTTAGAAACTTAGTAAAACGCTTCCTAGGACAAAATCATAAAAAAAGGAATGTAAAATTCAGCAAATGTTATGGGCTCATGTTGTTATTTGAGTCCCAGTTCAGACGAGACGGCAGCTTCTGAGTGTGTTCCCGATGTGCTGTCGGATGCTGGCGGTTCTGATGCCGTAGACGATCGGGTTGAAGCAGCTCGGGAACAGCAGGTACATGGTGCTGAAGAAAACCCGAACGGCTTCAGGGAGACGGTTTTTGATCCGATAGGACAGGAGAGCAACAAGTGCGATGGTCAGGCTGACGATCATGACCACGATGTGGGTGACACACGTGTGGAGCGCTTTGACCCCGGACCCAGCGGACTTGGGCACGGAACTGAATATGACGATGTAGGAGGCCGCGACTACAATGAAGTCGGCTACAGGGATGAGGACCACGGTCAGCAGCCCGACCAGGTTGTTGGTGGCGGTGCTCCCACAGGCCAGCTCCACTAGGGCCATGTGCTCACAGAAACAGTGGTTGATCACGTTTCTGGAGCAGAAGGACAGCTGTCCCGCCAGGCTCACGAACAGCGAGACCATGAAGACGTTCCTGAGCACTAGAGGGATGATGAACTTGAGGAATCTGGTTAGCGCCATGCGGTCATGGTAGTACAGGGGCGTGCAGATGGCAAAGTATCGGTCCAGCGCCATCCACAGCAGCAACGTTGACTGAAAAGCTCCGACACAGTGAATGAAAAACATCTGAACCAGGCAGCCAATCAGAGAGATCCCCCTCCAGTCAAACAGGAAGCTCAGCAGCATGTGGGGGACGAAGAAGAGCGGGAGGCTCAGGTCCACACACGCCATGCCGGCGATGAGGATGTACATGGGCGAGTGGAGGCTCCTCTGGGAGATGACGACGTACAGCAGCAGCGAGTTGGCCCACAGCGACACCGCCAACATGAGGAAGTAGGGGACGAAGAGGACGGGCCTCAGCGCTCCGAGCTCACTGAAGCCGTCCAGGATGAAGTGGCTGTGGGACGACATGTTCGCCATCCTCACTTCCTCTGGAGGGGGGTTACCTGGAAACAGAGAAACAGTTAGAACTTCTCTCACAGTCTGGAACCCAAACTGATCCGATGGTCTGCCGGCCATCGGATCATCGGACACCTGCTAAGTAGTCATTTTGGGGCGTCTTATTCAATTTTATAGCATTTGAAGTGTTTTTGAAATAGTATTGAGAGTAAAAGTTGACATATTCCAGTCTGTGATTATCATCAACATCCATTCCTTTAATTTTAGTCTCAATAATTCCTAATTTCTGCTTTTCTAACTCAAACATTAGGTATAATTTCCCATAAATGAGGTTTGTTGACCATAAATTCCAAAAATAACTAAAACTAAAATTAATAAGTTAGTGTTACATAGCGTTGAAAAAAAGAGACAAAATGTAGGAAAAAGTTAAAAACATCGATAGAAAGCATCATAACCTCGTGTTGTCCTCGGGGGAAAATTGACCCGTTTTCAAAGTTTTTTATATCAGAAGTTTCTTATCAGAAGAACCAAAATACCCAAAAATAACATGGATGATCTTCATTAAATTGAATGATTACTTTCATTAAATTTGCTGTACAGAAACTTCCACAACAGGTTTTATTCAGTTTTATAGCATTTGAAAAAAAATTGACCATAAATTCAAAACATAACTGTGAAACTAAAGTTAATAAGTTAGGGTGATGTAGTGTTAAACGTCAAAGTGACAAACATTGAAAAAAAACCATCAAACGTGTTGAAAAAAGGGACAAAAACGTAAGAAAAAGTTAAAAAAGCGTCAACAAAAGTGTTGATTTTTCAACTTTGACGGAAAGACAACATGAGGGTTAATATTAATCACCAGATTACGTGCAAAGTTCACAGTTTAACCCTCGGATGGTATTCAGGTCAAATTGACCCATTTCAAGTTTTTACAAGAAGAAAAATGGACCAAGCTACATGTTTTCTCCCTGAAATCAGCACCTTACCTTATTTCCTGAGATAAACATGTATTCCTGACTCAGAACATTATTCTGGATATGACACTTATGTTTTTACTGCTTTTTTGTAGCCTTTTTGTCTCCTTTTCATCACTTTTTCGTCACCTTATAGTGGCTTTTTGTCACCTTTTCGTCTCTTTTTACCATCTTTTTACCGCATTTACCGCCATTTTACCGCCTTTTCGTCGCCTCTTTGTCTCCAACTCAGAACATTATTCTGGATATGACACTTATGTTGTTTCCATAGTGGATTTTAACATGAATTATAACCTGATGACAACAAATGAACCCCACTTCCATCTTTAATAGTGTCCTAGTAGAGACGGATGGTTCCCTGAACATAGATGTTATCTCAGCTGCTGGAAATGGAGATAAAGATAATATCTGTTAATAGAGATTATGAAGTAAGATTTAATTTCAGAATTGTTTTAAAAACCCCAAATAAGTCCCGGGTCAGTTTGTCCCAACGAGGGTTAAAAGAACACAGCACAGAAACAGTTAAAAACACTGTTGAGTTATTATTTATATGAATCAAAAGAAATAAATGCACGTATTATGCTTAATGTAGCGTGTAGAGGGATAAAATATAAATATAGTCTAAAAAAACCTGAAAAATAGAAATATCTATATACATACAGACGGAAAGACAGCTCAACCGTCCCGTTGTCCTCGGGGAACATCGGCACGTTTTCAGTAAAAAAATAAAAATAATGTTTGTCACAGACAATGAGCCGTGGAAATAAGCTGAAAACTTCAACATTAAAAATATCAAAAAAACTTTGGGGGAAAACACCAAAAACGACAAAACGAAAGATAATAAAGACAATGCAAGGGTTAAAGAACAGCACAGAGTTGTTATTTATAGGAATTAGAAGAAATAAATGTGACAAAATACAAATTATAGCGTCTACAAAACCTGAAAAATCTAAATATCTAGATACTAGATACAAACATAAATATCCATATTTAACCCGCATGTTGCCTTTGAGTCAAATTTGACCCGTTTTCAAAGTTTTTTTAATATCTGAAATAAAGGAAGTCAAAATAAGGGTGAAAAATGTTGGAAAAAGCGGCAAAATGGATAAAAAAAACATGAAAAATACAAAAAAATACAAAAACTTCATAAAACTCTGTAAAAAGCAACAAACACATTGAGATAATGGAAAATGTTTTTCAGGGAAGGCAACGCAGGGTTAAAGGGAAATAGAGAGTGAGGTGCATGAAAACCAGATTATTTTGTACATGAACACTCAGATTGGAGTATTTTAGGGACTCAGACTCATGTTTCAGGGATTATATATATAATATATAATAAACCCTCCTGTTGTCTTCGGTCAAATTTGAGCCGTTTACAGAAAGTTTCTATGACAGAAGAACGCTGGAAAAAGTGACAAATGTTGGAAAAAGCTACAAAAACACAACAATAAAAACATAAAATTTTCAAACGGTGAAAAAAGTGAGAAAAAAACAAAAACTGGACAAAACATATCAGAAAAAGTGAAAACAAATCATCAAGAACGTCGCCAAAGATGACAAAAAGTTGTTAAACAAAGTGAGAGAAAAATGGAAAATGTTGAGAAAAATAAACGCCAAGAAGTGACAACTAATTTGGAATAAAACTGACAAAAACGTTGAGAAAAGTGTAGAAAAATCAACAAAATTTAGAAATTTGGACCCAGAAATACCCAAAGTGTCGACATAAGGCATCACGACGGTTAAATAAAGGTAATTATATTACATAATTATGTGTTATATTATACTGTCGTTACTCCAGGAGAGGCAGATATGAAGTAACTATGGCAACGGCAGGCACCTGTCTCCTGGCTGAAACTTTGAAATGACTCAAAAGAAAATATAAATATTTGTAATTATTAATAAAGCCACACATTAGTCCCATGAAACATTTGAGCATACGACCTTAGAAGACGCAGCCTGGACCGTCTTTCTCTGGGGTGTCGGGTCACACATCGAAGAGAAACCTGAAGACTGGAATCTCTGAGGCGGACGACTTGAATCCAGAACTATACGAGGACTCAGAGAACAACGCCTGGACGGCCTCGTCCCCCCCGCCTCTGACAGCTCTGCAGGAGACAAAGGGCTTTTATGTGTTCTTGTTGGGGGGTTCGTCCGTAAATGTGTCTCGGGCTGATGATGTCAGCTGATGATGATGTTATCGGCCTATCCCTGCTGAGCGCTGACCCGGCCCTTTAAGGCCTACCGTGGAAATCCCAGAGAGCAGCGGCCTGACACGGCACGTTTCTTTTTTAACCCTGACCGTCAACGTCCACCATTGTTGTTGGGTTGCGGCCATCAAACACACACCTAAAGCATGCTGGTAGTAGCCAGGAGCATGACGCCAATGGCTACTGGCTACTACCGCTAATGGCTACTACCGCTAATGGCTACTACCGCTAATGGCTACTGGCTACTACTGCTATTGGATACTGGCTACTACCGCTACTGGCTACTGGTTACTACTGCTATTGGCTAATGGCTATTACCACCAATGGCTACTGGCTACTACTGCCGATGGCTAATGGCTACTACAGCTAATGGCTACTGGCTACTACTGCCAATGACTACTGGGGGGGGGGTAGCGAAGTCAGTGCATTGGGTTATGCGATCACATAATCCCATTTTTCTGGAGGGGAGTGTATATCGTCACAGTGATCCGGTCTGTTGTGCTTGTTGTAAAGAACTTGTTGTTGTGTGTTGTTGTTGATCTTTAGGAGAACATTAGAGGACAACGTGTCTTCTGTGTCTTCTGTGTCTTCTGTGTCTTCTCCGCATCAGGAAATATAGGAACTCCAACCAGAACTCAAATCAGTCATGTTATTTTGGGTAATTAAAAAGAACATTGATATGGGACAACATGAGGACAACATGAGGACAACATGAGGACAACATGAAGACAACATGAGGGCAACATGAGGGCAACATGAAGACAACATGAGGACAACATGAGGACAACATGAGGACAACATGAGGGCAACATGAGGACAACATGAGGGCAACATGAGGACAATGTGAAGACAACATGAGGACAACATGAGGGCAACATGAGGACAACATGAAGACAACATGAGGACAATGTGAAGACAACATGAGGACAACATGAGGGCAACATGAGGACAACTTGAGGACAACTTGAGGGTTAAAGGTCAGGGACAACTGTATTTCCTGTCCAGGCCAAAGATCTTTAACATGTATTACATTGTTGGTGCTACAGGGAGATGTGTGGGGGACAGACAGCGGGGGCTCTGATGTATGATTTCATCATGGTCCCTGTATAGTTTGACAGTAATGAGCCCCCCCGGCAGATCTCTCTGTTCTTTCCATCAGTCCCACAACACAAGGCCAGACCCCAGAGGCGTCTGTGGACACCTGGACACTCTGGAGGCTGGAAGCAGCTTCACTAACGGGCTAATTAGCATGCTCGGCATCATGGGAGGACACTCTGCTGTCGCCATAGTTACTGATGGCAACAAAGCAGCTTCAGGTGCTTTGCCTCGGGGAGCTCGGGCTCCTGTGTAGTGACCAAAGGCAAGATAATGTTTCTCTGGGGGTTAGAAAGATTAACAGTGATGAGGACAAAGGCCACTCAAGAAAAGTTTACTTTTCATCTTTTATCCAAAGTATCTGATAATTATCCATCTTTTTTTTAGTTTTTACATTTTGTATTAATTTATATATTTTTTAAACTTTGATGTACTTCCAAAAGAGCCATTATTTCATTTCTTAAAACGATCATTTTGCCAATAAATAATCCATCATATTAACCCTTGTGTTGTCCTCCCGGGTCAAAAAGGGACAAAAATGAGACATTTTCTTTTACTTTCCACTACCACCACCTTACTGGTTTTATACTTTCTGGAATTCATGGTCAATAACCCTCATTTATATAGAATTATACCTGATATTAACCCTCATTTATATAGAATTATACCTGATATTAACCCTCATTTATATAGAATTATACCTAATATTAACCCTCATTTATATAGAATTATACCTGATATTAACCCTCATTTATATAGAATTATACCTGATATTAACCCTCATTTATATAGAATTATACCTATTAACCCTCATTTATATAGAATTATACCTAATATTAACCCTCATTTATATAGAATTATACCTGATATTAACCCTCATTTATATAGAATTATACCTGATATTAACCCTCATTTATATAGAATTATACCTGATATTAACCCTCATTTATATAGAATTATACCTAATATTAACCCTCATTTATATAGAATTATACCTGATATTAACCCTCATTTATATAGAATTATACCTAATATTAACCCTCATTTATATAGAATTATACCTAATATTAACCCTCATTTATATAGAATTATACCTAATATTAACCCTCATTTATATAGAATTATACCTGATATTAACCCTCATTTATATAGAATTATACCTAATATTAACCCTCATTTATATAGAATTATACCTAATATTAACCCTCATTTATATAGAATTATACCTGATATTAACCCTCATTTATATAGAATTATACCTAATATTAACCCTCATTTATATAGAATTATACCTAATATTAACCCTCATTTATATAGAATTATACCTAATATTAGAGCTAAAAAGCAGAAATGATGAATCATTTACAACCCATTAACGTCTCTTTGAACCGTTGTTTTTGTCATTAATACGTTAAAACACAACGTGAAAATTACGTATAAATGAGGTTGATTTCTCTGAAGACATCACCCAATCACGTAGTGATGTTCACACACATTGATACCCCCCCCCCACCGCTGTGTGATGGTCTTAACTGTTGAAAAATAGCATGCTGATAAGCTATTATTACACTTATTATTATTGTTATTATTATTATTATTATTATTATTATTATTATTATTATTATTATTATTATTATTATTATTATACTTACTATGTTTTCAGTGAAGACTTAATTTGTGATTGGTCAATAAGGGACAGTTTATTTATTTACAGGGCTACCGGGAGAGTTTTGTAATCTTTAGTCAATAAAGACCTGACCCCTCCCTTAGCCAGCAGTATGTTTTTCTATGACATCCAAAATGATTTTAATAAGAGGCCTGACCCTCCTCACCTATGACCCTCCCCAAGTATGACCCTCCCCAAGTATGACCCTCCCCAAGTATGACCCTCCTCACCTATGACCCTCCCCACCTATGACCCTCCCCAAGTATGACCCTCCTCACCTATGACCCTCCCCACGCATGACCCTCCCCACGCATGACCCTCCCCAAGTATGACCCTCCCCACCTATGACCCTCCCCAAGTATGACCCTCCCCACCTATGACCCTCCCCACGCATGACCCTCCCCAAGTATGACCCTCCCCACCTATGACCTTCCCCACGCATGACCCTCCCCAAGTATGACACTCCCCACCTATGACCCTCCCCACGCATGACCCTCCCCACGCATGACCCTCCCCAAGTATGACCCTCCCCACGCATGACCCTCCCCACGCATGACCCTCCCCACGCATGACCCTCCCCACGCATGACCCTCCCCACCTATGACCCTCCCCAAGTATGACCCTCCCCACCTATGACCCTCACCACGCATGACCCTCCCCACCTATGACCCTCCCCACTCATGAACCTCCCCACCTATGACCCTCCCCACGCATTACCCTCCCCATGCATGACCCTCCCCAAGTATGACCCTCCCAAGTATGACCCTCCCCAAGTATGACCCTCCCAAGTATGACCCTCCCCAAGTATGACCCTGCACACCTATGATCCTCATCACCTATGACCCTCCCCAAGTATGACCCTCCCAACCTATGACCCTCCCCACCTATGACCCTCCCCACCTACGTACTGACGCCTTCTGTTCTGGTTTGTCCAGATGATCATTGCTTACAGTTCTAACCTCTTCTTTCTCATCTTACACATCACACTCCTCTGATGGGGGCATTTCAGTAGATTTAGTCACATTGTTATGGAAACACAATAAGTATGGAAACTAAATGCACACTCCCTGCATTACTGCATTACTTCAAGTACTAAGATACTCCTCTAGTGAACTAGTATAGAACTAGGCCATTCAACAAACCATGATGGGTAATAACAGATTCAACACCCCCCCTCTAGACTGAAAAATGTTGGGTGACCCTCCCCTCTAGACTGAAAAACGTTGGGTGACCCTCCCCTCTAGACCCTCCCCTGTAGACTGAAAAACGTTGGGTGACCCTCCCCTCTAGACTGAAAAACATTGGGTGACCCTCCCCTCTAGACTAAAATATGTTGGGTGACCCTCCCCACTAGACTAAAATATGTTGGGTGACCCTCCCCTCTAGACTAAAAACCGTTGGGTGACCCTCCTCTCTAGACTAAAAAATGTTGGGTGACCCTCCCCTCTAGACTAAAAAATGTTGGCTGACCCTCCCCTCTGGACTAAAATATGATTGGGTGACCATTCCCTCAAGAATAAAAACGTTGGGTGACCCTCCCCTGTGGACTAAAATATGTTGGGTGACCCTTCCCTCAAGAATAAAAACGTTGGGTGACCCTCCCCTGTGGACTAAAATATGTTGGCTGACCCTCCCCTCTGGACTAAAATATGTTGGGTGACCCTCCCCTCTAGAATAAAAATGTTGGCTGACCCTCCCCTCTGGACTAAAATATGTTGGGTGACCCTTCCCTCAAGAATAAAAACGTTGGGTGACCCTCCCCTGTGGACTAAAATATGTTGGGTGACCCTCCCCTCTAGAATAAAAATGTTGGCTGACCCTCCCCTCTGGACTAAAATATGTTGGGTGACCCTCCCCTCTAGAATAAAAATGTTGGGTGACCCTCCCCTCTAGACTGAAAAACGGGTGACCCTCCCCTTGAGATTAAAAAACATTGGGTGACCCTCCCCTCTAGACTGAAAAAGGGTGACCCTCCCCTCTAGATTAAAAAACATTGGGTGACCCTCCCCTCTAGACTAAAAAATGTTGGGTGACCCTCCCCTCTAGACAAAAAAATGTTCGCTGACCCTCCCCTCTGGACTAAAATATGTTGGCTGACCCTCCCCTCTAGAATAAAAATGTTGGGTCACCCTCCCATCTAGACTAAAAAATGTTAGCCTACCCTCCCCTCTAGACAAAAAATGTTGGGTGACCCTCCCCTCTAGACTAAAAATGTTGGGTGACCCTCCTCTAGACTGAAAAAGGGGTGACCCTCCCCTTGAGATTAAAAAACATTGGGTGACCCTCCCCTCTAGACAAAAAAATGTTCGCTGACCCTCCCCTCTGGACTAAAATATGTTGGCTGACCCTCCCCTCTAGAATAAAAATGTTGGGTCACCCTCCCATCTAGACTGAAAAAGGGTGACCCTTCCGTCTAGATTAAAAAACATTGGGTGACCCTCCCCTCTAGACTGAAAAAGGGTGACCCTTCCGTCTAGATTAAAAAACATTGGGTGACCCTCCCCTCTAGACTAAAAAATGTTGGTTGACCCTCCCCTCTAGACTAAAATATGTTGGTTGACCCTTTCCTTTAGATTAAAATATGTTAGGTGACCCTCCATCTAGACTGAAAAATATTGGGTGACCCTCCCCTCTAGACTAAAAAATGTTGGGTGACCCTGCCCTCTAGACTAAAAAATGTTGGGTGACCCTCCCCTCTAGACTACAAAATGTTGGGTGACCCTCCCCTCTAGACTGAAAAACGTTGTGTGACCCTTCCCTCTTGACTGAAAAACGGGTGACCCTCTCCTTGAGATTAAAAAACATTGGGTGACCCTCCCCTCTAGACTGAAAAACGTTGGGTGACACTCCCCTCTAGATTAAAAAACGTTGGGTGACACTCCCCTCTAGATTAAAAAACGTTGGGTGACCCTCCCCTGTGGACTAAAATATGTTGGGTGACCCTCCCCTCTAGAATAAAAATGTTGGCTGACCCTCCCCTCTGGACTAAAATATGTTGGCTGACCCTCCCCTCTAGAATAAAAATGTTGGGTCACCCTCCCATCTAGACTAAAAAATGTTAGCCTACCCTCCCCTCTAGACAAAAAATGTTGGGTGACCCTCCCCTCTAGACTAAAAAATGTTGGGTGACCCTCCCTCTAGACTGAAAAACGGGTGACCCTCCCCTTGAGATTAAAAAACATTGGGTGACCCTCCCCTCTAGACAAAAAAATGTTCGCTGACCCTCCCCTCTGGACTAAAATATGTTGGCTGACCCTCCCCTCTAGAATAAAAATGTTGGGTCACCCTCCCATCTAGACTAAAAAATGTTGGCCTACCCTCCCCTCTAGACAAAAAATGTTGGGTGACCCTCCCCTCTAGACTAAAAAATGTTGGGTGACCCTCCCCTCTAGACTGAAAAACGGGTGACCCTCCCCTTGAGATTAAAAAACATTGGGTGACCCTCCCCTCTAGACTGAAAAAGGGTGACCCTTCCGTCTAGATTAAAAAACATTGGGTGACCCTCCCCTCTAGACTAAAAAATGTTGGTTGACCCTCCCCTCTAGACTAAAATATGTTGGTTGACCCTTCCCTTTAGATTAAAATATGTTAGGTGACCCTCCATCTAGACTGAAAAATGTTGGGTGACCCTCCCTCTAGACTAAAAATGTTGGGTGACCCTGCCCTCTAGACTAAAAAATGTTGGGTGACCCTCCCCTCTAGACTACAAAATGTTGGGTGACCCTCCCCTCTAGACTGAAAAACGTTGTGTGACCCTTCCCTCTTGACTGAAAAACGGGTGACCCTCTCCTTGAGATTAAAAAACATTGGGTGACCCTCCCCTCTAGACTGAAAAACGTTGGGTGACACTCCCCTCTAGATTAAAAATGTTGGGTGACCCTCCTCTAGACTGAAAAACGTTGGGTGACCCTCCTCTAGACTAAAAATGTTGGGTGACCCTCCCCTTTGGATTAAAAACATTGGCTGACCCTCCCCTCTAGATTAAAAAATATTGGGTAACCCTCCCCTTTAGACTAAAATATGTTGGGTGACACTCCCCTCTAGACTGAAAAATGTTGGGTGACCCTCCCCTCTAGACTGAACAATGTTGGGTGACCCTCTCCTCTAGACTAAAGAATGTTGGGTGACCCTCCCCTCCAGATTAAAAAATGTTGGGTGACCGTCCCCTCTATATTAAAAAACATTGGGTAACCCTCCCCTTTAGTCTAAAATATGTTGGGTGACTCTCCCTCAAGACTGAAAAATGTTGGGTGACCCTCCCCTCTAGACTAAAAAATTTTGGGTGACCCTCCGCTCTAGACTGAAAAATTTTAGGTGACCCTCCCCTCTAGACTGAAAAATGTTGGGTGACCCTCCCCTCTAGACTAAAAAATGTTGGGTGACCCTCCCCTCTAGACTGAAAAACATTGGGTGACCCTCCTCTCTAGACTAAAAAATTTTGGGTGACCCTCCACTCTAGACTGAAAAATTTTAAGGTGACCCTCCCCTCTAGACTGAAAAATGTTGGGTGACCCTCCCCACGAGACTAAAATATGTTGGGTGACCCTCCCCACTAGACTAAAATATGTTGGGTGACCCTCCCCTCTAGACTAAAAACCGTTGGGTGACCCTCCTCTCTAGACTAAAAAATGTTGGGTGACCCTCCCCTCTAGACTAAAAAATGTTGGCTGACCCTCCCCTCTGGACTAAAATATGTTGGGTGACCCTTCCCTCAAGAATAAAAACGTTGGGTGACCCTCCCCTCTGGACTAAAATATTTTGGGTGACCCTTCCCTCTAGACTGAAAAACATTGGGTGACCCTCCCCTCTAGACTAAAAAATTTTGGGTGACCCTCCGCTCTAGACTAAAAAATTTTGGGTGACCCTCCACTCTAGACTGAAAAATTTTAGGTGACCCTCCCCTCTAGACTAAAAAATGTTGGGTGACCCTCCCCTCTAGACTGAAAAACATTGGGTGACCCTCCCCTCTAGACTAAAATATGTTGGGTGACCCTCCCCTCTAGGATAAAAACGTTGGGTGACCCTCCCCTCTGGACTAAAATATGTTGGGTGACCCTCCCCTCTAGACTGAAAAATGTTGGGTGACCCTCCCCTCTAGATTAAAGAAATCGTTATTAAAACATTATTAAAACATTAATGAAACCTGAGTATGAGTCGTGATGAGGTCACTCGGCTGCTGTGGGCGTCCTCTGGTTGAACTTTAAAAGAAGTTGAGTTTGATCGTAATGAGGAGGGACTCCCAGTCCGTCTACAGCTGGTGATGCTCACATGTACGGTGTCACACACTACGCTAGAAAATACCTCTTACCTCTAACCTGAGCATCATATTCACACAGAAAATAGTCATTTATGATGACTATTTGTTACTATAACGCGGTAACTGTTAATTTGTGCTTGATGTTATGGCTGCAAACTGTGTGAAACAGAAACATGCGCATTATAACTGAGACTATAACTAGAAATGTAACACCAGTTTTGTTTGTGTGCATTGCAGCAGATTTGCTGTGAACCAGAACAAGGCTCATGATCAACTCTTCTCAGGTTTCATATTTCATCCTCGGTGCCTACTTTGACACCGGGCTGTTTAAATACCCGTTTTTCCTGATTGTTATGTCTCTATATGCTTTTATTATCAGTGCCAATGTGCTGCTGGTTGTGGTTATCTGTGTGAACAGGAGCTTACATGAACCTATGTACCTTTTTCTGGTCAGCCTGTTTGTAAATGAACTGTATGGTAGTACAGGGTTGTTTCCATTCCTTCTGGTTCAGATCCTCTCTGACATTCACACTGTTTCTGCTCCCTTCTGTTTCCTGCAGATTTTCTTTGTGTACTCTTATGGAAGTATAGAATTTTTAAACTTAGCTGTGATGTCTTATGACAGATATCTTTCCATCTGTTATCCTCTACAATATCACACACATATGACATATAGGAAAGTTGCCGTGCTTATTGCCGTAACATGGTTACTCGTATTTTCGTGAATTTTTGTACGCTGCCTTTGATTGTTCGTCTACAGCTGTGTGGGAACATCATTAACAAAGTGTACTGTGATAACTACTCTGTTGTCAAACTGGCCTGCTCTGACACCACAGTCAACAACATCTATGGACTCATTGTTAGTGCCTTGTCAGTCTTTGTTCCTCTCAGTTTAATCCTGTACACCTACATGAGGATCCTTAAAGTGTGTTTTTCTGGTTCTAAAGAGACGAGACAGAAAGCTGTCACTACCTGCACACCTCACCTCGCTTCTCTCATCAACTTTTCCTTTGGAGCTTGCTTTGAAATATTACAGAGCAGGTTTAATATGAGCAGTGTACCCATGATGATGCGCATTTTTTTATCGTTATACTTCCTTACATGTCCGCCGCTCTTTAACCCTTTAATGTACGGCCTGAAACTGTCTAACATCCGAGTTGCATGTAAAAATCTTCTTTCAAATGTATGCTTCTGGTATTAGCAACTAACAGAGCTTTGCATTGTTCTATGCAATGTGTTTCCATGTTAACACACATGTTGTCCTCATGTTGTCCTCATGTTGTCCTCATGTTGTCCTATATCAATGTTCTTTTTAATTACCCAAAATAACATGATTGATTCCACACAACGCTCTTTGCCAAGTACAAATCTCTACTTTCATTAATTTTGGGGCGTCTTATTCAATTTTATAGCATTTGAAAACAAATGAGTAAAAGTTGACATATTCCAGTCTGTGATTATCATCAACATCCATTCCTTTAATTTTAGTCTCAATAATTTCTAATTTCTGCTTTTCTAACTCAAACATTAGGTATAATTTCCTTTAAATGAGGTTTATTGACCATAAATTCCAAAAATAACTGTAAAACCAAAGTTAATTTATGTAATTGTTATAAGTGTTATGTAATGTTAAACCTCAAAAAACGTGACAAACATTGAAAAAAAGGGCAAAAACGTAAGAAAAAGTTAAAAACATCTATTAAAAAGCGTCCAAGATTTTCAGCTTAACACGAGGGTTAAACGAGTATCAACAGAGAGCAATGATGTCATTATGTTTAAAGAACATTTCATACAGTGTAGACTTAATGTTATTATATAAAATTATAAACCTATATATATCTCCTACATGACACTAAGATGAAACGTCTTAGTTATGTTGATCAGCACTGTAACTGGACAGAAACTGAAGGTGTTTAATTGTCACCTTTAAGTTTAATTGTTAACTGTTTTTCCCATCAGTCATTTTAAAAACATAGTAGAACTATCAGTGGGGGTCGTTTATTTCACAAAATGTTTTACGATATTACCAAAATGTGTATGAATTCTTCTAAGGTCACTCAGTCTCAGTTGTGTGGCACAACAGGACAACTTTGATTAAAATCACAGTGTTCTTTTTAATTCCCCAAAATAACATGATTGATTCCACACAACGCTCTTTGCCAAGTACAAATCTCTACTTTCATTAATTTTGGGGCGTCTTATTCAATTTTATAGCATTTGAAAACAAATGAGTAAAAGTTGACATATTCCAGTCTGTGATTATCATCAACATCCATTCCTTTAATTTTAGTCTCAATAATTCCTAATTTCTGCTTTTCTAACTCAAACATTAGGTATAATTTCCTATAAATGAGGTTTATTGACCATGAATTCCAAAAATACCTGAAAAACTAAAGTTAATAAGTTAGTGTCAAAAAAAGTGACAAAAACCTAAGAAAAAGCTCGATAACAAGCGTCAACAGAAGTGTTGATTTTAAATTTTTATTTTAAGACAACACAAGGGTTATAAGATAAAGATAAATTATATATATATATATATATATATATATATATATATATATATATATATAATAAAGATATATTGAATCACTATAAACTCTGTGTACGTTTAAAAATAATAATAATGATGAGTGAGATTTTACTGATGATGGCAATGCGTTCTCACTCCAAACGAGTCAAATATGACATTTGGACAGTTGGGGGGGGGGGTGTTAAGAGAGAAGCATGTAAGGGGGTCAAAAGGGATGCCTATAGTCTCGACCCAGGGCATGTTATATGATGCTAAAGGAGACAACCGAGCGTGTTATATGATGCTAAAGGAGATGACCAAGCGTGTTATATGACGCTAAAGGAGATGACCAAGTGTGTTATATGAGGCTAAAGGAGACAACCAAGCGTGTTATATGATGCTAAAGGAGATGACCAAGCCTGTTATATGATGCTAAAGGAGATAACCAAGCGTGTTATATGATGCTAAAGGAGATAACCAAGCGTGTTATATGACGCTAAAGGAGATGACCAAGCGTGTTATATGACGCTAAAGGAGACAACCAAGCGTATTATATGACGCTAAAGGAGATGACCAAGCGTGTTATATGATGCTAAAGGAGATGACCAAGCGTGTTATATGATGCTAAAGGAGATGACCAAGCGTGTTATATGATGCTAAAGGAGACAACCAAGCGTGTTATATGATGCTAAAGGAGATGACCAAGCGTGTTATATGATGCTAAAGGAGATGACCAAGCGTGTTATATGATGCTAAAGGAGACAACCAAGCGTGTTATATGACGCTAAAGGAGATGACCAAGCCTGTTATATGACGCTAAAGGAGATGACCAAGCGTGTTATATGATGCTAAAGGAGATGACCAAGCGTGTTATATGATGCTAAAGGAGACAACCAAGTGTGTTATATGACGCTAAAGGAGACGACCAAGCGTGTTATATGACGCTAAAGGAGATGACCAAGCATGTTATATGACGCTAAAGGAGATGACCAAGCGTGTTTTATGAAGCTAAAGGAGACAACCAAGCGTGTTATGTGACGCTAAAGGAGAAAACCAAGCGTGTTATATGATGCTAAAGGAAACAACCAAGTATGTTATATGACGCTAAAGGAGATGACCAAGCGTGTTATATGAAGCTAAAGGAGATGACCAAGCGTGTTATATGACGCTAAAGGATACAACCAAGCGTGTTATATGATGCTAAAGGAGACAACCAAGCGTGTTATATGATGCTAAAGGAGACAACCAAGCGTGTTATATGAGGCTAAAGGAGACGACCAAGCGTGTTATATGACGCTAAAGGAGACAACCAAGCGTGTTATATGACGCTAAAGGAGATGACCAAGCGTGTTATATGATGCTAAAGGAGATGACCAAGCGTGTTATATGATGCTAAAGGAGATAACCAAGCATGTTATATGACGCTAAAGGACACGACCAAGCGTGTTATATAAGTAGAGAGAAACTAACCAGTCGGTGCAGCCTACACCGAGTTATCCTCCTGCTAGAGTTAGCACCTAACAGTAGGGTGACCAGACGTCCCCGGTTTCCGGGCACACTCCCCGGTTGTGGTGACCTGTCCCAGGCTGGATCTGTCCCTGGAAATGTCCCCGGTTTTCATTGTGACTGACAAACCCGAAATTGAAATGAAAGAAAAAAAACACTGACCAAACGTAGCTGATAGTCGCTCCAGACAGCAGAGCCAGCGCTGCTCAGAGCTCAGAGATGTTTTAGAAGCCGTATTTTACGATGCTAAAATATGTCATTGTTTACATGGAGTCTGGTGGGTTTAGCGGACGCAATTTTGCGGACTTTTATGTTTTAAAAAAGGATCTTAACCTTTCACAGGAAGGTCGACCTCCTCAGAAATCCTTTCATAATGTTGTCAGACTCTAACAATATTAATCTGAGTCTGTCAGCAGCAAAACGAGCACTTTTATGAACGTAAATACAAGCTGGACAATTATCCTATTAACTTACACTGTAGCTTGTTTCTCTGCTGCCGACTGCAGCGATCTCGTTTAATACTGCATCAATGTCAAAGGAAAACATCTCCTCAATAGTTTTTATTGTCTACGACACTCAATGAGCTGCTGAAACACGCCTGAAGCAGTAAAGCAAACGCTGTCAGATAAATGCAGTAATATTACTACTTTCCCCTCTGAGGTGTAGTGGAGTGGAGTATGAAGTAGCAGCAGGGGTGCTTCTGGGATCAGACCTTTGGGTGTGTGTGGGGGTCAGCCCCTAATGAGAACAACTCTAGGTCTAGTGTCCCCGTTTTAAGTTTTACAAAATAAAAACATAACGTGTTTTGGAGGTATTCACGCTTCTGAACTGCAAATGTATGTCTGAGAAATCTGGTCACCTTACCAAACAGGCTTCAACAGGGCAAGTTATAAATGTGTTTTTAGCCTCTTAACATGTTCAATGTGTCATTAAAGTGCCCCCCCATGGGCAGTGATTCCTTCTGAGTGAACACAGTGAATCTGACTGCTGGAGATGGTAGAGTTGTGTTAACTCAGCTGTGAGTAGTTCCTGTGTTGAGACCAGTTAGAGAGTTTAGGGACCGTCTACAAACTACAACACAGGAAAGAGATAAAACTACAATATGGAAGCTATCAATCTAATTATAACTTCTCTCCTGCTAGTTGTACTACAGCACTTACTTTTCAGAAATAAGCTCTCCAACTGGTCCCAACACAGGAGCTACACACAGCTAAGTTAACTTTCATGCATTTCTTTTCCATTTCCGTTAGTTTCTCTCTCTACTGACAGACCTCCACATTCACAGACAACAGAGCTACGGGTTGGAATTCTCCTTTAATATTCAATAAATCATCATACATTATTCATCTGTGTGTTTCTTTCAAGTATTTTAAAAATCACAAAGATAAGATATCCTCTCTTTCATTAGAAAAAGTATCCTACCTTTAACAATTGAGCATGTTTTCTGCACATAGAAACAAAAATAAATCCTAAAATATAACAGTGTTTCAATGGTGATTGATGTAAAAATGTTCCTTTTACATATATTTTAGCTAATATCATCCAGTCTTAGAGAATACTTTCTTTTCAAATGTGTGCTGTGATTTTAGTTGTTGGAAATATTCAATAAATCACCAAAACCATGTTAATCTGTGTGCTTCCTCTAAGTATTTAAACATCTCTTTCATTAGAAATAAATCATTTCTCTAATAGTGGAGCAGGTTTACAATAAAAACATAGTCAGTGGAAAAATAAAATAAAAATCTTTCATTAACACTCATGTTGTCCTCATGTTGTCCTATATCAATGTTCTTTTTAATTCTCCAAAATAACATGATTGATTCCACACAACGCTCTTTGACAAGTACAAATCTCTACTTTCATTAATTTTGAGGCGTCTTATTCAATTTTATAGCATTTGAAACCAAATTGAAGTGTTTTTGAAATAGTATTGAGAGTAAAAGTTAACATATTCCAGTCTGTGATTATTATCAACATCCATTCCTTTAATTTTAGTCTCAATAATTCCTAATTTCTGCTTTTCTAACTCAAACATTATGGATAATTTCCTATAAATGAACTTTATGGAACATAAATTCCTAAAATAACTGACATGTTATGTAGTGTTAAACGTCAAAAAAAGTGACAAACATTGAAAAAAGTGATGAAAAAGAGTCATTTAAAGGGTTGACTTTCAATTTTGACGAGAAGACAACACGAGGGTTAATCATCATCAGGGTCAAATGTTCAATAAATCATATTTCATCTGACGTTGTCCAGCCCTAGAGGCCTGTTCTACATTACTTTACCAAAAGCCAGACTTCTACATATGTTACGGATTTTGGACATTTTCAGTCCGTACATCACAGGGTTGAAGAGCGGCTGGCTCGTCAGCCAGTACAATGACAGAATAATGCGTAATATCATAGGCACACTGCTCATATTAAACCTGCTCTGTACCATTTCAAAGAAAGACCCGAGAGTGAAATTCAGCAGGGAACAAAGCTGAGGTGTGCAGGTACTGACAGCTTTCTGCCTCGTCTGTCTAGAGCCAGAAAAACACACTTTAAGGATCCTCATGTAGGAGTAAAGAATGAGAATTATAAGACCAGTCAATACAGTAAATATATACACAAGTCCATAAATGTTATTGATGGTTGTGTCGAAGCATGACAGTTTGACGACTGAGTAGTTGTCACAGTACACTTTATGAATGGTGTTCCCACACAGCTGTAAGGAGACACTCAGAGACATCAAGACGACAATGTTAATTACACCAAATAACCAGATGGACGCAATAAGCACAACAACCTTGTTAGATGTCATACGAGTGTGATACTGCAGAGGACAACATATAGCAAGATATCTGTCATAAGACATGACGGCTAAGTTAGAAAACTCTACATTTCCATAAGTATACACACAGAAGATCTGCAGGAAGCAGAAGGGAGCAGAAACAGTGTGAATGTCAGAGAGGATCTGAACCAGAAGGAATGGAAACAACCCTGTACTACCATACAGTTCATTTACAAACAGGCTGACCAGAAAAAGGTACATAGGTTCATGTAAGCTCCTGTTCACACAGATAACCACAACCAGCAGCACATTGGCACACACTATGAACACATATAAGGACAAAACCAGCAAGAAATATAAGTATTTGAACACCCCAATGTCAAAGTAGGCAACAAGTGTGAAATATGAAACCTGTGTAGAGTTGATCATGATTATTTGACATTCAGTTCCAGATTTGTAAAGATGAGGTTTACACTTTAAAGTCATGTGAAGCAACAGTGAATATATTCATTCTTCATTTGAAAGGAAATAAGCCTCTGAATGCAAACTTACCCCGAGCCTAGAATCAAAATATATAACCCTAACCATTAGGTCATTGTCTCCCATTCATCTGCTCTCCCAACACACTCCCCCCCAACTGAGCTCACACTCTGCTGCTGCTGCTTTTAATCTCTCCAAGTCAGCTCATTCTCCCAAAGCTGCTTGTTCTTTCTCTCCATTAGTGCATGTATAGGACCTGAGCATGTACCCCCCACTCTGACATCTCTCATTAGTGCATGTATAGGACCTGAGCATGTACCCCCCCACTCTGACATCTCTCCATTAGTGCATGTATAGGACCTGAGCATGTGCCCCCCCCCCACTCTAACATCTCTCATTAGTGCATGTATAGGACCTGAGCATGTACCCCCCCACTCTGACATCTCTCCATTAGTGCATGTATAGGACCTGAGCATGTGCCCCCCACTCTAACATCTCTCATTAGTGCATGTATAGGACCTGAGCATGTACCCCCCCCCACTCTAACATCTCTCCATTAGTGCATGTATAGGACCTGAGCATGCCCCCCCCCACTCTGATATCTCTCAATTAGGTGGGTGTAGAAACAGGAACGGTTGTATCTTGGTAAACATTCAGATTTACATGCAGATTTACATAACTTGCAGGTTAACCACCACTGGGTAAAAAAACACTCAATATGTATGTATGTCATTTTTAAAAATGCCTCCAAATAGTGGTATAGGCCAGTTTTTGGTCATTTTTGCTACTAGCAGATTTTTTAAATTCAATACGGTGATAACGTCACATTGGGGAGAGTAACCTCAGCTTAGTACTAGAACAATGGAGACTGACTAGGATGAGGAAGAGGAGGAAAGGTCAGCAGTTGTGTAATATCAATAGTAAGGGCCCGTTCATCACTGCGTGCAGCTTTAATATTATTAGGGCCCGAGCACTGAAGTGCAAGGAACCTACTGGTTTTGTAGGGATTATTAGGGGTCCAAGCCCGAGGATGCGTGCACCGCAGTAATGTGAAGCGATACGGGGGTCACACAGCAGGGCTGTGGAACCCTGTTGTTTTCCTAGGGATTCTTCTCGTCCTCCATTATTATTCTTCTCCGCGTAAAACTGAAGCTGCAGCCTAAACCGTGCAAGATGGTGATGGTGTGCCATTTTCAGGACTGGTCCAAAACTCTACAAAGACCTCAGACGCAACAATTGACCCACTTCCACCACTAGGTGGCGCTATAGCAAAAGAAACGCGTTTGGTCCTATAGTTTTTCAGGGTCATTGTGCTATAAATCCGTACTGTTATGTGCGCCTCACAATATTTCCCACCATTGTCCCCCCGCGGTTTTGCTTTGGGTTCCACTTTCGTGCTCCCTGGGTCGTGGGGGCTGACTTCGCTGGGAGGCTTGGACCCCGTTGTAGCTGCTTGCAGTTCTAGTTATTATTGTCTCTCATTTTTGAGGGTCTTAGCATGCGCGAAAACTCCCAAAAACTCACATGTAAGGCCAATGAAAAATCATAAGGTTCTGTAGTGATTGGTCTGGGGCTGGGACAGGGTGCTCTATAGCGCCCCCTAACGTGCACCCAGAGTTTGACAAAAGAAAATTAATATACTAACTTTTGAGGGAACATGCGTATCATCTGGAACTCTATCAAGTTATTTTTAGAAAAAATCAAAAAAATTTACAATTTATGTTATGCCGAATTGCGTGGAAAAGTTCTCATTTTACGAAGATGTTTTTGAGGACTTTGGGATCCACGAAAAATCTCAACTTTTGTTTTTGCCCTTGGGCACATTTTTGACGGCCTCAGTATATACAAAAACTCACAAAACTTGCCACCCACATAAACACCGGGGTGCTTTGCGCGTCTGTTCAGCGATTTGGCCCATACCTATAAGCGGGCTTAATAGTGCCCCCTAATGCGTGGAAGTCCTTGGACTTGGACATAGTTACTCCAATCTTCACCAGATTTTATACTGATATTGTTCTAATCATTGTGGACGTATTTCCCATTTACCTTCATTAACTTCGCCCAACCAGAAGGTGGCCATTTTGAATTAATGCAATTTCATGTGTTTCATATTCTTCCCTTCTTCCTCCTTGGCCGCGATTGCAATCTTCTTGAATCGATTGATTAACGATGAAGGAGGAAGTGGCTGTAACTACAGTGTACGTTGTCATATCTGCTTGAATCACCAAGAGTCCCGGCCTGAGGACACCTACAGGTCAATATGGACTTTTGGAGACAGCGCCACCATCTGGCAACAGGAAATCAGCCTTATATGACAAACATCATCCGATTTACATGAAACTTAGAATGCGTGGTCTACATATAATACTGGGCCGGCCCCTATACTTTAACCCTCATGTTGTCCTCATGTTGTCTTCATGTTGTCCTCATGTTGTCCTATATCAATGTTCTTCTTAATTCCCCAAAATAACATGATTGATTCCACACAACGCTCTTTGCCAAGTACAAATCTCTACTTTCATTAATTTTGGGGCGTCTTATTCAATTTTATAGCATTTGAACAAAAATTAAGTGTTTTTGAAATAGTATTGAGAGTAAAAGTTGACATATTCCAGTCTGTGATTATCATCAACATCCATTCCTTTAATTTTAGTCTCAATAATTCCTAATTTCTGCTTTTCTAACTTAAACATTAGGTATAATTTTTATTGTGCATAAATTCCAAAAATAACTGGAAAACTGAAGTTAATAGTGTTGAAAATGTCAAAAAAGTGACAAACATTGAAAAAAGCATCAAAGGTGATGAAAAAGGGGACAAAATTGTAAGAAAAGTTAAAAACATTGATAAAAAGCCTCAACAAAAGTGTGTATTTTGATGGGTAGACAACACGAGGGTTAACCACAACCACTTTCCATACTATTTGAACCGTTTAAGGTGTAGTCTTGTGCGAGGTATCATTGAACTCAGCAGGGAGCTTTCTTTTCATTGGTGACGATTTTTAGTGTCTGAGTGTCGCACAAATGCACGGTTGCAAGGAGCGGCGTGCGCCAGCAACACAACAGCCATTCCACGTCTCCTCCTAGAGATTTGATCCAAACTTCAAATTTGTCATCTTGAGACGTTAAAGATGAAAACTTTTGTGCGTTTCGCCATTGAAACAGGAAGTGGGTGTAACTTGAGTGTACGTTGTCCGATTGGCGCGAAACTTTTCAGGATTCATCAGAGTCCGCCCCTGACGACATATACATGCTGATATTGGCCATAGTCATAGCGCCCCCTAGTGGCAACAGGAAGTAGGCCTAGAAGACAAGGTGCTATACTTTAAAAAACTCCTCCTTCCGTCTGAGTCATCTTAAGACGTTACCGATGAAAAGTTATTAAAAGAAAAACTTTTTGTCAAACGTGTGGGCGTGGCATGGCGGCCATTTTGAGTGTTTAGCGTTGAAGGAGAAAGTGGCTGTAACTACAATGTACGTTGTTGTATCTGCTTAAAATTTCCCACAATCACTAAGAGTCCAGGCCTGAGGAAATCTACAGGCCAATAATTTTACATGAAACTTAAAATGTGTGGTTTACATATGATACTGAGCAGCCCCCTATAATTTAACCACATCTACGCATTCAGGCCACGCCCACCTTCATAAAATTTGAAAAGGTAGAGTCTTGTGTGAGGTGTCATTGAACTCAACAAAGAGATCCTTCTTTATTGGTGATGATTTGGCCTGCCCACTATGCTTAAGCCATACTCATTTTCCTAAGTAATGACTCGTTTGATGTACACTATTGTGTGAGGTATCATTGAACCCAGCAGAGAGTTGAGTTTTTTTCATGGAATGATCCGGCCCCTATGCGTAACGCCCCATTTCACAGCTAATGAACTGTATGACATAGATTATTGTGTGAGGTATCATTGAACTCATCACATACTTCCCTTTTTATTGGTGATGATTTGCTGTGTCTGAATGCCACGCAAATGCAAAGTTACAAGGAGTGGCGTCCGCCAGTAACCCCGACACGCACAGATTAGCGAGGACACGTCCAACGCTGCTTGCAGCTTTAATTTTCATTGAAACATCCAACCAATAAGAGGAGTGGATGCGTGATTTTTAATGGTGCATTTGGTACGCTTGGATTTTTCCGGGTGTGAAACCAAACCGACCGAATTTACAAACTCACCAGCTGATTCGGACCAAAGCAAACAAACTACAGGTGTGAAAACGCCCTTAGACCAATTGATGACTTCAGAGGAACTAGAGAACAGAATATGCAAAAAGGGAAATCACCGAGCTTTGATGGGATCCCCCTGGAATTCTATGCTACTTTTTGGTAACAACTGGCCCATTCCTTCTTGACATGATTAACTTCTCTATTGAGAATGGTGAATACTCAAGGGATGTTAACACAGTCTTGATCTCCTTACTCTGAGTGCTCTAGCTATCGACTTCTAAGCATCTCTAAAAGTAGAACGGGAGCCAGAGCGTTCAGCTATCAGGCTCCTCTCCTGTGGAACCAGGTTCCAGTTTGGGTTCAGGAGGCAGACACCGTCTCCACATTTAAGAGTAGACTTAAGACTTTCCTCTTTGATCAAGCGTATAGTTAGGGCATAGAATTGAATATTGTCCGCCTAACCCGGCCTACCTGCTTCTCGTCATAGTTGTCAGATCTATCTATCATATAATCTATAATATAATAAAACTAGAGGGAGGCAGGGCATACAACCCGATCCGGTTGGGGAGAGTCTAGCCCGATCCGGCAGCTCTCTTTACCCAGTCTCTCCTAGTTAGTCATGCTCTCCTAGTTAGTTATGCTCTCCCAGTTATGCTGTAACAGTTTTAGATTGCTGGGGGAATTCCTTTGACACACTGAGCTCCTCTCTCCTCTATCTTTTTATTTTTCTATCTTTCCATTTGTGTGCATCTATGTCCCAGAAATGCTTGTTACTAACCTAGTTACTAACCTGGTTACTAACCTAGTTACTAACCTAGCTCTGGGGAGTCATTCCCCGGAGTCCTTATGTTCTTTTCCCCCCAGCATGTTCCCTCGGATCAGGGAGGATCCATCATCATGGTAGCAGCTGTAGCCATGGTCCCGCTACACGTCCTGCGATGCCGTGTTCATCCTGCTACGTCCTGCTGCGTCCTGCTACGTCCTGCTACGTCCTGCTACGTCCTGCTGTGCCCTGCTACGTCCTGCTGTGCCTTGTAATGCCGCACAATTCCCTGCTAAGCCATGAACTACTACAAAGAACTACTACAAACTGTTATCTTTTCTGTGGCTGTTATTGCCACTCTTCATTCTAACCCCAACCGGTCGTCAGACACCGCCCACCAAGAGCCTGGGTCTGTCCGAGGTTTCTTCCTAAAAGGAAGTTTTTCCTCGCCACTGTCGCACTGTTGCTTGCTCTGGAGGGAACTACTAGAACTGTTGGGTCCTTGTAGTCTAGACCTACTCTATCTGGTCTAGACCTACTCTATCTGGTCTAGACCTACTCTATCTGTAAAGTGTCTTGAGATAACTCTTGTTATGAATTGATACTATAAATAAAATTGAAATTGAAATTGAAATTAAGCCTGCTAAACTCTGATTTATCTCTGCAAAACTCCTAGCCCGTCTCTTGGAGTCCCATATGTCAGAATTAGTGAACTCTGACCAAAAAGGATTCGTAAAAACAAGACTAGCAGCAGCTAATGTTAGACGCCTTCTCCACATTGTTGATGCGGTAGAAGACAGTAATGGCGTTTTTCCACTGCGTGGTATCTACTCGACTCGCCTTTTTTGGTTTTCCATTATGAAAAAAAGTCCCTGTGACCTGCTACCAGGTACTTTTTTTGTACTACCTCAGTTGAGGTTCCAAGCGAGCTGAGGCGATACCAAAAGGTGACGTGAAAACCTGCTGACTGCTGGTTGGTCGGAGGATCGTCACTTATTACTGCAGACTGCTGATTGGTTGGAGGATCGTCACTTATGACTGCAGACTGCTGATTGGTTGGAGGATCGTCACTTATGACTGCAGACTACTGATTGGTTGGAGGACCGTCACTTATGACTGCGTTTTTAGCAAACGAGTGCGGAGTGTGAGTCCGGAACAACAGTGCCATTTAAAAAAAAAAAATCTAGCCAGACACCGACAGATTATCTCCTCTCTGCACTATTCTCAGTTTTCTATTCTCACTATTCAATATTAAGGGCTATTATTTTGCATGTCGTTTCCAATATTGCACACTGTTACTTTAAAAAAAAAAAAAAGACAATACATCAAAGAAAAGGTTTTATTTAGCTATTCAAGTAGCATCAAACCCTCCCGTACATCCTGGTCTTCTTCCTCTGCACCCTGTGTCCCCTGTGTTGGTGTGTAATCATGGTTGCTAAAGTTCATGTACTTTATATAGTGTATAGTAAATACTGACTGTGACCCTGAACACATGCAGATGTTAGCTAACGTTACAGGAAACTTAACTTACCCTTTTGTGTCAGCAAACAATAGTTATGTCGACGTCTGAACTCCGTCGGAATTCCCAAACTCCTGTTTTTTTCAGCAGTGATTTGTGTTGCTTCCTTCAGCTTCTTTTGAAACAAATTTTCTTCTGGCCGAGTTTCTTTCTGTTCTAATTGCCTTCTACAAAGTTTCCTTTTAGCTGACATCGACCAAACAGAATCTTTCAATGGGACCTTTTCATAATGAGCTCATCCTGCTGCTGGGGGTCCTCCTTATTAAAAAGGATAAAAGACGTTGCAACAAAGGTTCAGCTCAGTTAGGACGGATTCAGTCCGACTACAGTGGGTATGACCTCAAATATACACAATGTCACAGATGTTTTATTCCTAATGTATAACCTGAACATTATGTTGAACTAAATGGTACATTTGGGGTGTTTGTTGAAACTGTTTCCATGATAATGAATATGTTTCATATTACTACATTGATGCATGTTCATGTGTGCTTGGTGTTTAAGTCCAAATAACTAACTAGTTACATATAGTTTTACAAATGTAGAACAAAAGGTAACATAATTATTTGTCTTATTGTTATAAACCAAGGTGAGGACCATGATCAACTCGACACAGGTTTCATATTTCATACTTTCTGCCTATTTTGACACCGTCAATATATATATACAGACCCCGCCCCCTTCCATAACTTGTGAACCATTTAAAAGCTGTAAAAGGGTAAAAACAATCACTCAAGATTTGTTTATCATTTTAAAATGTCTCCAAATAGTGTTAAAGTGTTGACAGTCATCATGTCGTTAGTTCAGATTCACCCCCAACCTGCGAGAAGAAGAGGGCCCATTAATCATTTCTTGCAGCTTTAATTATTATTATTGTTAGGGAGCGCCGACATCGGCGGAGAACATATTGAAACTGAAGGAATTATTATTCTTTTTCGTATTATTCTTTTTCCCGGCAAATGAATTGCCTTTTTGGGGGACTTATCATATTCAAAAACTCACCATATTTGACGGTCGCATCAATTCTGGTGAAAATTTACATATTTTAATGGTTTCGGGAATGGGCGCAAAAATGGCTCGCTAGCGCCCCTACAATATTAAGAAAATTCCGCCCTGCAGTACGTTTAACGTAGAGTCTCGAAACTTGGTACACATATGTAGCATGGCAGCACGGACATAAAACTCCATTGTAGCCCCCCCTAAACCCAACAGGAAGTCCGCTATTTGGCCTCCTCCTAGAGCTTTCATCCGATCAACTCCAAACTTGGTGTGTGTCATCTTAACATGTTGAAGATGAAAAGTTATTAAAAGAAAAACTTTTTGTCACACGGTGTGGGCGTGGCATGGTGGCCATTTTGAGTGTTTAGCGATGAAGGAGAAAGTGGCTGTAACTACAGCGTACGTTGTCGTATCTGCTTGAAATTTCCCACAATCACCAAGAGTCCAGGCCTGAGGACACCTACAGGCCAATATGGACCTTTGGAGACAGCGCCACCATCTGGCAACAGGAAATATGCCTTATATGACAAACATCATCCGATTTACATGAAACTTGTAAGGTGTGGTCTACATGTGATACTGAGGCGGCCCCTATATTTTGACCACGCCTAGTTACGCCCCCTTTCATAACATTTGATCAGTTTAAGGTACAGTCTTGTGTGAGATATTAATGAACTCAGCAGAAAGTTCCTTCTTAAATTGGTGATGTTTGACCTGCCCCCCCCCATAATGCGGCCACGCCCCCTATCACAGATAATAAGGAGGTTAAGACTGTGTTAACATCCCTTGAGTATTCACCAGAGAAGAACAGAGAAGTTCTTCTGGTTTGGGTCCAAATTCACACCGATCTGTATACTTTTATACCATATTTCTGTGTATATTAATACACTTCTCAAACTTTATCCTGGTTTCCTAGTCTCTTTATTGACGGTCAGTTCTCTGGTTCTTAACAATTTAGTTTTCTTCTGGTTTGGGTCCAAATTCAAATACGTAACAATACTACAAGCTATTTCCTAAATGTACATTCCTACTACATCGTAATAAGGGTTACAAATACTGTTTTACTTGTGTCTCTTTTGTATCTGCTAGCCTTTGCAGCTCATTTATAAATGCTTTGTAAAGCATGTAGTACAGTAATCAGTAGTACCTCATGAGTTCATCATGAATGGATGTGTTGGTAAGTGCTTGTTAAAGATGCATTAACACACTAATATCCATAGGCATATTTCTGAAGGCATGTCCAAATAGAACAATGCATATGTGTGTCCAGGTTCTGGTAACCTTAGCAACTCATTTAGAAATGCTTTGTAAAGCAAAGCAGATCCTCACTTTAGATGGACTCACGCCATGTAGTTAACTAACTAGCAGGAACTCCTGAAGCAGTCATGGGTTTCATTATTGGGAAGTATTTGGAATATATGTATTAACACCCCAGTTATTAGTTTAGGCCTATTCATAAGTGGCTTGAAGTTTGTGAAAAGCGCTATATAAATTCAATTTATTATTATTATTATTATTATTGCAATTATTATTATTATTATTATTTCTAAATCATAACATTTTATTTAAGTCATGAACAAATGTAGGTCTAAACTTTTTTTTTCACCAACCTTATACGTAAATTCCAGGTACTTAGTTAATAATGGTAAATTACTGAATTTACAAATGGTTAATGCATCATTTATGAATAATTTAAATAATCAGCTTATCAAAGTTCCACATGGTCTAACTTATTATGGATAAACCATTTATTAAATGTATTTCTAAATGCTTTACTGATTAGAATGAATATAGGAACTCTACTTTACAAAAGATAAACAAAGAAATTATTAATAGTTTGTAGATAGTTTATGAAGGGAAAATTATTTAAAATACAAATGTTTTCACTATACTTATTAATTGTCAAACTTCTATTTATGAACATAATTTCTGAGAGCCTTATTTACTATGAACAAACCATTCATTAGTATGTATAAAATGCTTTATTTATGAGAATTAACAAAGGAGCAATGCTTTAAAATGATGAACAACGCATTTAGTAATAGTTTGCAACTGTTTATAATGGGAACATGATTTAATTTATAAATAGTTGTTTTATTATCTATTAATTATAAATCATGTACCTGAGTCTGATAACAATAAAATTACTAAAACATTATTACATAAATCCTAACGTAGAACACTGCATGAATCTCCTGTTGGTGATTTAAAGAAAGCCTTTTGCTGAATCATTCCACTCATCCTCGTCGTCTGTGTTTTATTAAAACATAGTTACAGGTTGTCACATTATATAGATACAGTTGAAGAAAAGTACTGTCAGATATATCTCAATAACTAAATGTATTTCTTTTTATTCATGACGAGCAAAGCTCTTAGTTGTCAGATAACATGTTAAGTTACCTTTTCCCCCCAAAGAGCAGACGTCTACATACAATGCGTATTTTGGACATTTTCAGTCCGTACAGTAAAGGGTTGATGAGTGGTTGGCATGTAAGCCAGTACAATGACAGAAAAATACGCAACATATTGGGTAAATAGTTCATATTAAACCTGCTCTGTACTATTTCAAAGATAGATCCAAAGGAAAAATTCAGCAGGGAAAGAAGGTGAGGTGTGCAGGTACTGAGAGCTTTCTGTCTGGTCTGTCTAGAACCAGAAAAACACACTTTAAGGATCCTCACGTAAGACAAAAGATTTAAGATTATAAGACCAAAGGTTATTGTAAATGTATTAACAAGTCCAAAATGTTATTGGCTGATGTATCAGAGCAGGCCAGCTTGACAACACTATAGCTGTCACAGTACACTTTGTTAATAATGTTTCCACACAGCTTTAAAGAGGAAGTTAAAGATAACCCGAATCCAACTCCAACAAATGACAATAACCATGTTAGAGCAATAAGCAGGGCAACCTTTTTAGATGTCATACGAGTGTGATATTGTAGAGGATAACAGATAGCAAGATATCTGTCATAAGACATGGCGGCTAAGTTAGAAAACTCTACATTTCCATAACCATAGACACAGAAGATCTGCAGGAAGCAGAAGGGAGCAGAAACAGTGTGAATGTCAGAGAGGATCTGAACCAGAAGGAATGGAAACAACCCTGTACTACCATACAGTTCATTTACAAACAGGCTGACCAGGAAAAGGTACATAGGTTCATGTAAGCTCCTGTTCACACAGATAACCACAACCAGCAGCACATTGGCACCCACTATAAACACATATAAGGACAAAACCAGCAAGAAATATAAGTATTTTAAACCTCCGGTGTCAAAATAGGCAGAAAGTCTGAAATATGAAACCTGTGTAGAGTTGATCATGGTCCTCACCTTGGTTTATAACAATAAGACAAATAATTATGTTACCTTTTGTTCTACATTTGTAAAACTATATGTCACTAGTTAGTTATTTGGACTTAAACACCAAGCACACATGAACATGCATCAATGTAGTAATATGAAACATATTCATTATCATGGAAACAGTTTCAACAAACACCCCAAATGAACCATTTAGTTCAACATAATGTTCAGGTTACACATTAGGAATAAAACATCTGTGACATTGTGTATATTTGAGCTCATACCCACTGTAGCCAGACTGAATCCGTCCTAACTGAGCTGAACCTTTGTTGCGACGTCTTTTATCCTTTTTAATAAGGAGGACCCCCAGCAGCAGGATGAGCTCATTATGAAAAGGTCCCATTGAAAGATTCTGTTTGGTCGATGTCAGCAAAAAAGAAATCTTTGTAGAAGTTAATTAGAACAGAAACATCAAGACAAGAAATGGTTTCCATTAGAGCTGTTCCAATACCGATATCAGCAGCAGAAAAAGACACTTTAAAGTAGTTTCCCCGATATATCGGCCGTTTGATATTTGATATTGTTAAAGATTATGTTTGATCAATGTCAGCAGAAAAGTAAGCTTTCTAAACACATATAGAACATTTCAAGTATGGGTGGAGAAGAAAAACAATACAGCATAGTATCACATTATTTTCAATGGCAATACTGTACACGGAGGGCAAGTATCAATCTTTTATTATATAAATATACTACTACCTTATTCAAGGTAGTAGTATAATAAAATTTATTGCTTTTTCAGTCAATTAGATTAGTCAATTGAGTTTATTTAGTGACGTCAGAAAGTTGGTAAAAGGAAGATAGAGACATCAGAGAAAGAAATAAGAAAAGATCAGTTTTCATTTAAATAAAATGTATTTCAATTAAAAAATGATTTCCATCAATATCTAATATTTCCTTGTCCTTTTTATGTGTGTTGTTCAGGTAACCTATCATGTTGGCCTAGAAGCTGGGTACTCTCTGGATTAGGGTCTTACTATCTTCTACCGCATCAACAATGTGGAGGTGTCTAAGATCATCTGCTGCTAGTCTTGTTTTTACAAATCCTTTTTGGTCAGAGTTCATTAATTTTGACATATGGGACTCCAAGAGACGGGCTAGGAGTTATGCAGCGATAAATCAGAGTTTAGCAGGCTCAGAGGTCGATAGCTAGAGCACTCAGAGTAAGGAGATCAAGACTGTGTTAACATCCCTTGAGTATTCACCCTTCTCAATATAGAAGTTAATCATGTCAAGAAGGAATGGGCCAGTTGTTACCAAAAAGTAGCTTTGATTTCCAGGGGGATCCCATCAAAGCTCGGTGATTCTTTTTTGCATATTCTGTACTGCAGAAAATAGATATTCTGTTCTGTAGTTCCTCTAAAGTCATCAATTGGTCTAAGGGCGTTTTCACACCTGTAGTTTGTTTGATTTGGTCTGAATCAGCTGGTGAGTTTTTAAACTTGGAGCATTTTGCCCTCGGTCGGTTTGGTTTCACACCTGGAAAAATCCAAGCGTACCAAAATGCAACATTAAAAATCACGCAACAATGTCCACTCCTCTTATTGGTCGGATGTTTCTGGGGGCGGGAGCAAGAAAGTAAATACAGGAACAAGGTCCTATGTTTTTTTGACTAGTGCATATTATTGTATCTTCACTGTAATACGCAGTTACCGTTTTCACATTAAATGTGTTTTTTACAGATGATGAATAAAGCCTATTGTTGTCAGATAACATTTGTAATAATTAATTAAACTTAATTTATGAAGCACCTTTCAAAAGTATGCTTACAAGGTGCTATTCAATACAACATAAAGATAAATACACAGTTTATATACAACACAGTATTATGAGAAGCAAACAAATACAATGAAAATTAAAGCTGCAAGCAGCGTTAGATGGACCCTCGTTAATGTGCGTGAGTCGGTGTTACTGGCGGACGCCACTCCTTGCGACCTTGCATTTGCGTGGCACTCAAACAAAGCAAATTGTTAATTGAAAGGGAAGTCTGTGATGAGTTCAACTTTACCTCAAACAAGACCTCGTTCCTACCCTCACCTATGGTCATGAAGGCTGAGTCATGACCAAAAGAACGAGATCCAGGGTTAAAAGCGGCCAAAATGAGTTTCCTCAGAAGGGTGGCTGGCGTCTCCCTTAGAGATAGGGTGAGAAGCACAGTCATTCAAGAGGAGCTTGGAGTAGAGCCGCTGCTCCTTCACGACAAAAGGAGGAAAGGAGTTGAGGTGGTTCGGGCATCTGGTGAGGATGCCTCCTGGGCACCTCCCTAGGGAGGTGTTTGAGGCACGTACAGCTGGGAGGAGGCCTCGGTGAAAAACCAGGACTAGGTGGAGAGATTATATCTCCAAGGATCTATATCTCCAGGGAACGCCTCTGGATCCACCAGTCGGAACTGGTTGATGTGGCTAGGTAAAGAGAAGTTTGGAGTTCCCTGCTGGAGCTGCTGCCCCCGCGACCCGATACCAGATAAACAGACGAAGATGGATGGATGGATGTACGTATTTTATGGGTTTCAGGAATAAGAACAAAAAAATGGCTCACTATCTCCCCCTAAAAAATATATAAAATGGAACCCCTGCTGTTTCTTTAACGTAGACTCACAAAACTTGGGAGTCATATGTAGCATGTCAAGATGTACATAAAACTCCATTGTAGCCATACACTAAACCCAACAGGAAGTCCGCCATTTGAATTGAATGTTCAAAATTAGTGCAAGTTTGGCCATTTTCATACCATTTGAACATTTAAGGTACAGTCTTGTGTGAGGTGTCTCTGAACTCAGCAGAGAGTTCCTTCTTCATTTGTGATGTTTTGGTCCGCCAACTATGCGTAAGCCAAGCCCCCTTCCATATTATTTGAACCGTTTAATATAGGGTCTTGTGTGAGGTAAAGTTGAACTCATCACAGATTTCCCTTTTTGTTGCTGATGATTCAAAGCAAGGACACGTCCAACGCTGCCTGCAGCTTTAATATTTATTGTTTGCTTCTCATATTACTGTGTTGTATTTAAACTGTGTATTTATCTTTATGTTGTACTGAATGGCACCTTGTAAGCATAGTTTTGAAAGGTGCTTCATAAATTAAGTTTAATTACTTATTACAAATGTTGATAACAATAGGCTGGACCTGCTGTATGCTAATGTAAGGGACGCATACAGCTCTTCCCCCGCCCCCCACTGGGCAGATCCGACCACAACCTGGTTCACATCAACCCTGCTATGTGCCTCTGGTAAAAAGGCAACCTGTGACCTCAAGGGCAGTGAGGAGATGGTCGGGGGAGGCCTATGAGACACTCAAGGGATGTTTTAAAGTGACAGACTGGGATGCACTCTGTGAGCCACATGGAGAGGACATAGATGGGCTGACTGAGTGTATCTCAGACTACATAAACTTCTGTGTGGACTATACTGTCCCAGCAAAGACTGTTAACCTACTGAAACCGAGAGACTCGCCCACAAGCCTAAACAGCACCTCTGATTCATAGTTCAATCATTTACCATCCATAACACATAGAAACTCGCCGAAAATTGTGGCTAAAAGCTAACGAGTTAGTGGTTACGGAGGTCTTTTCCGGGTCCTTCTAGCCTCTACAGGTGATTTTCTATCCAGCCTGGAACTTCTGCCTTTTTTGGGGTTTGTTGAGCATTAAATCCATGCCGTTACATCCAAGATTTATCCACTTTATGTCCATAATTCATCGCGTTTTCGCTCTATTCTGCCGCTCGCGCCGTCTGTCCTTTGTGTACGGAAGTCAAGGATTCCATATATGGGGTGCATGCCCATATATGGAAGACAACGTCACCCAAAGGGTATGGAAGGCCAAAAGGCTGTATGGAAGGCCAATAGGCAAACTGTTTTAGACACACAATTGCTTGTGTAGCATTGCTGTGGGTGTGATATCAGTAAATATGACATTATTATGTTGATTATTGGCATAAGTAAATGTCATGAGGGCAAAAGCGCCTTGACTTTCTTTGAACAAATGCATGTATTTTGTCAACTGTATAAATTATAATGATTATTTCTTCACAATGTCAGCGAGCGCCTGGTGGCCGGGTTTGCCACGGAGCCCGGTCGGGCACAGCCTGAAAAAGCTACGTGGCACCCTTATCTCCAACCCATGGGCCCTCCACCTGTGGGAGGAACCGCTGGGGTCGGGTGCGCTGTCATATGGGTGGCAGTGAAGGTCAGGGGCCTCGACGGACCAGACCTGGGCGGCAGAGGCTGGCTCTGGGGACGTGGAACGTCACCTCTCTGTGCGGGAGGTGGAGCGCTACCAGTTAGATCTGGTGGGGCTTACCTCTACGCACAGTCTCGGTTCTGGAACCGTACTCCTGGATAGGGGTTGGACTCTGTCCTACTCCGGAGTTGCCCAGGGTGTGAGGCGCCGGGCGGGTGTGGGGATACTCACAAGTCCCCGGCTGAGCGCCGCTGCGTTGGAGTTTACCCTGGTGGACGAGAGGGTCGCCTCCCTACGTCTGCGGGTGATGGGGGGGAAACTCTGACTGTTGTTTGTGCATATGCACCAAACAAGAGTTCGGAGTATTCAGCCTTCTTGGAGACCTTGAATGGAGTCCTGTATGGGGCTCCAGTGGGGGACTCCATTGTTCTGCTGGGGGACTTCAACGCACACGTGGGCAATGATGGAGATACTTGGAGAGGCGTGATTGGGAGGAACGGCCTCCCTGATCTAAACCAGAGTGGTTGTCTGTTGGACTTCTGTGCTAGTCATGGATTGTCCATCACAAACACCATGTTCGAACATAGGGATGCTCATAAGTGTACGTGGTACCAGAGCACCCTAGGCCAAAGGTCAATGATTGATTTTATAATCGTTTCGTCTGATCTGAGGCCGTATGTTTTGGACACTCGGGTGAAGAGAGGGGCGGAGCTGTCAACTGATCACCATCTGGTGGTGAGTTGGGTCAGGGGATGGGGGAGGACTTTGGACAGACCTGGTAAGCCCAAACGCGTAGTGCGGGTAAATTGGGAACGTCTGGAGGAGGCCCTTCTCCAACGGACTTTCAACTCACACCTCTGGCGGAGCTTTTTGTGCATCCCTGTGGAGGCTGGGGGCATTGAACCTGAGTGGACAATGTTCAAAGTTTCCATTGCTGAAGCTGCGGCGGGGAGCTGTGGTCTTAGGGTCTTAGGTGCCTCAAGGGGCGGCAACCCACGAACACCCTGGTGGACACCGGTGTTCAGGGAAGCCGTCCGACTGAAGAAGGAGTCTTTCCGGGATATGTTATCCCGGAGGACTCCGGAGGCAGTTGCAAGGTACCGACGGGCCCGAAGGGCTGCAGCCTCTGCCGTGACAGAAGCAAAGCAGCGGGTGTGGGAGAAGTTCGGAGAAGACATGGAGAAGGACTTTCGGTCGGCACCAAGGTGCTTCTGGAAATCCGTTCGCCACCTCAGGAGGGGGAAACGGGGAATCATCAAAGCTGTGTACAGTAAGGATGTTGACCTCAACTGGGGAGGTAATAGAGCGGTGGAAGGAGCACTTTGAGGAACTCCTAAATCCGCCCTCTGTGGTGGAGGCAGAGCTGGAGGATGATGGGGGATTGTCGTCAATTTCCCTGGTGGAGGTTGCTGAGGTAGTCAAACAACTCCACAGTGGCAAAGCCCCAGGGATTGATGAGATCCGTCCAGAAATGCTGAAAGCTCTGGGTGTGGAGGGGCTGTCTTGGTTGACACGCCTCTTTAACATTGCGTGGAAGTCTGGGACAGTGCCTAAGGAGTGGCAGACTGGGGTGGTGGTTCCCCTCTTCAAAAAGAGGGACCAGAGGGTGTGTGCCAATTACAGGGGTATCACACTTCTAGGCCTCTCTGGTAAAGTCTACTCCAAGGTGCTGGAAAGGAGGGTTTGGCCGATAGTCGAACCTCGGATTGAAGAGGAACAATGCGGTTTCCGTCCTGGTCGTGGAACAACGAATCAGATCTTTACTCTTGCAAGGATCTTGGAGGGGGCCTGGGAGTATGCCCAACCAGTCTACATGTGTTTTGTAGATCTGGAGAAGGCGTATGACCGGGTCCCCCGGGAGAAACTGTGGGAGGTGCTGCGGGAGTATGGGGTGAGGGGGTCCCTTCTCAGGGTTATCCAATCCCTGTATGACCAAAGAGAGAGCTGTGTCCGGGTTCTCGGCAGTAAATCGGACTCGTTCCAGGTGAGGGTTGGCCTCCGCCAGGGCTGCGCTTTGTCACCAATCCTGTTCATAATATTCATGGACAGGATATCGAGGCGTAGTCGGGACGGGCTCAGAAATTAAATGAGGAAAAACTGAGGTGGTTGTTTTTGGAGCAAAAGAGGAACGATTAAAAGTCTACACTCAGCTTCAAACAACAATGTTAAAAATAACAGACAAAGCCAGAAATCTTGGTGTAGTCATGGACTCTGACCTGAACTTTAACAGCCACATTAAGACAATTACAAAGTCAGCCTATTATCACCTTAAGAATATATCAAGGGTTAAAGGACTTATGTGTCAACAGGATTTGGAAAAACTCGTCCATGCTTTCATCTTCAGTAGACTGGACTACTGTAACGGGGTCTTTACAGGTCTCCCTAAAAAATCAATCAGACAGCTGCAGCTGATTCAGAACGCTGCTGCTCGGGTCCTCACTAAGACCAAGAGACTGGATCACATCACTCCAGTCCTCACTAAGACCAAGAGACTGGATCACATCACTCCAGCTCTGAAGTCTTTACACTGGCTTCCTGTGCCCCAAAGAATTGATTTCAAAGTTCTTTTGCTAGTTTATAAATCACTAAACGGTTTAGGCCCAAAATACATTTCTGATCTGCTAGTACACTATGACCCCCCCAGACCTCTAAGGTCATCTGGGACAGGTCTACTGTCTGTTCCTAGAGTCAGAACTAAACAGGGGGAAGCAGCTTTCAGTTTCTATGCTCCTCATATCTGGAATAAACTCCCAGAAACCTGCAGGTCTGCTGCTACTCTCAGTTCTTTTAAATCAATGCTGAAGACTTTTCTTTTGATGTTGCCTTTCTTTAAATGATGTTCATTTCTTTCATGTTTAATATCTTATACTGCACTGTAACTTTTATTCTTGTGTTTTATCTGTTTTTATTTTGAACTGTTTCTTCTGTGTTTTATCGGTTTTATTTTCTTTTAACTGTTTTTTTTAACTGATTTTGTGTAAAGCACTTTGAATTGCCCTGTTGCTGAAATGTGCTATACAAATAAAGCTGCCTTGCCTTGCCTTGCCTCAGGATCTTATCGCTGCTTTTTGCAGATGATGTGGTCCTGATGGCATCATCGGCCTGTGACCTCCAGCACTCACTGGATCGGTTCGCAGCCGAGTGTGAAGCGGCTGGAATGGGGATCAGCACCTCTAAATCTGAGGCCATGGTTCTCAGCAGGAAACCGATGGAGTGGTTTCTTCGGGAAGGGAGTGAGTCCTTACCCCAAGTGAAGGAGTTTAGATACCTTGGGGTCTTGTTCGCAAGTGAGGGGACCATGGACCGTGAGATTGGTCGGAGAATCGGAGCAGCCGGTCCGGTATTACATTCTGTTTATCGCACCGTTGTGACGAAAAGAGAGCTGAGCCAGAAGGCAAAGCTTTCGATCTACCGGGCAATTTTCGTTCCTACCCTCACCTATGGTCATGAAGGCTGGGTCATGACCAAAAGAACGAGATCCAGGGTATAAGCGGCCGAAATGGGTTTCCTCAGGAGGGTGGCTGGCGTCTCCCTTAGAGATAGGGTGAGAAGTTCAGTCATCCGAGAGGAGCTCGGAGTAGAGCCGCTGCTCCTTCACGTCGAAAGGAGCCAGTTGAGGTGGTTCGGGCATCTGGTAAGGATGCCTCCTGGGCGCCTCCCTAGGGAGGTGTTCCAGGCACGTCCAGATGGGAGGAGGCCTCGGGGAAGACCCAGGACTAGGTGGAGAGATTATATCTCCAACCTGGCCTGGGAACACCTCGGGATCCCCCAGTTGGAGCTAGTTGATGTGGCCGGGAAAGGGAAGTTTGGGGTCCCCTGCTGGAGCTGCTGCCCCCGAGACCCGACCGGATAAGCGGTCGAAGATGGATGGATGGATTTCTTCACAGTGTGACTCCCAAGACATATGAGAAGTGTTTTAGAGGTTTTACTGATCTGTGTGTGATATCAATACATATCTGGAAGATTCATGTTCCGTTTTGTTTATTTATTTGCCTTTAAGGTCCTACAACCATTTTGAACATGCAGGTGAGCTCACTGCAACCCAAATATTCTAATAACCCAGTTTGTCCTGAAAAAAAAATATGTTCATATCTTGACTGTAGACAACAGGGTTGATGTTTTACAAGTTATTATAAAATATATCCAGACGGACAATGAACTGTAAAAATGGCCTAAGGGCTCAGAGGGTTAAACGGTTAAAATGTTGTGAAAGGGGGCGTGGCTTAAGCATATGGGGCGGACCAAAACATCACAAATGAAGAAGGAACTCTCTGCTGAGTTCAGAGGCACCTCACACAAGACTGTACCTTAAACGTTCAAATGGTACGAAAATGGCCAATCACTTTTTCACACAGGGCCATGATGGTTTGGATTTTTTTTCACCTTTAATAATAAACACCTTCATTTACAAATTGCATTTTGTGTTTACTTGTGTTGTCCTTGACTATTGTTTAAATTGGTTTGATGTTCCGAAACACTTAAGTGTGACAAACATGCAAAGGAACAGGAAATGAGGAAGGGGGCAAACACTTTTTCACACCACTGTAGTCTGTGATGCATTGTGTCATACTGTCAATGTCGGTACCATGGGGGGTGCAGAGTGCTTCCCAGTCTGTAATTTCAAAGCAGTCTCTGAGCCTATCACTTGCCTCCTCAGACCACTGCTTCACAAGCCTCTTCACAGGTTGTTGTTTGGTCACCACAGGGGAGTAGTCCGTGACCAGATGGACGAGATTGTGATCAGAGCGGCCGAGGGGGGGGAGGAGGGATGAGGTGTATGCGTCTTTGATGTTTGCATACAATAAGTCCAAAGTTGCGACGCCCCTGGTGTGGCAATTTACATACTGCGTGAAGGTGGGGAGAGCAGAGGACAGGGAAGCATGATTAATGTCCCCGGAGATGAGGAGGAGGGAATGGGGGTGCTGGTTTTGAAGTTGAGACACGACAGTGTAAATCTGATCTGTAGCTGCAGCAGCAACCGCCGGGGTGTACACGGTCACAGCGATAACCTGTGAGAACTCCCTCGGGAGGTAGTATGGCCGCATGCTAACAGCTAACAGCTCCAAGTCTCTGGTACAGAGTTGCTCCTTCACACTGATGTGTCCCGGGTGGCACCACCTATCGTTCACAAACACAGCAATACCCCCTCCCTTCTTCTTACCGCTCTCCGTTGCTTTCCTGTCCGCTCGCAAAAGTTTAAAACCATCCAGGGTGACGTGAGTGTCGGGAGAAAGTTCACACAGCCAGGTCTCGGTGAAACACAGGAGGCTGCATTCCCGGTACTCCGTCTGCAGTCGGGTCAGCGCCGTCAGCTCCTCCATCTTATTGGAGATCTAACGTTCCCCATGACGACAGACGGTAAACATGGTTTATACCGTCTTTTCCGCTCCCTGCGCTTCACACCCGCTCTGCTCCCTCTTCTCCTTCTCTTTGGGATCTCTTGCCACTCCGCCCAGAGAGGGGGGGTGTGGCGCAGGACTAACAGCTGATCCCGGGTGTAGAACAACGGGGCCGTCGATGAGTGGGGTGCTTTGATGGATGAGTTTCCCGTAGCTGTTCCAAAAAGTTCCAAAAACAGCAAGAGACAAGCTACGATCGTAACAATATGAACATCCATAGCTGCCACTTGCTTAAAGTGTCAATGTGACAACGAAAAAATAAAAAGACAAAAACACCGTAGAAAACACTAAAAAGATGTATAAAACTGCAGAGCTGCTGTAACGATCTGCCACTCAAGCGGCGCCATTTTATTCACCAGATTATTATTCATTATTATTCATTAGAAATGCTTTGTAAAGCGTAGCAGATCCTCACTTTAGATGGACTCACGCCATGTAGTTAACTAACTAGCAGGAACTCCTGAAGCAGTCATGGGTTTCATTATTGGGAAGTATTTGGAATATATGTATTAACACCCCAGTTATTAGTTTAGGCCTTTTCATAAGTGGCTTTGAGTTTGTGAAAAGCGCTATATAAATTTAATTTATTATTATTATTATTATTATTATTATTTTAAAATCATAACATTTTATTTAAGGCACGAAGAAATGTAGGTCTAGATTATTGATATTATTATATGGTAATCATCGACTGATTAGAATGAATATAGGAACTCTGCTACAAAAGATAAACAAAGAAATTCTTAATAGTTTGTAGATAGTTTATGAAGGGAAAATTATTTAATATGCAAATGTTTTCACTATACTTATTAATTGTCAAACTTCTATTTATGAACATTATTTTTCAGAGCCTTATTTACTATGAACAAACCATTCATGAGTGTGTATAAAATGCTTTATTTATGAGAATTAACAAAGGAGCAATGCTTTAAAATGATGAACAAAGCATTTAGTAATAGTTTGCAACTGTTTATAATGGGAACATGATTTCATTTATGAATAGTTGTTTCATTATCTATTAATTATAAATCATGTACCTGAGTCTGATAACAATAGAATTACTAAAACATTATTACATAAATCCTAACGTAGAACACTGCATGAATCTCCTGTTGGTGATTTAAAGAAAGCCTTTTGCTGAATCATTCCACTCATCCTTGTCGTCTGTGTTTTATTAAAACATAGTTACAGGTTGTCATATTATATAGATACAGTTGACAAAAGTACTGTCAGATATATCTCAATAACTGAATATATTTCTCTTTACTCATGACGAGCAAAGCTCTTAGTTGTCAGATAACATGTTAAGTTACCTTTTCCCCCCAAAGAGCAGACGTCTACATACAATGCGTATTTTGGACATTTTCAGTCCGTACAGTAAAGGGTTGATGAGTGGTTGGCATGTAAGCCAGTACAATGACAGAAAAATACGGAACATATTGGGTAAATAGTTCATATTAAACCTGTTCTGCATTAATTCAAAGAAAGCTCCAAAGGAAAAATTCAGCAGGGAAAGAAGGTGAGGTGTGCAGGTACTGAGAGCTTTCTGTCTGGTCTGTCTAGAACCAGAAAAACACACTTTAAGGATCCTCATGTAGGAGAAAATAATTAAGATTATAAGACCAAAGATTACTGCAAATAGGTAAACAAGTCCAACAATGTTATTGGCTGATGTATCAGAGCAGGCCAGCTTGACAACACTATAGTTGTCACAGTACACTTTGTTAATAATGTTTCCACACAGCTTTAAAGAAGAACTTAAAGATATCGTGACTCCAACTCCAACAAATGACAACAACCATGTTAGAGCAATAAGCACGGCAACTTTGTTAGATGTCATACGTGTGTTATATTTTAGAGGATAACAGATAGCAAGATATCTGTCATAAGACATTATGGATAAATTACTAAATTGTATAGATGCATAAGAGTACAAACAATAAATCTGCAGGAAGCAGAAGGGAGCAGAAACAGTGTGAATGTCAGAGAGGATCTGAACCAGAAGGAATGGAAACAACCCTGTACTACCATACAGTTCATTTACAAACAGGCTGACCAGAAAAAGGTACATAGGTTCATGTAAGCTCCTGTTCACACAGATAACCACAACCAGCAGCACATTGGCACACACTGTTAAAACATAAAGACACATCATAATCATGAATAGTAAGTATTTAAAGAGCCCAATATCAAAGTATGCTCCAAAAATAAAATATGAAACCTGTGTATAGTTTTTCATAATTAGAGTTCAGTTCCCAACACAACCTTTCAGCTTTGCACAGCATGAACAACGTTACACTTTGTAGATCTGCAGGAATCAAATGAGTTAAAATGTCAAATGTTCTCTTATCATAGACTCACAGCATTAACACACACGCAGTATTCAGCCTGCAGACAGTAAAGACATCAGTTATCACAATAACACACTCTCCATAGTTACCATCTACCTTATTCAGAGTCAATGGTGTCTAGCTGCAGTCTCGCTGTCACTGCTGTAAAACTGAGATGAAACTCTGAGTCAGCTTCTTTTAAAGTCTTCTAGTCAGAGGGGGGGGGGCACATCAGCAGTCTGGCCTCATCACCCCGGGACACATCTAACTGACGTCTCAACTTCTACTCTCAGCGTGTTAAAATACATCATAGGTCAAACAAGAAACAATATAAGCATGATAACATGAACAGATTATTTCTTCAGCGTTACATATGACTGTAGTTATTAATTAATAATAATAATTAATAATTAATTAAGTTGATCAAAAAGCAATTGATTGGAAACTATTTTTATAACCGAGTAATTATTTGTCAGTATATACCGTGATTCACAAACAATGATAAATACGCGTGAAAGGACAGATGAAGAAAAAGGACAGTTAGGACCGCGACCGTCCTCCACAAGCAGTACTTAGGACCCATATTTCCATTTATTGGTAGGCAGCGCCGCCCTCAGTGTCATATTACTAGGGCTCGAGCACCGAAGGACAAGGGCACCAACGGTGTCGTAGCATGAAGTGCAAGGAACCTATTGTTTTTGTAGCGATTATTATTATTCCACACCTCTCCCGTCTCTCTCATTTTTGAGGGTCTTAACATGCAGGAAAACTTGCACACATGTCAGACCTATGAATAATCACAAAAATCACAAAAAAGTAATAATTCATCATACTAACTTTTCAGGGATCATGCGTATCATCTGGAACTCTATCAAGCTATTTCTAGAAAAGAAATCACAAAATTTTAAAATTTACAATGTGGCGAATTTTGTGGGAAATTTCTCATTTTATGAAGACTTGTTTGAGGACTTTAGGATCCTCAAAAACTCTCAAAATGTGCAGAATATTAAACTCTTTCATGTGAATTCACATTTAGGTTTGGGAGATGTCTGGTTGCTCTATAACGCTCCCCCTTTCGACTCCTAGGCCGTGATTGCAATCTTCTTGAATCTTTAAGTAGTATCTACTGACACTCATGATGAAAAGTTATACAAAGAATTTTGATGTGCAAGTTATAGAGGACCAACTTCCTGTCAGGGTTGTTGAAAGAGGAAGTTGCCTATCTGGCCAAGATTTAGTCCAATTGCCACCAAACATGACACAGTTGTTTAGCATGGTGTTTGATACTGGCCATGCCAAATCTTGAGTAAATCAGCCTTTAGATGGCACTGTTAGAAAGGTTTTCTTTTTTTCTTTGACATATGGGAACGATGCATTGCCAAACTCCTCCTGGGTTCTGAGTCCAATCTGGACAAAAACTTGGATATAGACTCAGTGGACCCTCGTGAAAAAAAGCTATCAAAAGAATTTTGAGGACCAACCTCCTGTACGTGGCTGTTGAAACAGGAATTGTATCTTGGTGTATATTCAGATTTACATGAAACTTAGAACGTGTGGTCTACATTTGACATTGAGCCGCCCCAACCCCCCAAACCGCCCCCTTTAATAAGTTTCAAATACCCTATGAAAAAGCGAGGAAGGGATCGAGGGACCCTGCCCGGTGGTAGCCCGGGGCCCGCCGTCTGGAGCCAGGCCCAGACGGCGGGCTCGTCAGCGAGTGCCTTGTGGCCAGGTTTGCCACGGACACCTGACACCTCTCCCTCAAGCCCATGGGCCCACCACCTGTGTGCGGAACCAATGGGGTCGGGTGCGCTGCCACATGGGTGGCAGCAAAGGTCAGGGGCTTTGACAGACCAGACCCGGGCGGCAGAGGCTGGCTCTGGGGGTGTGATATTTCACCTCTTTGTGGGAGAAGGAGCCGAAAATTGTGCGGAAGGTGGAGCTCTACCAGTTAGATCTGGTGGTGTTTACCTCTACGCACAGTCTCGGTTCTGAAATCGTACTCCTGGATAGGGTTTGGACTCTGGGGTTGGAGTCTACATGTGTTTTGTGGATCTGGAGAAGGCATATGACTGGGTCCCCCGGGAGACAATGTGGGAGGTGCTGCGGGAATATGGGGAGAAGGGGTCTTTTCTCAGGGCCATCCAATCTCTGTATGACCAAAGCGAGAGCTGTGTCCGGGTACTCAGCAGTAATTCGGACTCGTTCCAGGTGAGAGTTAGCTACTTTTTTGGTAACAACTGGCCCATTCCTTCTTGACATGATTAACTTCTCTATTGATAATGGTGAAAACTCAAGGGATGTTAACACAGTCTTGATCTCCTTACTCTGAGTGCTCTAGCTATCAACCTCTGATCCTGCTAAACTCTGATTTATCTCTGCAAAACTCCTAGCCCGTCCCAAGGAGTCCCATATGTCAAAACTAGCAAACTCTGACCAAAAAGAATTTGTAAAAACAAGACTAGCAGCAGATGATGTTAGACGCCTTCTCCACATTGTTGATGCAGTAGAAGACAGTAACACCCCAATGTCACTTCTCTCTCTTGAAGTAATGAAAGCCTTTAATATGCTTGAGTGGTCATTTCTATGGTCAGTCTTAGAGGTGATGGGCTTTGGTAACACTTTCATTGGGATGACTAAAGTTATGTATTCTAACCTCTCTGCCCGAGTCATAACCAGACGCACCTCCTCTTTATTTCCAGTTTCTAAATCTTCACACCCAGGCTGCCCCTTGAGTCCTGCACTATTTGTTCTCTCCTTAGAGCCTCGGGTTCAAAACATTTGCCAATTGATTATGATCTCACCAATATGCATTCACTATATACAGAATCACTTCTCACTAAAAACAATGGTTTTAAAATAAAAAGTCGAATAGAATTTTGGATTTTTACAATCATGACACCCCTGATCCAGAAAGTACCCAGCTTCTCGGCCATCATGTGCTGTGATAGGTCACCTGAACAGCACACATAAAAAGGACAAGAAATATTAGATATTGGTGGAAATCACTTTTTTTATCTTCACGATAATTCTTCAACTGTCTTGAAAATTACGGATTGGCCCCACAATACAATCTCAATACAGTTATCAAGAGATGATACTTCCAAAAACGTATTGCAATATTCTGCTATTAACCCTTTGAACCCTAAGGCCATTTTTACAGTTTATTGTCCGTCTGGATTTATTTTATAAAAAAGCTTGTAAAACATCAACCCTGGTGTCTACAGTAAAGTATGAACATATTTTTTTTCAGGACAAACTGGGTTATTAGAATATTTGGGTTGCAGTGAGGTCACTTGAATGTTAAAAATGGTTGTAGGACCTTAAAGACAAATAAATAAATAAAACGGAACATGAATCTCATAGATATGTATTGATATCACACACAGAGCAGTAAAACCTCTAAAACACTTCTAATATGTCCTGGAAGTCACATTGTGAAGAAATAATCATTATAACTTATACAGTTGACAAAATACATGCATTTTTTCAAAGAAAGTCAAGACGCTTTTGCCATCATGACTTTTACTTATGCCAATAATCAACATAATAATGTCATAATTATTAACATTACACCCACAGCAATGCTACACAAGCAATTGTGTGTCTAAAACAGTTCTCCTATTGGCCTTCCATACAGTCTATTGGCCTTCCATACAGTCTATTGGCCTTCCATACAGTCTATTGGCCTTCCATACAGTCTATTGGCCTTCCATACAGCCTATTGGCCTTCCGTACGGTCTATTGGCCTTCCATACCCTTTGGGTGACGTTGTCTCCCATATATGGGCATGCACCCCATATATGGAATCCTTGACTTCCATACACAAAGGGGAGACAATGCTAGCGGCATGAATGAGCGAAAACGCAATGAATTATGGACATAAAGTGGATAAATATTGGATGTAACGGTATGGATTTAATGCTCAACGACCCTGAAAAATGGCACAAGTTCCAGGCTGGATAGAAAATCACCTGTAGAGGCTAGAAGGACCGGGAAAAGATCTCCGTAACCGGGAACTTGTTAGCTTTTAGCTGCAACCATTGGTAAGTCGCTAGCTGTTATGGTGATTAAATTATTAAACTATGAATCAGAGGTGCTGTTTTTGCGCGTGGGTGAGTCTCTGGGTTCAGAGGGTTAATTGCAATACATTTTATTTAAATGAAAACTGGGCTTTTCTTATTTCTTTCTCTGATGTCTTTATCTTCCTTTTACCAACTTTCTCGTGAATGATGACATCACTGGAAAATAAACTCAATTGCACAATCTAGCGGACTGAAAAAGCAATTAATTTTATTAGTCTATTACGTAAAGTTTAATTATCATATGCAGAGTATATAATAAAAGATTGATACTTGCCCTCCATGTACAGTATTGCCATTGAAAATAATGTGATACTATGCTGTATTGTTTTTCTTCCCACCCATACTTGAAATGTTCTATATGTGTTTAGAAAGCTTTCTTTTCTGCTGACATTGATCAAACATAATCTTTAACAATATCAAATATCAAACGGCCGATATATCGGGGAACTACTTTAAAGTGTCTTTTTCTGCTGCTGATATCGGTATTGGAACAGCTCTAATGGAAACCATTTCTTGTCTTGATGTTTCTGTTCTAATTAACTTCTACAAAGTTTCCTTTTAGCTGACATCGACCAAACAGAATCTTTCAATGGGACCTTTTCATAATGAGCTCATCCTGCTGCTGGGGGTTGTCCTCCTTATTAAAAAGGATAAAAGACGTTGCAACAAAGGTTCAGCTCAGTTAGGATGGATTCAGTCTGACTACAGTGGGTATGAGCTCAAATATACACAATGTCACAGATGTTTTATTCCTAATGTGTAACCTGAACATTATGTTGAACTAAATGGTACATTTGGGGTGTTTGTTGAAACTGTTTCCATGATGATGAATATGTTTCATATTACTACATTGATGCATGTTCATGTGTGCTTGGTGTTTAAGTCCAAATAACTAACTAGTGACATATAGTTTTACAAATGTAGAACAAAAGGTAACATAATTATTTGTCTTATTGTTATAAACCAAGGTGAGGACCATGATCAACTCTACACAGGTTTCATATTTCATACTTTCTGCCTATTTTGACACCGGAGGTTTTAAATACTTATATTTCTTGCTGGTTTTGTCCTTATATGTGTTCATAGTGTGTGCCAATGTGCTGCTGGTTGTGGTTATCTGTGTGAACAGGAGCTTACATGAACCTATGTACCTTTTTCTGGTCAGCCTGTTTGTAAATGAACTGTATGGTAGTACAGGGTTGTTTCCATTCCTTCTGGTTCAGATCCTCTCTGACATTCACACTGTTTCTGCTCCCTTCTGTTTCCTGCAGATTTTCTGTTTGTATACTTATGGAAATGTAGAGTTTTCTAACTTGGCCGTCATGTCTTATGACAGATATCTTGCTATCTGTTATCCTCTACAATATCACACTCATATGACATCTAACAAGATTGCCCTGCTTATTGCTCTAACATGGTTATTGTCATTTCTTGGAGTTGGAGTCGGGTTATTTTTAATTTCCTCTTTAAAGCTGTGTGGAAACATTATTGACAAAGTTTACTGTGACAGCTATAGTGTTATCAAGCTGGCCTGCTCTGATACATCAGCCAATAACATTGTTGGACTTGTTAATACATTTACAATAACCTTTGGTCTAATAATCTTAAATCTTTTGTCTTACGTGAGGATCCTTAAAGTGTGTTTTTCTGGTTCTAGACAGACCAGACAGAAAGCTCTCAGTACCTGCACACCTCACCTTCTTTCCCTGCTGAATTTTTCCTTTGGATCTATCTTTGAAATAGTACAGAGCAGGTTTAATATGAACTATTTACCCAATATGTTGCGTATTTTTCTGTCATTGTACTGGCTTACATGCCAACCACTCATCAACCCTTTACTGTACGGACTGAAAATGTCCAAAATACGCATTGTATGTAGACGTCTGCTCTTTGGGGGGAAAAGGTAACTTAACATGTTATCTGACAACTAAGAGCTTTGCTCGTCATGAATAAAAAGAAATACATTTAGTTATTGAGATATATCTGACAGTACTTTTCTTCAACTGTATCTATATAATGTGACAACCTGTAACTATGTTTTAATAAAACACAGACGACAAGGATGAGTGGAATGATTCAGCAAAAGGCTTTCTTTAAATCACCAACAGGAGATTCATGCAGTGTTCTACGTTAGGATTTATGTAATAATGTTTTAGTAATTTTATTGTAATCAGACTCAGGTACATGATTTATAATTAATAGCTAATGAAACAACCATTTATAAATGAAATCATGTTCCCATTATAAACAGATGCAAACTATTACTAAATGCTTTGTTCATCATTTTAAAGCATTGCTCCTTTGTTAATTCTCATAAATAAAGCATTTTATACACACTCATGAATGGTTTGTTCATAGTAAATAAGGCTCTCAGAAATAATGTTCATAAATAGAAGTTTGACAATTAATTAGTATAGTGAAAACATTTGTAATTTAAATAATTTTCACTTCATAAACTATCTACAAACTATTAGTAATTTCTTCATTTATCTTTTGTAAAGTAGAGTTCCTATATTCATTCTAATCAGTAAAGCATTTAGAAATACATTTAATAAATGGTTTATCCATAATAAGTTAACCCATTTGAAACTTTTATAAGTTGGTTGTTTTTAATAATTCAATAATGATGCATTAACCATTTGTAAATTAAGTAATTTACCAATATTAACTAAGTACCTGGAATGTACGTATGAGGTTGGTGAAAAACTAGGAAGTTAATGATTAACAGACAGTTTAGACCTACATTTGTTCATGACTTAAATAAAATGTTATGATTTAGAAATAATAATAATAATAATAATAAAAATAATAATAATAATAATAATAATAATAATAATAATAACAAATTGAATTTATATATCACTTTTCACAAACTTAAAGCCACTTATGAATAGGCCTAAACTAATAACTGGGGTGTTAATACATATATTCCAAATACTTCCCAATAATGAAACCCATGACTGTTTCAGGAGTTCCTGCTAGTTAGTTAACTACATGGTGTGAGTCCATCTAAAGTGAGGATCTGCTTTACAAAGCATTTCTAAATGGGTTGCTAAGGTTACCAGAACCTGGACACACATATGCATTGTTCTATTTGGACATGCCTTCAGAAATGGATATTAGTGTGTTAATACATCTTTAACAAGCACTTACCAACACATCCATTCATGATGAACTCATGAGGTACTACTGATTACTGTACTACATGCTTTACAAAGCATTTATAAATGAGCTGCAAAGGCTAGCAGATACAAAAGAGACACAAGTAAAACAGTATTTGTAACCCTTATTACGATGTAGTAAGAATGTACATTTAGGAAATAGCTCGTAGTATTGTTACGTATTTGAATTTTGGACCCGAACCAGAAGAAAACTAAATTGTTAAGAACCAGAGAACTGACCGTCAATAAAGAGACTAGGAAACCAGGATAAAGTTTGAGAAGTGTATGAATATACACAGAAATATGCAGGTGTCTACAGTCAAGATTTGAACATCATTTTTTTCAGGACAAACTGGATTATTAGAATATTTGGGTTGCACCTCATGTCACTTGCACGTTTAAAATGGTTGTAGGACCTTAAAGACAAATAAATAAATAAAACAGAACATGAATATTCCAGATATGTATTGATATCACACACAGAGCAGTAAAACCTCTAAAACACTTCTCATATGTCTTGGGAGTCACACTGTGAAGAAATAATCATTATAACTTATACAGTTGACAAAATACATAAATTTTAAATTAAAGAAAGTCAAGACGCTTTTGCCCTCATGACATTTACTTATGCCAATAATCAACATAATAATGTCATATTACACCCACAGCAATGTTACACAAGCTATCTATCTGTCTATCTAAAACAGTTCGTCTATTGGCCTTCCATACAGTCTATTGGCCTTCCACACAGGTGGGTGACGTTGTCTCCCATATATGGGCATACATCCCATATATGGAATCCTTGACTTCCGTACACAAAGGGGAGACGGTGCTAGCGGCATGAATGAGCGAAAACGCGATGAATTATGGAGATAAAGTGGATAAATCTTGGATGTAACGGTATGGATTTAATGCTCAACGACCCCGAAAATGGCAGAAGTTCCAGGCTGGATAGAAAATCACCTGTAGAGGCTAGAAGGACCCGGAAAAGACCTCCGTAACTCGTTAGCTTTTAGCCAAAATTTTCGGTGAGTTTCTATGTGTTATGGTTGTTAAATGATTGAACTATGAATCAGAGGTGCTGTTTAGGCTCGTGGTTTCTCTCGGTTTCAGAGGGTTAATATGCATAAAAGTATACAGATAAAACACAGGTATGAAAAATACCTAAAATAACAAAGTGTGCACATTAAAAATAAACATTTTCAGTTCTATGAGGTCAATTGTTCTTTGATGACAAGAGTTCAGAGATGTTCAACGTTGAGGCCCATATGAGTTTGGTTTCTGTATGTCCCCCCACCATGAAGAAGTAATCCACATTTTTGACGGCCCTGATATATACAAAAACTCACAAAAATTGGCGCCCACATAAACACCTGGGAGCTTTGTGAGACTATTCAGCGATTTGGCCCCTACCTGTAAGGGGGTTACATAGCATCCCCTAATGCGTGGGAAGGCCTTAACTTGGACGTAGTACTTGGACTCCGATCTTTACCAGATTTGATATTGCTCTAATCATTGTGAACATATTTGCCATTTACCTCCAGTAACTCCGTAAAACTGGAAGGCGGCCATTTTGACTTTATAAATTGTCATGTGTTTTACATTCTTACGAACTCTTCCTAGGCCGTGACTGCAATCTTCTTGAATCTTTGCAGGTAGTATCTACCGACACTCATGATGACAATTTATCCAAAGAATTTTAATATGCCAAAAAATGTGCAAGCCACAGAGGACCAACTTCCTGTCAGGGCTGTTGAAAGAGGAAGTAGCGGATCTTTTTTAAACGTTATTCAGACTTACATAAAACTTAGATTGTGTGGTCTACATGTGATATTAAGCCGCCCCCTATACTCTAGCCATACCTGTCGGTACACGATCCGTCCTGCCTACACGATCCGTTCTGCGCATGCGCATGATGTTCACGCATGCGCAGATGAGAATTGTGTTTTATGAGGATTTACGACACTGCACGATCCGTCCTGCACATGCGCAATATGGTCACGCATGCGCAGATGTTAATCTTGTTTTACGACCATTTATGACACTGCACGACCCGTTCCCTTTCTTTTTGTTGTCTGTTCTACGCTTGAACACAACAAATTCAAAAATGTCCGAGAAGTTTGTTCATTACCTTGCCCTTAGGCAATATTTAATTGACGGTCGGGTGGATCTTGCATTTAGGAGAATAATCACGAGAATGGCAGTCAATTTTGTTATAAGTGGTAAGTTCAGTTAGTTTGGTTATGTGAAATAATGTTAGCATTAACGTTATGCTGCTAACGTCAGTCGATACACCAGTTTTTAGTTAGCACTGGTACTTGCTAATGTTTGTGGAACAAGAGATCTTTTTGCACATTTCCGTTTGTCATGACCACTTTGTCATTAGCTGTTCAGGAAAGTTTAGTCAGAGTTGAAGAGACCGTTAGGACAATTCTGAATCAAAGACAGCGCTGTCCATCAACAAAGAATGGAGATAAAGTCCCAGACAGTTAAATGGATGGCGACACCACAACTGGGTGATGCACGTGTAATGCGTGCCAAGCAAAGCATTACACGCAAAGTTTTTAAGTGAATGGTGAATTAGTTTAGAGCATTAAAATTTAAAACATTTCAAGTCATTTCATTTAATCATTTCGCGCATTTTTATCACACGTGTTTGCATCCCTGACAAAGACACATGCACATAAGTGCTGTGTTGTAATACGAAACAAAGCAACAAAACATTACTTAACAAACATTTGTTTGTCTATCACAGAAAGTCAGTTATTCTACACTGGTCCCAGTGTGCAAAACATGAGGCTGGTTGTGATGTCTGAGGAGCAGAAGCGAGCTGTCCTGGAGGAGTGTCACAACAACCCTGGAACAGGGAACCACGGGGGCTTGAGGGCGACCATGGACAGGGTTGTTGCGGGATACTATTGGGACAGCATTAAGGCAGATGTGGGAGATTGGGTACTTGTTTTTAACTCTCATGGAATGTAACACTGTGACTTTCAGGCATTGAATTGCATTAGTGGCTTTGTTTGACTTCAGTTAATGTTTTTGTAAATTAAAATATTTTTTAAATAATAAATGTATCCATCAGGTCAAAAGCTGTCACAAATGCCAAAAGAATGACCCCATGAAGACTGTGTCTCCTGCCCTTCACCCTATTAAGGTAGGACTTACGTTGGGGTACCGTTTTAAGCAACAAGAAATGTATACGGTGATGTGGTAATATTACATATCTCCACAGGTGAAAGAGCCGTGGGAGGTGGTCGGTATGGACCTCATTGGTCCACTAAAAAAGACCTCAAAAGACCATCAGTATGTCCTCACGGTGACAGACTTGTTCACCAAGTGGGTCATTGCTGAGCCCTTGAAGTTTGCCTCCAGCACTGAAGTGGCTGAGGCACTCGTGCCAAAGCTATATACTTTTGGAATGGTCCGGAAAATTATCACGGACAGGGGTCGTGCGTTTGTAAATGAGGTATGTGTCCCGATTACCCTCTCCCTTCACCTCCTTCACACAGGTCATGTGTCATCATCACAATTCACGTTGTATTTATTGGTAATTTCTGAGGCCAATACATATTGAAAATAACCATATGTGTCTGAATTATGTACAGCTTAATGCACACATATTCACGGCCCTGAACATCAAACATGCCATTACAAGTGCATACCACCCCCAGTCAAATGGCCAAGTAAGTGTGCCATCATAACATCCCTCAAAACAGTAAAGTCAACTTTAGCCAATGAACACTTAAGTGCATGTATTATTTCCTGTTGAAGGATGAGAGAACTAATCAGAATGTGAAGAGGACTCTCACAAAATATGTGAATCAGCACCAGGATGACTGGGACGTCCACCTGCAGGCCATAGTTTATGGGATTAACACTGCAAAACAGGTTATCATTCAAAGTTATTAGAAAACCTATCACATGTTTTACAAGTTTTATTGTGTGGTTCAAAGCAATCTAACAAAACCTTTTTGTTTCAAATTAGAGATCCACCAAGTACAGCCCGTACTTTTTAATGTATAACAGGCACCCCCGACTACCACTGACATTAAATGCCTGTGAGACAGACGCCGCCTTTGAATTGGCGGACCCAGAGGAAGAGATGGAGCTTAAACTATGTGGAGTCAAGGCCCTCAATGAAAAGGTTTGTTCAGAGTTGTGTGGATGGCATGTTCATTGTGAATAAGGTTTGCATAATAATGTATACATTTTTATTGTTAAGGTACTGAACAACATTGAAAAGGCACAGGCAAAACAAAAAAAGGCTTTTGAGGCCAAAAAAGGGAAAGGGGTGCGCCACTGCTCCGTCAAGGCAGGGGATGAGGTCCTAATTGGGGGGCCCAAAAAGAAAGTGAAGATGGGAAATTGTTTAAAGGATCTCCATCAAGGACCATTCACCCTCACGTCCCTGACAGAGAAGGGTGTGGCAGGTGTGACTATGTCAGGGAAAGTTCAGAAAGTCAATGTCTCGCGGCTGAGGCCCTACTTTCGGTCACAAGGTATTGTAATATTCCTACTTGGTGGCATAGCAAATGAAATATAAACATACACTTACTATTCATACTATTCATATTTACTTTCTTGTTGTGTAGACCATAGCTGTGAACCAGAGGGCACCCAAGAGGATGCAGAAGACATTAGACTGGTGGACCACCAGTATGCCAAAAAAGGTCCACTGTGGTCCAAGAGGGCAGAGGACATTAGCCTAGAAGACCACCAGTATACCAATAGAGGTCCACTGTGGTCCAAGAAGCTAGGTCCTCGGCAAGAACAACTGGTGAGTGCCAATCTAATCTGGATAGTTGACATGCACATCTTGTTGGTGTGCTTCCAATCATAATGGGTATTTTTGGTTATTTCTAGATGACCTATGTGCTGGACAGAGCACGTCCAGCAAATGAAATTGTTGTTCTGGATGGCCCAATGTGTCTTAGAAGGGAGGACTTTTGGAGCTTGGGGCTGAATGAGGAGGTGGAGAGCAATGTAAGTGGATGTTGCCTTGAAGAGTTTGGATGGTTCTAATGCCTTTTTTTTTTGCAATTATGGAAAACATTCTTTACTTTCAGATTGCGAATGCGTGCTTCAGGCTGGTAGAGGAGGCAGCCCGGAGACATGTATGTATTTGTATTTTCCTCAATGACTTACACTTATAAATTTGCGTTGTATGACACACTAACATACAATAATATTCAGGGAATGGATGTCCACATTGCTGACCTGTATACAGTCCCTACATGGAAGCATAGTGAAGCCAGTTTGCCAGTAAGTTGCATAATGTGTTGACATTAGTCCAGCAGATACACCTCTTTAAGTGAAGATATGTCCATGGAGATCTAAACATTGTTTTATTTTTATAGGAAAACATGGAGTCAAAAGACATTATCATTTTGCCAGCATGGAGTAGGAAGTCAAAAACAGCAAGCCACTTTATCTTTAGTGTTTCCTCTATTATTTAAACCAGTCGGTTGACCTATAGCTGGCATTTATGGCATATGTACTTCACAGGTGTTATTAGTTGCTAAGAGGGAGGCAATTTTTCTGGACTCATTATGTCCAAATGGGTTTGGAGATGAGGAGTACCGAACAATATTCAGGTTTGAAACTCATAAGCAGAGGACATTAGCAAGGTTTGACCTGTGATTGTCTAAGGCTCACACAGGGAACCCACAGTGTATGTAGTTACATGCTACTATGGGAATTAAAGTTAAAACATGAGGGGTGCCTTTTTATACAGTTCTTTCATCCAGTTAGGCCTGTACAGCACTCTGAGAATTGTAATTCTGATGACATTGTTTAACAGCCTTAACAAATACAGATCAAACTGAGTTAATTGGACAGATATCCTGTTTAGGCAAAGCCTTGTTCTATGGGTATTAGCAAAAGCCTTGTTCTATGGCTTCAGGTATTAGCAAAAGCCTTGTTCTATGGCTTCAGGTATTAGCAAAAGCCTTGTTCTATGGCTTCAGGTATTAGCAAAAGCCTTGTTCTATGGCTTCAGGTATTAGCAAAAGCCTTGTTCTATGGCTTCAGGTATTAGCAAAAGCCTTGTTCTATGGTTTCAGGTATCAGGAAAAGCCTTGTTCTTATCAGGAAAGCCTTGTTCTATGGCAGTTCTATGGCTTTATCAGAAAAGCCTTGTTCTATGGCTTCAGGTATTAGCAAAGCCTTTTCTATGGCTTCAGGTATCAGAAAAGCCTTGTTCTATGGCTTCAGGTATTAGCAGCCTTGTTCTATGGCTTCAGGTATTAGCAAAGCCTTGTTCTATGGCTTCAGGTATCAGGCCTTGTTCTATGGCAGGTAAGCAAAGCCTTGTTCTATGGCTTCAGGTATCAGGAAAAGCCTTGTTCTATGGCTTCAGGTATTAGCAAAAGCCTTGTTCTATGGCTTCAGGTATCAGGAAAAAGCCTTGTTCTATGGCTTCAGGTATTAGCAAAAGCCTTGTTCTATGGCTTCAGATATTAGCAAAAGCCTTGTTCTATGGCTTCAGGTATTAGCAAAAGCCTTGTTCTATGGCTTCAGGTATCAGAAAAAGCCTTGTTCTATGGCTTCAGGTTTTAAATCTAACAGCTTGCATAATTTTCTTTTTTCTCCAGAAAACTTGCAGGAGCGGTGGCTAATGGGCCGTGGGTGGAAAAGACAGGCAAAGATTTTGATGTAACTTTACTGACTATGTAATATTTCAGCATTTAATTTTGCACAGCGGACACTGTGTATTGTATTGGTTGTCAACACTACATGTGAGTAACTGTATTACTTTCCAGCCATTTCCTGTTCAAACAGATGGACAGAGCTGTGGGATCTTCATGCTTATGGTAAGCTTATACAATTTCCACACAATTGTTCCTGTTTGTCCTATATATCTGTAATGGGTTTCTTTCTCTCTAACAGTACGCCCTCTGCATCTGTACTGGTACCCAGTTTCACTTTTTGGATGTAAGTTGTAATTCATAGAATATACCGTATGTATCCAAGAATATTAAAAAATAAACAGCGCAGGTCTCCATCATTACATTTGTATTACAGAGGGACATACCGTCCATTCGCAAGTGGTGGTGTCTCCAGATTCTGGAGAAATTCTCAATCACAAGGTAGGACACATTTTAAGCAGATAACATTGGTCTGCTTTACAATTATGTTATATTAAAAGTACCATACTCTGACTTTTGAAAAGGCATGGGCAGTACTTCGGACAGAGGAGGCCAAACAGCTGGTGGCAGGCACCCTCCCACCTATTTATCGGATCCCCCGACCCCACAAAGTCAAGGTATGGCTAACCAGACAACCATTTGTGACAAATAAAAACAATACAAAAGTTAAAAGTGAACTGTTTTAAAATGTGGGTAAGACAACATTAAGGAAAATAGCCGTAGGAACAACTATGCCAATGTAATATCAGTGATCAATAACCTAATGAAAATATCATAATATACACATAAAACCTACTTAATTTATGCTGAAAATATGTATTTAGGTCCCTTTTGGAAAGAACAAAAACTCACAGGAATGGACAGCACTGGGCAACTCATTTAAATGAGAAACAACTGAAAAAATGTCTTGAATTTATTATCAATACCATGTTGGTGACATAAACCTCTTATGTTATAGAGTAGTCTTAATTTAAGGTATTTTACTTTATCAAAGCAGGAGCAGGTAGAAGTGGAGGAGCTGCCGTCAACAGTGAAAGACATGTACACGGCTGAGTACATTGTGAGGAACAACCCTGGGTTGTTTACGGACGGGTGCACGAGCCGTCATTCATGTGGATGGACCATGATGAGCAAATTACTTCTTGGAAGTTGTTGACGGAAACAATGGAGTTGGATGCCAAGGACCCATTCATGTTCACATTTGAACATATGCAGGACATGGAAACATTTATGGGTGTTTGTAGAGACATGCTCAGCTTTAGAGTTAATGCTGGATGTGAGGTGCACAGTCCCCCTAGAGAGTGAGTGAGTCCTCAGCAGGCTCAGGAGAGCAAAGTGCTCCACCAGGGCCAGCTCACGCAGAGGCCTATGACGCCCCGGCAACATGGCCTCCAAACAGCTGGGGTCAGCTGTCAAAGCAGGGCATAACACCACAGCAGCAAAACATACCACGGGGGATGCTGGGTAACATTGCTCCAAGTCCCATGCAGGATTTAAAGCTTCTTGAAAAAAACAAATTTCATTTTTTTTTTTGTACCTTTGCAAATTAATATTGTGTTTGTGTTGAGAAGACAGGTTGCCAGGTTCTCCACTTTCTCAGTTTCTCTGTTCCTGGCTAATTTATTCTAATATGCCATTTTTCAAAAGGACTGCCTTTATTTCTTTCCTGTTTGAAGAATCTATTTGTATAGATCTCAGTCCTTCCACACAACAAAATCCTTGATTTGTAACTTTTTGAGTGTATGTAACATGTTACAATAAACATGATTTGAGGCTTGTTAATGTGGTTCAATATTCTTTTACTGGCCTGGGCCCAGTATTTGTCTTGCAAATGTTTTTATTTTTATTTTTATTTATTTATAAATGCTTTTAAACTGTCTCACAGTCAGATTACCATTCCACATGTAATCATAACGGTGTATGTTAATGTAACAACTCCTTTATATGGATTGTCCACTATGCCTGGTAATTCAAAGATGGCGGTACACAGATTACATGTTGATCACTTGATAATAATGTCGCCTATGCCTGGTACAAAGATGTCGGTACACAGTGTTGGATCATGACCAGTCTTAATTTATATATATATATATATATATATATATATATATATATATATATATATATCTGAACTACTAACAAGTGTAGATTACATGTTGAGCACTTGTGAACTACAAAAAGTCTAGCCTACAAAAATGCTAATATATAATTTTTTATATATATATATATATTCTGTATATGCACCTCTGGTATTGACTTTTTGTATATGTACATACTGGCGATATAATTGTTCTTTGTTAATAAAAAAAAACAAAAAAAAAACACGTGATGCTTGGCCGTCAAGTGTTCCGACGCATGCGTGGTACCAATAGTGCAGGGACCCAGCCAGGTTTTCATCTACGTATTCATGCGCATGCGTGAACATCATGCGCATGCGCAGGACGGATCGTGTAGGCAGGACGGATTGTGTACCGACAATACCCATGTATATAGACCACGCCCCTTTCATAACTTGTGAACTGTGGTATTCGCGGGTTTTAACCTCAATACGGTGATGACGTCACATTGGGGAGAGTAGCCTCAGCCTAGTACTAGAACTATGGAGACAGACTTGGATGAGGAAGAGGAGGAAAGGCCAGCAGATGTTTAATTTAGAACCTGCCAGACGTGAAAGGGTAAATGAGAAATTGCTGAGAGTTGGGGAAGTCTCCTGGTGAGTTGCTATAGCAACGCAGCAGTGCCAGCACAGCAATGCAGAAAATAATGACATTTTTTACTGTCAGTGAATAGCACCGAGTGAAAGTCACCGTTTTCTTTCTATCTAATGACAGAAGACAGAAGCACACACACACACACACACACACACACACACACACACACACACACACACACACACACACACACACACACACACACAAGATAGCTGCAATAAAATCAATATTTGGCTTTGCACTGTTGCGCAAATGCACGCCGCAAATATTGGCGTCTGCCAGCACCCCCGACCTGCCAGGAGGTGAGGGCCCGTTCATCGCTGCTTGCAGCTTTAATTATTATTATTAATCTTTATCCGGCAAATGGATTTCCTTTTTGACGGGCTTACCATGTTCAATATCTTGATCTTGGTCGCATCAATTATTGTGAAATTGCTGGCAACCCCTACAAAACAAAAGTTTTATTATTATTATTATTATTATTATTATTATTTCTAAATCATAACATTTTATGAACAAATGTAGGTCTAGACTGTCTGTCAATCATTAACTTCCTAGTTTTTCACCAACCTTATACGTACATTTCATAGTACCTAGTTAATAATGGTAAATTACTTAATTTACAAATGGATAATGCATTATTCATGAATTATTAAAAACAAACAACTTAAAGTTTCACATGGGCTAACTTATTATGGATAAACAATTTACTGAATGTATTTCCAAATGCTTTACTGATTAGAATGAATATAGGAACTCTACTTTACAAAAGATAAACAAAGAAATTATTAATAGTTTGTAGATAGTTTATGAAGTGAAAATTATTTAAATTACAAATGTTTTCACTATACTTATTGTAGCTGCCAGCAGAGACAGTTGCATACTTTAAGTTCATTAAAGAATAGTATAATTTAATTTAATAAGGAATCATGTTTAAATGTAGCGTAATATATGTTTGTTTTCTCTGCATTTCTTTTGCTTTGAAGTATGTGTGTGAGCTGATCTGTTTGTGGGTTTATATATAGCGGAACTATTGTGCAGAGGTTTGTTTTGTTCCAGACATTTATTTGCGTTGCACCAGCAACGGAGCATGCAGTGCATGCCGAGCTAGCTGCGACTCATTGACTTGTTTGTAATGGCTTTACATTCGTAAGTTTGAGGGACACGGTGGAGAGAAGTTTACCTGTTCTTTCACTATTCTGGGGTTAACGCGGCCAATCAGGTATGTATAATATTTCTTGTGTGTAATTGTCTGTGTTGATTATTTATTCATGTGTTCTGAGAATAGTATTTCTGTAATTTATGTGATTTCTATATTGTATGTATTTAGTTCTCACGGCATGTTGATGACATCAAGGAAGGCATCATAAGACCAATAAATGCCCGTAAACAAGAACGCCTTGTGTCCGTGTATGTTAACTGGAGGGAGCTACAGTGAGAACTCAACCTGCTCGATACGAGGTGGAGACGTGGAGGGATGAAGATCCGCGCCTGCCGTCCGTCGACGGAGCTGTACGTTTACATTGAATTGGACCATCAAAGATAAGACTGTGCATACAATAAGAACATATTAAGAGGCAAGCAGAACCCAGGAGCATTGCATGGTTAAACCTACAAGAAGTTGAATATTTAAGACAAGTTAAATATTAAAAAGTAGAATAGTCTGCAACTGCTTAAATGGGCTCTATATGTGCTAAAGTGAAATGTTTATTTGTGATGTGCATGTTTACAAGTGATTGTTCAATTCACTAAGTTATTTACTAATAAGCTATTTGAAGGGTAAATAATAAGTTAAAGAGAGCATCATAATATTTCCAATTTTGGTATTATTTTGGTGTCAAAGAGAAGTGTTTAAAGTGTTTATCCTCTGTGAAGTGAAAAGAAGTTCATTTGCATTGTGGAAAGTGTTTCTAACAGAGTAGAATGTAAAACATACTTGGTTAAATTTAAAGGTAAAGTTAAGGTACATTATTGCAATGCAAACAAAGCTAACTAGTAACATTGTGCTAGGTTTGTCACTTACTGTACCTTACTAACCTAATTTTAAGATTGTGTTACTAAAAAAAAGAAAGAAAAAGAGAAAAAAGGGTGTTAAAGGGCCAATTGAAAATATTAATAATGTCTGAACACGAGTATGACATAAATGAAAAGGTCTTAGATGCTAACAATGGAGCAACAGGTTTACAGCAGCAGTTTAAAGATCTCGATATAGATGCAAATCCATCAAAAGAGACTGAGGTGGGGAGGTTCCGGTGATGTCATCACTCTGAATGGCAGCTTAAACGACAGCTCCTCCGGGAAAACCAACTAACTGCACCGTTAAATGGTCAGATATAACTTTGTTTGATTCTGCTTAGCTGAAAAGAGGGGCAAGAATGGGAAGAAGAGATGGAAACAAAAAGTGGAGAGACTGTGAACGACGAAAACTCAGGGAACAGCTCTCCAATGCAGGTAGGCCTGCAAGATGGCGAAGCTAACGCGAGCCTTCAGCCGAGTGAAGCGGCAAGTTTAACAAAGGTTCTGGAGGAGATAAGGGACTTTCGCAAAGACACAAAACAACAACTAACCAAAATTATATCAGAAATCACCAATGTTAACCAAAAATTGGCGGAGGCGGAAACGCGAATTGGAAAAGTAGAAGATCACGTTCAGAATGTGGAGCAGATTATGAGCAAGATGATAAAAGTCATCAATCAACAAGAAAGTTACTCGACCAAGAAGGTAGATCTAGAAGGGAGAACATAAGGCTCTACAATGTTCCCGAAGGATCAGAGGGCACGTCAATGGCGATGTTTGTGGAAAAACTACTGCGAGACACACTGGAGATCCTTCCGAATACGGACCTTGGCATCGAGAGAGCTCACCGCGCGCTCGCCCCAAAACCCTCCGGTGACGGTGGAGGTAAACCACGGTCAATCATAATCAAATTTCACCGCTACAAAATTAAAGAAGAGATTCAGCGCAAAGCTTGGGCAAAAAAGAAGGTGTTGTTGAATGAGAGACCAATATACTTTGACCAAGACTACCCCCCGCCAATTCTTCAGAAACGTAAGGAATACTCTGAAGCTAAACAAATCTTAAAACAGAAACAGATCCGGTTTCAGACCCCGTTCCCCGCTAAACTACGCGTTTTATGATGACGGGACGCGACTATACCAGTCGGCGGGGGAGGCAACCGCAGACATGAAAGATAGGTGACTGCCCATCAGTGTAATCACGGCGAGGGAGAGCATGTCGGAGCAGCTCTCCCGCACTGTCTGGGAAATGGTTCGAGGCCCGAGACAACAGGTAGCAGAAGAGGAGCGGGAGAAGAATATAAGGGAGAGGCTGCAAGTTTTCAGAAGGGGGCCCCTGTCCCCTCCAGAGGAACTCTAAGTTTGGACTAGTCTCAGACTTATGGTGAGCTAAGTAAACCTGAAAAAAGATGGTGCAATTCAAGTCATATATTATTTACTTTGTGGACATCCATCTTCCCAATCTAAATGAAAATATATAGAAGGGAGGAATATACAAGTTTTTTTGGTGAAATGTACACTAAATTTTCCTTTTTTTCGCGTGAATGCTGCAATGGGGGCCCTCGACCCATATGGGAGAGAGATTTTCCCCCACAGCTAGAAGTTCCATCTAGCTCAGTTCAGGGTCATCCATTAGAGACCCGAACCTTGGAATCATATCAATGTTTCTCATTCTTCTGTTATGTATGTTCTTTTGTTCTTGTTTTTTCAGGGAGTAGATTAACTAAGATCCGTTTAATTGATTTGATTAACACGTGGCCTTTAGATGCATATGGTTAGGGACAAAGTTAAAATAATTTCCTTTAATGTCAACGGGATGTTGAATCCAATTAAACGTAGTAAGATTTTATCCAAAATGAAGAAAGAACAAGCCCATATAGTGTATTTGCAGGAAACACATCTGAATGATAAAGAGCATGAAAAACTGAGGAGAATGGGCTTCTCATATGTTTTTTTCTCTTCATATAAATCTGGACATAGAAGGGGAGTCGCTATTCTTATTTCAAACAAACTAAATTTTGAAAAAGTATCTGAAATGGGAGACAAGGAGGGCAGATATATCCTAGTAAAGGGCAAAATATATGAAAATCTGGTTACTCTACTAAATATATATTCGCCCCCAGGAAGTGATATTAGCTTCTTCCAGAGAATTATTAGTATCATGACAATGGAAAGAAAAGGGTTTCTGATTTGTGGCGGAGACCTAAATATACATTTAGAACCAAAATTAGACTCCTCTAGTGGAAACAACTATGACAAAGGATCTCTACATAAGAAAGTTAATGCACTTTTTGGAGAAGTTGGTTTAATTGATATATGGAGAGAACTCTTTCCTAACAGAAGAGACTATACATATTACTCTGCCCCCCATTCTCTATACACCAGAATAGACTATTTTATAACATTTGGAAAAGATAAAGATAAGATACATTCTTGTGGAATCGGTACTATAGATATAAGTGACCATGCACCGATAGACTTATCCATTGATTTTGACCTACAACCAAAAATTAATACATGGAAACTAAATTCAAGTCTATTTAATGATCCTGGTTTTAAAGAAAAAATTAAAAAAGAGATTAATTTTTACCTGGAATTTAATGATAATGGTGAGGTTTCTCCTATCATATGGGCCACTTTGAAGGCTGTCCTAAGAGGTAAAATCATAGCAATATCTTCATATGAGAAAAAAATGAGAAATAAAACATTAGATGAACTACAAAATAATTTGAGGGAACTAGAAAAAAGACATAAATTAAGTCTAGCGAACGATATACTTGATGAAATAAAAAAAATTAGGGACAAGATTAACAATTTAGCTCTACAAGAAGTAAAGAAGAATCTAATGTTTCTAAAACAGAGATATTATGAAGGGGGATCTAATGCAATGAGAATATTGGCATGGAAGATGAGGAAGAAAACTGCAGAAAATACAATTCACAGAATTAGGGACCCAAGAACAAAAGTGATAAAAAGTAAACTAAAGGAAATTCAGGAATCTTTCGAAGTTTTCTATAAATCTTTATACTCAAGAGTTCCAGGGGGTAATTTAATTCAAATTGATACTTTCCTGAATTCATTAGAGCTACCTACTTTAAACAAAGAGCAAAATAGAAAGATGACCGCTGACATATCTGAAGATGAATTAAAAATTGCAATTAGTAGACTAAAATTAAACAAATCTCCAGGATCAGATGCCTATACGGCAGAGTGGTATAAGGAGTTTAAAAATGAATTATTCCGGTCATGCTCCCTACATTGAACTGGGTTTTGAAAAAAGCACAAACACCACCTAGCTGGAAGGAGGCGATAATATCAGCTATACCAAAAGAAGGCAGGGATAAATTAGAATGTGGATCCTTCAGACCAATATCAGTTCTTAACGTGGACTATAGATTATTTACCTCTATCATGGCCAAACAATTAGAAGAATTTTTACCTAAATTGATACATAATGATCAGACAGGTTTCATACGACAACGTCAGACACAAGATAATATACGAAGGACACTACACATCATGGATCATATACAAAAGAATAATATGGAAGCAATAGTGATAAGCATAGATGCTGAAAAAGCATTTGATTCAGTTAATTGGACTTTTCTCTACAGAGTTTTACACAGATTTAGATTACACGATACAATTATAAAAGCTATACAGTCTCTATATGATAAACCCACAGCTAAGATTAAAATCAATGGATACCTATCAAATAGTTTTAATCCTAGAAAGGGGTTCAAGGCAGGGTTGTGCATGGTCACCATTACTTTTCGCACTATATTTGGAACCATTGGCTCAATATATCAGACAGAATGAGGATATCAGGGGAATTAATATTAAAGGAACAGAACACAAACTCGCTTGTTATGCAGATGATATCCTGATATATTTAGGGCAGCCAACATATTCATTACCAAAATTGATGCAGTCACTTGAAACATATGGCCAATTATCAGAATATAGGGTTAATGTTGGTAAAACACAATTACTTTCATATAACTATAGAGTGCCAAAGGAAATTAAAAACAGATACCCCTTGATATGACATACTGAATCTTTTAAGTATCTCGGCATCAATATGCCAAAGGATCTCGCAAAACTATTTGAATGTAATTATTCACCTATATGTAAAGAAATTAAGGAAGATATAGGAAGATGGAACTTAATTCCTTTCTTTAGTCTGAGTTCAAGAATTGAATCCATTAAAATGAATATTTTACCTAGATTGTTATACCTATTTCAGACCTTACCAACAATGATTAACCGAAATCAATTTAATGAGTGGGAAAAGATGTTTTCAAGATATATATGGCAGGTTAAAAGACCTAGGGTTCGTTTTAAAACGTTACAGTTAGCTAAAGAAAAAGGGGGCTGGGGATTACCTTCTTTAAGAGATTATTATTTTGCAGCACAGATGAGAACCATGATATGTTGGTGCAACCCATCCTATGAAGCTCAATGGAAAAATATAGAGGAGAAATTATCCCTCATCCCTATACAGGCAACCCTTGCTGATAGTAATTTACCAGGTCACATAAATGCTATTGATAACCCATGGGTAAAATGCACTCTTAGTGTGTGGAAAACTATTATAATAGAATATAAATTAAAGAAGGATATTGTGCCTCTTAAATGGTGTGCATACGACTCTGAGTTTACACCAAATAGATTTGATACTAGATTTAAGGATTGGACGGATAAAGGACTAACAGTTTTATGTAATATAATAAAAGGTGATATAATAATTAGTTTTGAAACACTCAAAGAGAGATATTCACTAGAAGCACAAGACTTCTACCGATATTTACAGATGCGATATTTTATTAATATGACGATAAAGAATGTGGATGGGAAAGGCAAAGTTATAATAGAATTGTTCAGAAAAGCATACAACTCAGATTTATTTGGTAGAATCATTTCATGCATATATAAATGTTTGATAAATCTTAAAACACACTTGACTTCCTAAATTAAAACAAAATGGGAGAAGGAGGGAGGAATAAGTATATCTGAGGAAGAATGGACAATAATATGGAGGTATCAATGGAAATGCTCTAGGTCACAAAAATGGAGGGAGTTTGGTTGGAAAACTTTGATAAGATATTTTATTACGCCCTCTCAGAAATCATATCATGGTAGCAATGCTTCTATATGCTGGAGAAATTGTGGAAACCAAAATGCAAACCATTACCATGTCTTGTGGGATTGCTCTGTCATTAAGGGTTATTGGAGAGAAATACATAATGCTTTACAATATATTTTTAAATGTGTAATACCATTTGATAGTAAAACCTTATATTTTGGATATATACCCCAAGAATGGTTAAAAAGAGAAAAATATTTAATGAATATATTGCTGGTGGCTGTAAAGAAGAGCTTTACCAAAAAATGGTTGTCACATGAGAACCCTACCCTAAACACATGGATGGAAATTACAATAGACATTTACAAATTGGAGAAGATAACAGCATTTCTAAATCATAAACTGGAACAATTTGCTTTGTGTTGGGAAAAATGGACCAAATATGCAACATCTCAAAGACCTGACTTTATTTTCTAATCAATATACAGAATGCTCAGGAAAACTACTCCCTACATGTACATAGTTCTTTCTCTCTTTTCTCTTTTTTTTATTGTTTACAAAAAAGAAAAGTTTACATCTCTGATGAATAGATGTACAGCAAACACATCTGTATGGTGTAGGTATGGGCATACATTTGTATGCTGTGTATGTTTTAGATATGAAGATACTCGACATAATGTCTGATGTACATCTGACTGAAGTGTAATGTTTATATGTGAAAAAGTAAATAAAAAAAATAAAAAAAGAGACTGAGGTAGCAGTAGACACACAAGCCGCTGTAGAGGAAAGTCTAAAAAGAAGTCAAAGAACCCGACAACTTACAGAAAAGGGTCAAGAACTCTATGACAGCCAAACTGCAAAGCTTCAACATCACTTTACAACCTCTTATGACAAATGGAAAGTTCTTGCTAAAGAGATTAGGAAAGCAATTGATGGAACATTCCCTACTGAAATCCTGCAAACCTACATAACTAAGATCAGTAAAGCTTCAGCACGCGTAAAACAAGCTTATCAAGATTTACGCAAACACATTACTCCAGATGGCAAGACGCACCGCAGAGTAGACACGTGTGAGGCTGTCTCAGGAAAGCTATTGGAGCATGCAGGGGATTCTCTGGAATTAAGAGAAAAAGTACCTTATACTCACAAAGAACGAGCATACTGGACTGAGACTGGCTCTGTGGTTACGCGTGCAACCTCCAAAGGATCTAGTTTATGTTCACAAAGTTCAAAGTTTGCAAGCAGCAGATCAAAGCCATCAAGCCGGAGCTCTACAAAGAAGCTGGAAGCGGAGCTAGCTGCAACTCAAGCAACGTTAAAGGTCTTAGAGGACATGGAACTAGAGCTTGAGAACCTTGAAGTTGAGAACAGGAAGATGCTTGCAGTGCAAGAAGAAGAAAATGCTGCAAGAAAAACTGCATTAGAAGAGAAGCGCAGGCAGTTGCAGCGCTTGGAGACAGTTAAGAAAATGAATGCTGCAAAAGCACGTCTACAGGTCTACGAAAAGGAAATGGGTTCGGATGAAGCGATATCGGAGCTGCTCCATACCACTAAGCATGTGAAAACTGAACTTGGACCCACCCAAAGAAGTCTTTCAACACCACAAAATGCCACACATGTACAACCTGTTATGGTGACAAAGACTGTTGAAAGTGTCCAACCTGCTGTCATTGTTTATCAAGGAGATAGCACTACAGCACTTGCCAAAGCAATAACAGAGTCAATCAACACAAGCCATCTCCCGATACCAGAGCCTTCTGTTTTCAACGGAGACCCACTAAGGTACAAAGACTGGAAAACATCCTTTGAGACATTGATAGGGAGGAAGAATATTCCAGTAAATGAGAAAGTCTACTACCTTCGCAAGTATGTTGGAGGACCTGCAAAGAAAGCTATTGAAGGTTACTTCCTTTTAGGCACAGATGCAGCCTACTATTCAGCATTGGACATCATGGAGGAAAGGTATGGAAGCCCCTTTGTGATTACCAAGGCCTTCAGGGACAAGATAACTTCATGGCCAAAAATAGGACCCAAAGACAGCATTGAACTAAGAGAATTCTCAGATATTCTACGAAGCTGTGAAGCAGCAATGTCGCAGATTAAGAGTCTCGCAGTCCTAAATGACTGCGGTGAAAACCAAAGAATGCTCAGCAAGCTTCCTGATGGGTTGATAGCAAGATGGAACAGGAAGGTCCTGGCAGTTGAAGAATCAACACATGACTTTCCAATCTTCAGTGAATTTGTTCAGTTTGTTGCAAGAGAAGCTAAAATCGCCTGCAACCCTGTGACATCTCTTCATGCTTTGAAGGCTGGTGATAGTGAAAAGATTAAGACACCAAAGCCTCGGAATGTGGGTGCAAAGGTGCTGGCAAGCAGCTCAGAAGAAAACCCAGACTCTAAAACATGTATCTTTTGTGAGAAGTTGTACCATGGGATTCAAACATGTCGTAAGTTCAAAGAAAAGTCAATCTCAGAAAAGGTTAAGTTTGTGCAAACTAAAGGACTGTGTTTTGGATGCTTGAAGACAGGACACCGTTCTAAGAACTGTGAAAGAAGGAGTGTCTGCAACACATGTAAAAGGAAGCACCCAACCTGTTTGCATGAAGATCGTGTCAAGGATGATGGAAAGAAAGATCACGGAGATGACGAGAGAAAGGAGAGTTGGAAACCAAGCTAAAGAGAAGGAAAGGTCAAAGGAAAGGACGGATTTTAAGCAAACAAATGAAGCTTTTAAGGAAGTCACCTCTAACCGTGTAGTGCAAAACATGACTGGAACATACACGTCCACAGTTATTCCAGTGTGGTTGTCAACAACAAGTAGCCCAGAGCATGAAGTTCTCGTATATGCTTTACTGGATAACCAAAGTGACACCACCTTTATTCTGAAAGAAAAAGCAGATTCTCTGGATATACAGAAGGAGCCAGTCCAACTAAAACTGTCAACATTGTCAGCGAGAAGTACAGTCATTCCAAGTCAGAAGTTAACTGGGTTGCAGATCAGAGGGTTTTATTCACCAAAGAAAATCACTCTTCCAGTAACCTATTCAAGAGACTTCATTCCTGCCAATGTCAGTCACATTTCTACACCCAAGACAGCAAGAGCTTGGCCTCATCTAGAACATCTTGCAGAAGAGATTGCACCTTTAATTGACTGTGACATTTGTCTGCTTATAGGTTACAATTGTTCTCAAGCCCTGTTACCCAGAGAAATTGTGTCTGGCAGAGATGAGGAGCCTTTTGCTCAAAAAACAGATCTTGGCTGGAGTATCGTTGGCTCTGGTAGTTCCTGTGTCGACTACGGAGATGCGATTGGAATCAGTCACAGAACTATTGTCAGACAAGTAATGCCATGCCTTCAGGCATCTTACAAACTGACCAGTGAAGTCCGATACATATGTCGTACACATGTCAAGGAGTTAGTCACTCCGCCAAATGTTATGAAGATATTGGAGTCAGACTTTAATGAAAAAAGCGTGGAGAATGCTCACTTCTCACAAGAAGATATTTGCTTCATTTCAATAATGGAGGAAGGAATCAAGATCAAGCCTGATGGTCACTATGAAATGCCTTTGCCATTTAAAGAAGACAAGCCGAGTCTGCCAGACAATAGGAAATGTGCTGTGCATCACCTTAAGTGTCTGAGTAAGAGATTTGAGAAAGACAAACAATACCACAAGGATTACTTAAGCTTCATGAACAAAACAATAACGCGTGGAGATGCTGAGAAAGTACCTGAAGAAGAAATCAACAAGAGCTCTGCTTGGTACATCCCTCATCATGTGTATCACCCACAAAAACCGGGCCAGATACGTGTGGTGTTTGACTGCTCAGCAAAATTTCAAGGCGTATCATTGAATGATCATCTGCTTACTGGGCCAGAGCTGACCAATACGTTGGTTGGTGTTCTTTGTCGATTCCACAAGGGTCCAGTAGCGATAACGTGCGACATAGAGCGCATGTTTCATCAATTTCATGTAAGAGCAGAAAACCAAGACTATCTAAGGTTTCTCTGGTGGGAGAATGGGGACTACCACTTTGAACCATCTGTCTTTCGTATGAAAGTACACTTGTTTGGTGCAGCATCGTCACCTGGCTGTGCAAACTACGGCCTCAAACACATTGCTGCACAAGGGCAAGGTCGCTTCAGTGAAGCATCCATCCGCTTCATTGAACGAAACTTTTATGTTGACGATGGACTGACAAGCATGTTTACAGAAGAAGAAGCAAAGCAGTTAGTCAGTGAAGCAAGACAGCTTTGTAGTGATGGCAAGCTAAGCATCCACAAATTTGTTTCTAACAGCCAGCAGGTGTTAGCATCAATCCCCAGAGAAGAGTGTGCTCAAACAACAATAAATCAAGACCTAGCTTTGGGTGAGTACCAAATGGAGAGAGCCCTAGGGGTTAATTGGTGCATTGCCTCAGATCAGTTCAGATTCAGAATAGTGGTGGGTGAACCACCATTCTCTAGAAGAGGAGTGTTATCAACTGTTGCGTCTGTCTATGACCCTCTTGGCTTTGTAGCACCGTTTGTTCTAGTGGGAAAGCAAATTCTTCAGCAAATGTGCCGAGACAAGGTCGGATGGGATGAACCACTGTCAGATGACCTTCGACCACAATGGGAATTCTGGCTCCTGGACCTACAGAATCTAGATGATCTCAAGATAGACAGATGTTACCTTCCAGCAAATTTTCCAAAAGATCGGAAATATGAACTCCATCACTTCTCGGATGCTAGTACCACAGGATATGGAGAGTGCAGCTACTTGAGAGTGATTGGGGCAACAGGACAAATTCACTGTGCTTTGGTGATGGGCAAAGCCAGAGTAGCTCCTACCAAAGTCACAACCGTTCCAAGACTTGAGCTTTCAGCAGCTGTTGTTGCAGTGCGTACAAGTGATCTGCTCAGAAAGGAGTTGGATATAGCAGAGGCCCAGGAATTCTTCTGGACTGACTCCAAGGTCGTCCTTGGGTATGTCAATAACGATGCAAGAAGATTCCATGTTTTTGTGGCAAACCGCATTCAGCACATCAAGGAAAGTACCAAGCCAAGTCAATGGAGATATGTGTAATTGGAAGAAAATCCAGCGGACCATGCGTCAAGGGGCCTTAAGGCAAAAGAGCTCATCGCTTCCAACTGGTTTAAAGGTCCAGATTTTCTTTGGTGTGAAGAGCTTCCCAGTGGAGATAGTAAGGTGGGAGACATTGCAGTTGAAGACCCAGAAGTTCGTATGGTCTTTGTGCATACAACATTGACAACCGAAGATTCACTGCTTAAACGCTTGACCAAGTCTTGGAGACCGTGAAGGGAGTCCTGTATGGGGCTCCAGTAGGGGACTCCCTAGTTCTGCTGGGGGACTTCAACTCACACTTGGGTGATGATGGAGATACTTGGTGAGGCGTGATTGGGAGGAACGGCCTCCCTGATCTAAACCAGTGGTTGTCTGTTGTTGGACTTCTGTGCTAGTCATGGATTGTCCATCACAAACACCATGTTCGAACATAGGGATGCTCATAAGTGTATGTGGTACCAGAGCACCCTAGGCCAAAGGTCAATGATCGATTTTATAATCGTTTCATCTGATCTGAGGCCGTATGTTTTGGACACTCGGGTGAAGAGAGGGGCGGAGCTGTCAACTGATCACCATCTGGTGGTGAGTTCTTAGGGTCTTAGGTGCCTCAAGGGGCGGTAACCCACGAACACCCTGGTGGACACCGGTGGTCAGGGAAGCCGTCCGACTGAAGAAGGAGTCTTTCCGGGATATGTTATCCCGGAGGACTCCAGAGGCAGTTGCAGGGTACCGACGGGCCAGAAGGGCTGCAGCCTCTGCCGTGACAGAGGCAAAGAAGCGGGTGTGGGAGAAGTTCGGAGAAGACATGGAGAAGGACTTTCGATCGGCACCAAGCTGCTTCTGGAAAACCGTTCGCCACCTTAGGAGGGGAAAGCGAGGAATCATCCAAGCTGTATACAGTAAGGATGGGACATTGTTGACCTCAACTGGGGATGTAATAGAGCGGTGGAAGTAGCACTTTGAGGAACTCCTGAATCCAGCTGACACGCCGTCTGTGGTAGAGGCAGAGCTGGAGGATGATGGGGGATTGTCGTCAATTTCCCTGGTGGAAGTCGCTGAGGTAGTCAAACAACTCCACAGCGGCAAAGCCCCAGGGATTGATGAGATCCTTGACAGTTCATCTTTGAGAACTTACCTTTACGAAGTAATGGCAATTGTAAACAGCCAACCGTTAATGGCACATTTACTAAGTGATCCACCTGGGCCACAGCCTCTTACGCCAAATCACATCTTGACGATGAAGTCCTCCATAGTCTTGCCATTACCTGGAAACTTTGTGAAAGAGGACCTTTACCTTCGCAAAAGATGGCGGAAGGTTCAGTCCTTAGCCAATGAGTTTTGGTCTAGGTGGAAAAAGGAGTACATGTTAAATCTGCAACAAAGACAAAAATGGCACAAAACACGCAGAAATGCGCAGGTCAATGATATCGTGATTGTATCCTAGTGAAGATGGACGTGTGAGAAAGTTGTGATTGCTGATAAGTGAGTCAGCACTGGATGACCAAGGAAAGTGGCTCACAAAGAGAACTTACCTAGAACGGCCTATTCACAAGACTGTTACCTTGCTTGAAGCTGATTAATGCAGCCTTAGTTGTTGCTACCTCACCTAAGTCTCATAATCTTATGTTTAAGTTAATAAATCACCAGTGATTTGGTGGGAGTGTAGCTGCCAGCAGAGACAGTTGCATAATTTAAGTTCATTAAAGAATAGTTTAATTTAATTTAATAAGGAATCATGTTTGAATGTAGCGTAATATAATTTTGTTTTCTCTGCATTTCTTTTGCTTTGAAGTGTGTGTGTGAGCTGATCTGTTTGTGGGTTTATACATAGCGGAACTATTGTGCAGAGGTTTGTTTTGTTCCAGACATTTATTTCCATTGCACCAGCAACGGAGCATGCAGTGCATGCCGAGCTAGCTGCGACTCATTGACTTGTTTGTAATGGCTTTACATTCGTAAGTTTGAGGGACACGGTGGAGAGAAGTTTACCTGTTCTTTCACTATTCTGGGGTTAACGCGGCCAATCAGGTATGTATAATATTTCTTGTGTGTAATTGTCTGTGCTGCTTATTTATTCATATGTTCTCTGTGAGAATATTATTTCTGTAATTTATGTGATTTCTATATTGTATGTATTTAGTTCTCACGGCATGTTTGATGACATCGAGGAAGGCATCATAAGACACAATTCCCTGCTAAGCCATGAACTACTACAAAGAACTACTACAAACTGTTATCTTTACTGTGGCTGTTATTGCCACTCTTCATTCTAACCCCAACCGGTCGTCAGACACCGCCCACCACGAGCCTGGGCCTGTCCGAGGTTTCTTCCTAAAAGGGAGTTTTTCCTCGCCACTGTCGCACTGTTGCTTGCTCTGGAGGGAACTACTAGAACTGTTGGGTCCTTGTAAATTCTGGAGTGTAGTCTAGACCTACTCTATCTGGTCTAGACCTACTCTATCTGTAAAGTGTCTTGAGATAACTCTTGTTATGAATTGATACTATAAATAAAATTGAATTGAATTGAATTGAATAAATGCCTGTAAAAAAGAACGCCTTGTGTCTGTTAACCGGAGGGAGCTACACTTATTAATTGTCAAACTTCTATTTATGAACATAATTTTTGAGAGCATTATTTACTATGAACAAACCATTCATGAGTGTGTATAAAATGCTTTATTTATGAGAATTAACAAAGGAGCAATGCTTTACAAATGATGAACAAAGCATTTAGTAATAGTTTGCAACTGTTTATAATGGGAACATGATTTCATTTATGAATAGTTGTTTCATTATCTATTAATTATAAATCATGTATCTGAGTCTGATTACAATAAAATTACTAAAACATTATTACATAAATAACGTAGAACACTGCATGAATCTCCTGTTGGTGATTTAAAGAAAGCCTTTTGCTGAATCATTCCACTCATCCTTGTCGTCTGTGTTTTATTAAAACATAGTTACAGGTTGTCACATTATATAGATACAGTTGACAAAAGTACTGTCAGATATATCTCAATAACTGAATGTATTTCTTTTTATTCATGACGAGCAAAGCTCTTAGTTGTCAGATAACATGTTAAGTTACCTTTTCCCCCCAAAGAGCAGACGTCTACATACAATGCGTATTTTGGACATTTTCAGTCCGTACAGTAAAGGGTTGATGAGTGGTTGGCATGTAAGCCAGTACAATGACAGAAAAATATGCAACATATTGGGTAAATAGTTCATATTAAACCTGCTCTGTATTAATTCAAAGAAAGCTCCAAAGGAAAAATTCAGCAGGGAAAGAAGGTGAGGTGTGCAGGTACTGAGAGCTTTCTGTCTGGTCTGTCTAGAACCAGAAAAACACACTTTAAGGATCCTCATGTAAGAGAAAAGATTTAAGATTATAAGACCAAAGGTTACGGTAAACATGTAAACAAGTCCAAAAATGTTATTGGCTGATGTATCAGAGCAGGCCAGCTTGACAACACTATAGTTGTCAGAGTACACTTTGTTAATAATGTTTCCACACAGCTGTAAAGGAGCAGTCAGAAAAGACACTATCAAAGTAGTAACAAGTAAAGGGTACAACCATGTTAGAGCAATAAGCAGGGCAATCTTTGTAGATGTCATATGAGTGTGATATTGTAGAGGATAACAGATAGCAAGATATCTGTCATAAGACATGATGGCTAAGATCCAAAATTCTCTACCTCCATAAGAGAGCAAAATGAAAATCTGCAGGAAGCAGAAGGGAGCAGAAACAGTGTGAATGTCAGAGAGGATCTGAACCAGAAGGAATGGAAACAACCCTGTACTACCATACAGTTCATTTACAAACAGGCTGACCAGAAAAAGGTACATAGGTTCATGTAAGCTCCTGTTCACACAGATAACCACAACCAGCAGCACATTGGCACACACTATGAACACATATAAGGACAAAATCAGCAAGAAATATAAGTATTTAAAACCTCCAGTGTCAAAATAGGCAGAAAGTCTGAAATATGAAACCTGTGTAGAGTTGATCATGGTCCTCACCTTGGTTTATAACAATAAGACAAATAATTATGTTACCTTTTGTTCTACATTTGTAAAACTATATGTCACTAGTTAGTTATTTGGACTTAAACACCAAGCACGCATGAACATGCATCAATGTAGTAATATGAAACATATTCATTATCATGGAAACAGTTTCAACAAACACCCCAAATGTACCATTTAGTTCAACATAATGTTCAGGTTACACATTAGGAATAAAACATCGGTGACATTGTGTGTATTTGAGCTCATACCCACTGTAGTCAGACTGAATCCGTCCTAACTGAGCTGAACCTTTGTTGCGACGTCTTTTATCCTTTTTAATAAGGAGGACCCCCAGCAGCAGGATGAGCTCATTATGAAAAGGTCCCATTGAAAGATTCTGTTTGGTCGATGTCAGCTAAAAGGAAACTTTGTAGAAGGCAATTAGAACAGAAACATCAAGACATGAAATGGTTTCCATTAGAGCTGTTCCAATACCGATATCAGCAGCAGAAAAAGACACTTTAAAGTAGTTCCCCCGATATATCGGCCCTTTGATATTTGATATTGTTAAAGATTATGTTTGATCAATGTCAGCAGAAAAGAAAGCTTTCTAAACGCATACAGAACATTTCTCAGTATGGGTGGGGAAGAAAAACAATACAGCATAGTATCACATTATGTTCAATGGCAATACTGTACATGGAGGGCAAGTATCAATCTTTTATTATGTAAACTGCATTTGATAATTAAGCTTTTTAGGTAATATAATAATAAAATTAATTGCTTTTTCAGTCTGTTAGATTGGTCAATTTTATTATGTGCTGTTAGTTTTGATTTTATGAATCCTGTTTTGTCCTGCTGTGAGGAAGTCAGCTGCATCATAGGACTGGCGGAAATCAATGGAAGCTTCCTTTTAAAAGGTCGGAACAACGGTTTGGATGAGGTCTTTCCAGGTCAGGCATTTGGGATTAAGGTTCCATTGACACGGTGCTAATGAAGGCGGACTTTCTGAGATCACTTTCCTTGGGTTAAGTACTGGGGTGAGGCATGACTGGCCACTCATCTGGGGGGTTGTGCCAAAAATCTGGGCCTTGAGTCCATTTGTGAGGACATGCCACCTCCTTCACTGGCAGTACCCTAGTGATATTGTCAGCCGAATTTCTTGCTGAATTCACAAACCTCCAGTTTGTCACCTCTCTCAGGGTTTTGATTTCTGCTACACAAGTTTCGACAAAAACTTTGGAGTGACACAATTCATATCTTAGCCAATGCAGCACAGTGGTGAAATCAGACCAGAAAAAGACTTGCTCGATGTGCAGAGTGAGTTTGGTATGAAGGACATTGGCGAGCTGGGCACCAGTGAGAGCTTCACTCAGTTCAAGGCGAGACATGAACAGGTGTTTTTTAGGTGCCAAGCGAGATCTGTCAAGAAAAATCAAGACATGAACATGGCCTGCGTAATCAGTTGTGCGCAAAAAATCTACCGAGCCGTACGGTCTTTCTAATGCGTCTGTAAAGATGTGGAGCTGTCTTGTCAAAGCAGGCGTGTCAGCACAGACTCAAGTGTAGGGTCGAGGAAGCTCCAAGTGAAGCAGGTTTGGGAGTTCCTCTTCCCAGCTGAGCCACTGGTTCCGCAAGGACTGAGGATGTATTGGGTCATTCCAGCCGATGTCTTGCTTCCATATGTCCAGAATGAGAACCTTAGACCTGGTAGTGAATAGCTGGATGTAACCTATGGGGTCATACTGGCTAGCCAGGATCTTATTGGTCCTCATGGTGGGTTCTGAGGGTTCCAACAGTGAATGTTTGTACCCCAGTGTGTCACTGTGAAAGTTTCATCTTAAGCTCAGGGTTGCCTTTTGGAGGCCACTGATGCACCTAGAAAGCCATAGCTTGCTGCTTGCTGATCTAGCTTTGGGGGGAAGATTCTCAATGATTAAAGGTAGACTGCTCGCCCACTGCCTTATCTCGAAACCACCATCAGAGAGTAGCTTCTGCAGGCTGTCAACCAGGTCTTTGGCTTCTTCTACAGTGCATGTGCTGTGTAAGCAGTTGTCAACATAGAATCGCTGTTGTGCTGTGTCCTTAGGTAAAGCTTGTTCTACTTGGTCCTGGATATGATGCTGCAGTGCACAGATTGCGCAACATGGATTGCAGGTTGTTCTGAAAGGCAATACCTGCCACTCATAAATGGATGGATCTTGTTCCACTTGTGGAACCACTACAGAGGCTGGTTGGTTGGCAGCAAGCAGATGTGGTGAAACATATTCTTCATGTCTCCACTCACTCCAACCGAGTGCTGCTGGAACCATAGAAGAACACCAAGAATTGACGGTCCTAAGGTAGGTCCGGGTGGGAGTAATTCCTTCAGCGACTGTCCCTAGTATTGGCCGTTAAAGACAATCCTGTCCTTGACGTTATGATGGACCATATGGTGGGGATTAACCAGGACCTGGTGGATTGGTTGGCTTGGTCTGAAGAGATCTTAGCCACGTATTCAGCCTGTTTTGCTTCCTCATGAGTATGCGTTCTGTGCTGCAAAGACTAGGTAGTACAGCTTCTTTGGGCGTTCTCTTGATGTCTACCCACATTGTAGCTGTTTGGAGCAGGATGAGGGCTTGTTGATCCTGCTTGGAATGGGTGACCACCTTAGCACTGTAAAAAAGTGTGTCCAGCTGCCAAATGCGCTCACCATTACGGAGGAGCTCTTCAGATGGTGCTGTGGCCAGTTGTAGGCCTTGCTGCTCAGCCTAGCCTAGTTTACTGCACACAGCAATGGGGCTACCTCATCGTCCGATATGCACTGGTTAAATGGGTGTAAGTAGTGTGTGTGGCATATCAGACCCAATGAAAAGCAATGGCTGAGCCCGGGCCAGTGGAGCTATGGGAAGCTCTCTCAGGTGCTTGTATGTCCTTTGTAGGGCAGCCACCAGTTAGGAAAAGTCTGAAAGGCACACGCTACCAGCAGTGAAGGCATGTGAGATGCGATACCTCCCCATAGGTACATGAATGGGGGACACTTGAATACTAACTGATGAAGCATCAAGCTGAGTAACCCTTTGATGAACAGTCTGCATGGGGAGAGTCTCTGGATGTCTGAGAAGCTTCAAGTGATGCATTGCCGGTGGGAGAACAATGCTACATTCTGATCCGTCGTATGGTCGCCGTTGTACAGAAGGACTTCAATAACCTTCAACATGAACTTTTGGAAAGCTGTTAGGACGGTCTGAATAGATACTAGTAGGTGGTAGGCTGATCATGAGAACGGAGAACTGGACCACCTGGACTGTCTCATGCAGGATTGTGAGGTGTGTCCTTACAGACTTTGCAAGGCCGCTTAAGGGTGCAGCTGTCCACAGCATGGCCTCTACCACATCGCCAACATCTTCTACCCTCCTTAATCCACTTGATGATCTGGCTGGTGGTCAACTTCTGGAATACTTCACAGGAGTTGAGATATCCATCCATCCATCTTCATCTGCTTATCAGGTATTGGGTCGGCAACAGCTCCAGTAGGGGACCCCAAACTTTCCTTTCCTGGGCCACATCAACCAGATCCGACTGGGGGATCCTGAGGCGTTCCCAGGCCAGGTTGGAGATATAATCTCTCCACCTAGTCCTGGGTCTTCCCCGAGGCCTCCTCCCAGCTGGACGTGCCTGGAACACCTCCCTAGGGAGTTGCCCAGGAGGCATCCTTACCAGAGGCCCGAACCACCTCAACTGGCTCCTTTCAACGCGAAGGAGCAGCGGCTCTACTCCGAGCTCCTCTCGGATGAATGAGCTTCTCACCCGATCTCTAAGGGAGACGCCAGCCCCCCTCCTGAGGAAACCCATTTCGGCTGCTTGTACCCCTGATCTTGTTCTTTCGGTCATGACCCAGCCTTCATGACCAGGAGTTGAGATAGTGCTCCTTATTGTTGCAAAAGGGCTTAGGTTTTGTGTGCTTATTCCTGAAACCCATAAAATCCGTACAAATTCACAATAATTGATGCGACCGCAAAATTTTGTGAGATTCTGAATACGGTAAGCCCATCAAAAAGGCAATTCATGTCCCGCATAAAAATCAATAATAATAATTAAAGCTGCAAACAGCAATGGACGGGCCCTCACCTCCTGGCAGGTCGGGGGTGCTGGCAGACACCAATCTTTGCTGCAGTGCATTTGCGCAACAGTCAGACACTGCGAAGCCAAAGATTGATTTTGCTGCAGCTATCTGTGTGTGTGTGTGTGTTGTGTGTGTGTGTGTGTGTGTATGTTAGTATCTGTGTGTGTGCTTCTGTGTGTGTGACCCAACCTGCTCTTTCCTTAAAAAGCTTCCATAAGGATATATTTTAATCTGCGTTTATGTCAAATAAAAAGGAGAGAGCATGATGCCTCATATTCCTAGATCTACATAAGTTTACCAGAATGTAAATGTGCTGTATTTATATATCTCTTCTAGTCTTAACGACTACTCAAAGCGCTTTTAGATCATACAGGATACATTCACCATCACACACACTGTGGCCGAGGCTGCCATACAAGGTGCCACCTGCTCATCAGATAAACACTCACACACATCCACACTACGATGCGCAGCATCGGGGGTAACTTGGGGTTCAGTGTCTTGCCCAAGGACACTTCGATATGGGACTGCAGGACCAGGGATTGACCACCAACCTTCCAATTGGCAGGCAACCACTCTACCACTGAGCCACAGCCACCCCATATCGATACCCCAGATCTGATCTCCAGCAGGGGGGGGGGACTCCTTAAAGCTGCATTAAATCTGATCTCCAGCAGGGAGGGGGACTCCTTAAAGCTGCATTAAATCTGATCTCCAGCATGGGGGACTAGAAGTCTGTGAGAAAGTGACCCACTTCTCACTTGATTTATTACCCCCTTTTGACTTACTCCAACCCCTTTGTCTTACCACTAACCCCTTTTTCTTACCCCTTTCCCTTGGCCCTTGAAACGAAGTGGTCCAAGGGCTAGGGGTGAACCCCCCCATATGAAACGGGACACCACTTGGTGACATCACCATACAGTATTGATCACAGACTTCCAAGATGCCGTCTGCAAGTGTGTCTATGTTGATTGCTTGGGTTTTGACAACAGTGTCATATGCATGTATATATTTATATATTTTATAGTAATTTCATGTTGACCTTGGTGGTGCAGAGGCAGACGTCCTGACCTGTGTAGTACTCAGGTCTGCTTGCAGTACATATGTGTACTCACACTGCACGGTGTGTTGTATATCTGTTTCAGTTATCATAGTTTTGAATGTCATTGATGTTCAGAAACACTTTCTTTGTTAACAACAATCTGTCTTTAATACCCATACACAACAATATTTATACACATACTACAAATTTTTCAATATGAGCCCAAGTTATTAATTTAACTGTGTTTCTGGAATATAATTTCTTTACACATCTGATTGAATTGGAATATGTTTAGACATTAAATCATTATTTAGTTTATTCCACATATTAGTGCCACTGACAAATAAACAGAAACTTTTCCTTGTAGTTCCAAAACTGGGAGTCCTAAAATTTGACTTCCCCTTAAGTCGCCCCCCCCCACCCCCACAGACAATCTCGTCTGTATGTTGCCAGGTAATACATTATTTCTCGCCTTGAACATAATTACTGCTGTTTGAAATTGGACTAGTTCAAGTCATTTTAATGCTTTAGACTGAAAATAATGAATTGGTGAGTTCCAAATATCTAGTTATGAATTATTCTTATTACTCTTTTTAAAGTATAAATTACGATTTCAATGATGAATGATTCAAATGTATCAGGATGCAAGAAATAAATGTAATAACATGTTTCTTTGGGTAGAACACCAGACCCCCCCCACCCCACTCTTAATATGTCTCTCCCCAAAGGCCCATTCTGAGCCAAGAAATATCCTAAAGATGACAAATACACAAAAAGACCCAAGACAGAACCTTGAAGAATGGACCCATTGATCATTTCTATGAGCAGTAATAACTATTCATATTTATGTTTCACAACAGTGGCCCCCTGCCTTCAAAATATTATAAAATATCATGAAATCATGTCATCTGTTTGATCTTTAAAAGATATTTTCATTTTTTGTTCATCTCACTTCTATTTTTCTTATTTATGTTATTATTCTAGTATCCAAAATTTAAATTCTCAAGTGCAATATGTATTTAAAAATAACTGATAATTGGCTCCTGTGTATTAATATGGTGATGCCAGAAGCAATATCACCATACTATGCTTTTTACATCCCCCCCTCAGCATTAGCAATAATAATAACTTTTATTTAAAAAGCTCTTGTCAAGGTACCAAAGACACGTTACAATAAAGCCCGTTAATAGCAAGTGAAAGAGTAAAGAAGCACATAACAGCAGGTGCCATTGGATTTCTTCCAGGTGAAGACTAGGATCATCTGAATGTGTCCAGGTCAGGTCAGGTCCACATGTGTGTGTGGGGAGTTCCAGAGGTCTGGGGCTGCGATGGTGAAAGGTGAGGTATCATTAGCCCGTCACTCGCTAAAAACACCTGCCTGCTTCTCACAGATGGCCGTTATTTCTAGTTCATACATCATTATCCAAAGAATGTATTCACAGGGGTCACCAACCAGCAAGATGCTCTCACACATCAGTCTACGTCTTACCGAAGATAAGACTTTTACACAGGCTACGTATTTTAGTCATTTGCAGTCCATACATTAAAGGGTTAAAGAGCGGTTGGCAGAGCAGAAAGTATAATGATAAAACATTTTGTAACATCATGGGTACACTGCTCATATCAAACCTGCTGTGTAATATTTGAAAGGAACACCCAAAAGAAAAGTTGATGAGAGAAGCGAGGTGAGGTGTGCAGGTACTGACAGCTTTCTGTCTTGTCTCTTTAGAACCAGAAAAACACACTTTAAGGATCCTCATGTAGGTGTAGAGGATTAAAGTGAGAAGACCAAAGACTTCAAGAGAAGTGCAAGAGAGTCATAAATGTTATTCACTCTGGTGTCAGAGCAGGCCAGTTTGACAATAGAGTAGTTATCACAGTAAACTGTGTTAATGATGTTCCCACACAGCTGTAAAGAGGAAGTTAAAGATACTCTGACTCCAATTGCAACAATTGGGTACAACCACGTTAGAGCAATAAGCACGGCAACTTTTTTAGATGTCATACGAGTGTGATATTGTAGAGGATAACAGATAGCAAGATATCTGTCATAAGACATGATGGCTAAGGTGCAAAATTCTCTACCTGCATAAGAGTACAAACAGACAATCTGCAGGAAGCAGAAGGGAGCAGAAACAGTGTGAATGTCAGAGAGGATCTGAACCAGAAGGAATGGAAACAACCCTGTACTACCATACAGTTCATTTACAAACAGGCTGACCAGAAAAAGGTACATAGGTTCATGTAAGCTCCTGTTCACGCAGATAACCACAACCAGCAGCACATTGGCAAAGATAATTAAAGCATAAAAACACATTATGATGAGAAACGGTAAGTATTTAAAGAGCCCAATATCAATGTATGCTCCCAACATGAAATTTGAAACCTGTGTATAGTTTTTCATAATTAGAGTTCAGTTCCCAACACAACCTTTCAGCTTTGCACAGCATGAACAACGTTACACTTTGTAGATCTGCAGGAATCAAATGAGTTAAAATGTCAAATGTTCTCTTATCATAGACTCACAGCATTAACACACACGCAGTATTCAGCCTGCAGACAGTAAAGACATCAGTTATCACAATAACACACTCTCCATAGTTACCATCTACCTTATTCAGAGTCAATATAACGTTAATGTTAGAAATGATAGAACACAGTTCAGTCAGCACAGGATGAACAGCTGACAATGTTACATTTTGTTCAAGATTCACAGAAACCAGACTAGTTTAGATGTTAGACTTCTGCTCATTCTGGACTCACAGCATTAACACACACGCAGTATTCAGCCTGCAGACAGTAAAGACATCAGTTATCACAATAACACACTCTCCACACTCACCAGCTACCATGTTCAGGTTAGAAATGACAGAAAGTAGGTGATCACATATGTATAAATATATCATTACATTCATCTGCTGTCACTGCTGTAAAATTGAGATGAAACTCTGAGTCAGCTTCTTTTAAAGTCTTCTAGTCAGAGGGGCACATCAGCAGTCTGGCCTCATCACTCCGGGACACATCTAACTGACGTCAGAAGTTCTACTCTCAGCGTGTTAAAATACATCATAGGTCAGTTAAAAAAATAAAGAAATATGAATTGATTATTTTTCCCATGACATATGGCTGTAGTTGATAACTGAGTATCCATCCATCCATCTTCATCTGCTTATCCGGTATCGGGTTGCGGGGGCAGCAGCTCCAGTAGGGGACCCCAAACTTCCCTTTCCCGAGCCACATCAACCAGCCCCGACTGGGAGATACTGAGGCGTTCCCAAGCTTGGTTGGAGATATAATTCCTCCACCTAGTCCTGGGTCTTCCCCGAGTCCTCCTCCCAGCTGGATTTCCTCCACCTAGTCTTGGGTCTTCCCAAGGCCTCTTCCCAGCTGGACGTGCCTGGAACACCTCCCCCAGGGAGGCAGCCAGGAGACATCCTTACCAGATGCCGGAACCACCTCAACTGGCTCCTTTCGACGCGAAGGAGCAGCGGCTCCCATACTCCCAGGCCCTCTCCATGATCCTTGCGAGATTGAAGACCTGATCAGTTGTTCCACGACCAGGACGGAATCCACATTGTTCCTCTTCAATCTGTGGTTCGACTATTGCCCGAACCCTCCTTTCCAGCACCTTGGAGTAGACTTTACCAGGGAAGCTGAGAGGTGTGATACCCCTGCAATTGGCACACATCCTCTGGTCTCCCTTTTGAAGAGGGGAACCTCCACCCTTGTCTGCCACTCCTTAGGCACTGTCTCAGATCTCCACGCAATGTTAAAGAGGCGTGTCAACCAAGACATCCCCTCCTCACCCAGAGCTTTCAGCATTTCTGGACGGATCTCATCAATCCCTGGGGCTTTGCCGCTGTGGAGTTGTTTGACTACCTCAGCGACTTCCACCAGGGAAATTGACGACAATCCCCCATCATCCTCCAGTTCTGCCAAAGAGGCCATGTTGGCCGTATTTAGGAGTTCCTCAAAGTGCTGCTTTCACCGCCCTATTACCTCCTCAGTTGAGGTCAACAACGTCCCATCCTTACTGTATACAGCTTGGATGATTCCTCGCTTCCCTCCCCTAAGGTGGCGAACGGTTTTCCAGAAGCCCCTTGGTGCAGACCGAAAGTCCTTCTCCATGTCTTCTCCGAACTTCTCCCACACCCGCTGCTTTTCCTCTGTCACGGCAGAGGCCACAGCCCTTCGGGCCCGTCGGTACCTTGCATCTGCCTCCGGAGTCCTCCGGGATATCATATCCCGGAAAGACTCATTCTTCAGTCGTAGTTTTTGAAAGTCCGTCGGACATGGGCCTCCTCCAGACATTCCCAATTTACCCGCACTACCCGTTTGGGCTTACCAGGTCTGTCCAGAGTCCTCCCCCACCCCCTGACCCAACTCACCACCAGATGGTGATCAGTTGACAGCTCCGCCCCTCTCTTCACCCGAGTGTCCAAAACATACGGCCTCAGATCAGATAAAACGATTATAAAATCGATCTTTGACCTTTGGCCTAGGGTGCTCTGGTACCACGTACACTTATGAGCATCCTAGGGTGCTCTGGTACCACATACAATTATGAGCATCCCTATGTTGGAACATGGTGTTTGTTATGGACAATCCATGACTAGCACAGAAGTCCAACAACAGACAACGACTCTGGTTTAGATCAGGGAGGCCGTTCCTCCCAATCACGCCTTTCCAAGTATCTCCATCAATGCCCACGTGTGCGTTGAAGTCCCCTAGCAGAAATATGGAGTCCTCTACTGGAGCCCCACACAGGACTCCATTCAAGGTCTCCAAGAAGGCCCAATACTCCGACCTCTTGTTTGGTGCATATGCACATAAAACAGTCAGAGTTTTTACCCCCCATCACCCACAGGAGTAGGGAGGCGACCCTCTCGTCCACCAGGGAAAACTCCAATGCAGCCGAGTTCAGCCGGGGGCTTGTGAGTATCCCCACACCCGTCCAGCACCTCACACCCTGGGCAACACCAGGGAAGGACCTAGTCCAACCCCTATCCAGAGTCCAACCCCTATCCAAGAGTATGGTTCCAGAACTGAGACTGTGCGTAGAGGTAAGCCCTACCAGATCTAACTGGTAGCGATTCACTTCACGCACAAGTTCCGGCTCCTTCCCCCAAAGAGAGGTGATGTTCCACGTCCCCAGAGCTAGCCTCTGCAACCCGGGTGTGGTCTGTCAAAGCCCCTGACCTTCACCGCCACCCATGTGGCAGCACACCCGATCCGATCAGTTCCTCCCACAGGTGTGGGCCCATTGGCTGGAGAGAGAGGTGCCACATTGCTTTTTTAGGCTGTGCCCGGCCGGGCTCTGTGGCAAACCGGCTACCAGGCGCTCAATGATGAGCCCTCCGTCTGGGCCTGGCATGTAGGGGGGGCTCTATAGAGAAACCTTTAGGGGAGCTCTATAGTGTCATTGTGCTAAAAGCAGTCTACATTCTCTGATGCTATTCTCAACAGAGAACAGGCGCAACAGTGGGCCACCTACTGGGGGTATCTAGTGGCGGCAGAGTAACGGCAGATCACATCTTGTCATGTGAAATGTCGAACCCTGGTGGGACTTATTAGCCGCTGACGGCTGTGACAACTTATCAGGATTTGACTGCCTGGGAAGGAGAACGGGCTGGAACCAACCTGTACAGGTGTTGGGCCAGGATAATCCAGAAATAATATAAATATAAATATAAAGTCATATTCCTACACTATGAACTCTAACAGCAGTAGAGTTGGAGTGTCATCCCCTTTTCTTAACAGTTTTGTATTTTTATTTTATTTTTCTATTCATCCTGAAGGTGTATTGTTATGAGCTATTTTAAAATTATATTACATGAAGTGAAATTCCCCAAGAAAATAATCATTCTTTGCTACTAAATCCTGTCCTTTCCACATTTATTAGTTCAGTTACAGACATTTAATTTCAATAAACTACTGTACATTACATATTATAAATGTATAATATATACTAGTTATAGTAGCCTAAGAGAGTCAGGAATGCTCACATTTTGCAGGAAAAGTCAACATTTATAGCACAATATATATAAAACCAATATATTTTTATATGTATTTCATATTTTATACATTATTCCATTTATGGATTAGAATTTGTTGCAGTATCACAAATTCCAGTGACAGAATTACACGTGATTGAAAATATTCTTGTGAGAAAAAGACTGAAAGCAAAGAGACAAAAAATTTAGAATATTAAACATTTATTTTATTTTTGTTAGTTAGAAAACCATGTCAATAATAATTTACTGATTGTTTTCTTATTACATCTACATCATACCTCTGCGACAGCCAAACATCTTATACCAAAGGACATGTTTGCATGCATTGCGTATTTTTGTCATTTGCAATCCATTCATGACAGGGTTCAAAAGAGGCTGTATGAGGAGAAAATACAGTGAAAAAATGACGCGAAACCCACTGGGTACACGGGTCATATAGAACCTACTCTGGAGTATTTCAAAGCAGCAGCCAAAAGAAAAGTTTAAGAGAGAAGCGAGGTGAGGTGTGCAGGTGCTGACAGCTTCAGGTGTGAAACCAAACCGACCGAGGGCAAAATGCTCCAAGTTTACAAACTCACCAGCTGATTCAGACCAAAGCAAACAAACTACAGGTGTGAAAACGCCCTTAGACCAATTGATGACTTAAGAGGAACTACAGAACAGAATATCTATATTCTGCAGTACAGAATATGCAAAAAGGGAAATCACCGAGCTTTGATGGGATCCCCCTGGAAATCAAAGCTACTTTTTGGTATCAACTGGTCCATTCCTTCTTGAAATGATTAACTTCTATATTGAGAAGGGTGAATACTCAGGGGATGTTAATACAGTCTTGATCTCCTTACTCTGAGTGCTCTAGCTATCAACCTCTGAGCCTGCTAAACTCTGATTTATTTCTGAAAAACTCCTAGCCCATTATTTGGAGTCTGATTTGTAAGAATTAAGGGACTGTGACCAAAACAGATTCGTAAAAACAAGATTAACAGAAGATAATGTTAGACGCCTTCTCCACACTGTTGATGCGGTTGAAGATAGTAAGACCCTGATCCAGAGAGTACCCAGCTTCTAGGCCAACAAGTGCTCTGATAGGTCACCTGAACAGTACATATTATTCTATTCCCTAAAAAGTTTAATTATTACATGTAAATTATGTAATAAAACTTGCCCTCCGTGTACAGTATTGCCATTGAAAATAATGTCATACTATGCTGCATTGTTTTTCTTCCCCACCCGTACTTGAAATGTTCTATATGTGTTTAGAAAGCTTTCTTTTCTGCTGACATTGATCAAACATAATCTTTAACAATATCAAATATCAAACGACCGATATATCGGGGAAACTACTTTAAAGTGTCTTTTTCTGCTGCTGATATCGGTATTGGAACAGCTCTAATGGAAACCATTTCTTGTCTTGATGTTTCTGTTCTAATTGCCTTCTACAAAGTTTCCTTTTAGCTGACATCGACCAAACAGAATCTTTCAATGGGACCTTTTCATAATGACCTCATCCTGCTGCTGGGGGGGGGGGGTCCTCCTTATTAAAAAGGATAAAAGACGTCGCAACAAAGGTTCAGCTCAGTTAGGATGGATTCAGTCTGACTACAGTGGGTATGAGCTCAAATATACACAATGTCACAGATGTTTTATTCCGAATGTGTAACCTGAACATTATGTTGAACTAAATGGTACATTTGGGGTGTTTGTTGAAACTGTTTCCATGATAATGAATATGTTTCATATTACTACATTGATGCATGTTCATGTGTGCTTGGTGTTTAAGTCCAAATAACTAACTAGTTACATATAGTTTTACAGATGTAGAACAAAAGGTAACATAATTATTTGTCTCATTGTTATAAACCAAGGTGAGGACCATGATCAACTCTACACAGGTTTCATATTTCAGACTTTCTGCCTATTTTAACACTGGAGGTTTTAAATACTTATATTTCTTGCTGATTTTGTCCTTATATGTGTTCATAGTGTGTGCCAATGTGCTGCTGGTTGTGGTTATCTGTGTGAACAGGAGCTTACATGAACCTATGTACCTTTTTCTGGTCAGCCTGTTTGTAAATGAACTGTATGGTAGTACAGGGTTGTTTCCATTCCTTCTGGTTCAGATCCTCTCTGACATTCACACTGTTTCTGCTCCCTTCTGCTTCCTGCAGATCTTCTGTTTGTACTCTTATGGAAGCTGTGAATTTTGGATCTTAGCCGTCATGTCTTATGACAGATATCTTGCTATCTGTTATCCTCTACAATATCACACTCGTATGACATCTAAAAAGATTGCCCTGCTTATTGCTCTAACATGGTTGTACCCTTTAATTAGAAATACTTTGCTAGTGTATGGTCTGACTGCTCCTTTACAGCTGTGTGGAAACATTATTGACAAAGTTGGCTGTGACAACTATAGTGTTGTCAAGCTGGCCTGCTCCGATACATCAGTCAATAACATTTTTGGACTTGTTCATCTATTTACAGTAACATTTGGTCTTATAATCTTAATTCTTTTCTCCTACATGAGGATCCTTAAAGTGTGTTTTTCTGGTTCTAGACAGACCAGACAGAAAGCTCTCAGTACCTTCACACCTCACCTTCTTTCCCTGCTGAATTTTTCCTTTGGAGCTTTCTTTGAATTAATACAGAGCAGGTTTAATATGAACTATTTACCCAATATATTGCGTATTTTTCTGACATTGTACTGGCTTACATGCCAACCACTCATCAACCCTTTACTGTACGGACTGAAAATGTCCAAAATACGCATTGTATGTAGACGTCTGCTCTTTGGGGGGAAAAGGTAACTTAACATGTTATCTGACAACTAAGAGCTTTGCTCGTCATGAATAAAAAGAAATACATTCAGTTATTGAGATATATCTCAAGGAGGGGGCCTGGGAGTATGCCCAACCAGTCTAGATGTGTTTTGTGGATCTGGAGAAGGCGTATGACTGGGTCCCCCGGGAGAAATTATGGGAGGTGCTGCGGGAGTATGGGGTGAGGGGGTCCCTTCTCAGGGCCATCCAATCTCTGTATGACCAAAGCGAGAGCTGTGTCCGGGTTCTCGGCAGTAAGTCGGACTCGTTCCAGGTGAGGGTTGGCCTCCGCCAGGGCTGCGCTTTGTCACCAATCCTGTTTGTAATATTTATGGACAGGATATCGAGGCGTAGTCGGGGCGGGGAGGGGTTGCAGTTCGGTGGGCTCGGGATCTCATCGCTGCTTTTTGCAGATGATGTGGTCTTGATGGCGTCATCGGCCTGTGACCTCCAGCACTCACTGGATCGGTTCGCAGCCGAGTGTGAAGGCTGGGATGAGGATCAGCACCTCTAAATCTGAGGCCATGGTTCTCAGCAGGAACCGATGGAGTGCTTTCTTCGGGTAGGAGTGAGTCCTTACCCCAAGTGAAGGAGTTTAAGTACCTTGGGGTCTTGTTCGGGAGTGAGGGGACCATGGAGCGTGAGATTGGTCAGAGAATCGGAGCAGCTGGTGCGGTATTACATTCAGTTTATCGCACCGTTGTGACGAAAAGAGAGCTGAGCCAGAAGGCAAAGCTTTCGATCTACTGGGCAATTTTCGTTCCTACCTCACCTATGGTCATGAAGGCTGGGTCATGACCGAAAGAACGAGGTCCAGGGTACAAGCGGCCGAAATGGGTTTCCTCAGGAGGGGGCTGGCGTCTCCTTAGAGATAGGGTGAGAAGCTCAGTCATCCGAGAGGAGCTCGGAGTAGAGCCGCTGCTCCTTTGCGTCCTTTGCGTCCCTAGGGAGGTGTTCCAGGCACGTCCAGCTGGGAGGAGGCCTCGGGAAGACCCAGGACAAAGTGGAGAGATTATATCTCCAACCTGGCCTGGGAACGCCTCAGGATCCCTCTGTCGGAGCTGGTTGATGTGGCTCGGGAAAGGGAAGTTTGGGGTCCCCTACTGAGCTGCTGCCCCGCGACCCGATACCGGATAAGCGGATGAAGATGGATGGATGGATGGATGGATTATTGTCTGCACTGCTGCGCTGGCACTGCTGCGATGCTATAGCAACTCACCAACTCTCGGCAATTCCTCATTTCTCTCACGCCTGGCAGGTTTGATATTACACGGCTGCTGGCCTTTCCTCCTCTTCCTCATCCTAGTCAGTCTCCATAATTCTAGTACTAGGCTGAGGCTACTCTCCCCAATGTGACGTCATCACCGTATAGATTTAAAAACCCGCAAATACCAAAAATTACAAAGAAAGTGGCCTTTAACACTATTTGAACAAATTATTTTAAATTTAATAATTTTCATGTGCGCACTTTATTAATTTAGGTATTTTTTATACCTGTGTTTTTATCTTTTAAATACGTAACAATACTACAAGCTATTTCCTAAATGTACATTCTTACTACATTGTAACAAGGATTACAAACACTTGTTTTACTTGTGTCTCTTTTGTATCTGCTAGCCTTTGCAGCTCATTTATAAATGCTTTGTAAAGCATGTAGTACAGTAATCAGTAGTACCTCATGAGTTCATCATGAATGGATGTGTTGGTAAGTGCTTGTTAAAGATGCATTAACACACTAATATCCATAGGCATATTTCTGAAGGCGTGTCCAGGTTCTGGTAACCATAGCAACTCATTTAGAAATGCTTTGTAAAGCAAAGCGGATCCTCACTTTAGATGGACTCACGCCATGTAGTTAACTAACTAGCAGGAACACCTGAAGCAGTCATGGGTTTCATTATTGAGAAGTATTTTGGAATATATGTATTAATAATTAGTTTATGTAAATTCAATTTATTATTATATTTTTTTTAAATTATCATTACTATTTCTATAATCATAACATTTTATGAACAAATGTCTGGGAAAATTAATAAATTTACAAATGTTTTCACTATACTCATTAATTGTCAAACTTCTATTTATGAACATTATTTCTGAGAGCATTATTACTATGAACAAACCATTAAACTAACTAAATGTATTTCTTTTAGAAATCTTTAAACTTTTTATTTCGTCTAGACTGTCTGTTAATCATTAACTTCCTAGTTTTTCACCAACCTCATACGTACATTCCAGGAACTTAGTTAATAATGGGAAATTACTTAATTTGCAAATGATTAATGCATCATTTATGAATTATTACAAAAATAAATCAACATATACAAGTTTAAAATGGTCTAACTTATTATGGATAAACCATTTACTAAATGTATTTCCAAATGCTTTACTGATTAAAAAGAATATAAGAACTCTGCTTTACAAAAGATGAACAAAGAAATTATTAATAGTTTGTAGACAGTTTATGAAGGGAAAATTATTTAATATACAAATGTTTTCACTATACTTATTAATTGTCAAACTTTTATTTATGAACATTATTTCTGAGAGCCTTATTTACTATGAACAAACCATTCATGAGTGTGTATAAAATGCTTTATTTATGAGAATTAACAAAGGAGCGATGCTTTACAAATAATGAACAAAGCATTTAGTAATAGTTTGCAACTGTTTATAATGGGAACATGAATTCATTTATAAATGTTTGTTTCATTAGCTATTAATTATAAATCATGTACCTGAGTCTGATAACAATAGAATTACTAAAACATTATTACATAAATCCTAACGTAGAACACTGCATGAATCTCCTGTTGGTGATTTAAAGAAAGCCTTTTGCTGAATCATTCCACTCATCCTTGTCGTCTGTGTTTTATTAAAACATAGTTACAGGTTGTCACGTTATATAGATACAGTTGACAAAAGTACTGTCAAATATATCTCAATAACTAAATGTATTTCTTTTTATTCATGACGAGCAGAGCTCTTAGTTGTCAGATAACATGTTAAGTTACCTTTTCCCCCAGCAGCAGACGTCTACATACAATGCGTATTTTGGACATTTTCAGTCCGTACAGTAAAGGGTTGATGAGTGGTTGGCATGTAAGCCAGTACAATGACAGAAAAATACGCAACATATTGGGTAAATAGTTCATATTAAACCTGCTCTGTATTAATTCAAAGAAAGCTCCAAAGGAAAAATTCAGCAGGGAAAGAAGGTGAGGTGTGCAGGTACTGAGAGCTTTCTGTCTGGTCTGTCTAGAACCAGAAAAACACACTTTAAGGATCCTCATGTAGGAGAAAAGAATTAAGTTTATAAGACCAATGATTACTGTAAACATGTAAACTTTTACATTTAGCAGAGCTTTTATCTCAGACGTCATCACCGTATAGATTTAAAAACCCGCAAATACCAAAAATTACAAAGAAAGTGGCCTTTAACACTATTTGAACAAATTATTTTAAATTTAATAATTTTCATGTGCGACTTTATTAATTTAGGCATTTTTTTATACCTGTGTTTTTATCTTTTAAATACGTAACAATACTACAAGCTATTTCTAAATGTACATTCTACTACATTGTAACAAGGATTACAAACACTTGTTTTACTTGTGTCTCTTTTGTATCTCTAGCCTTGCAACTCATTTATAAATGCTTTGTAAAGCATGTAGTACAGTAATCAGTAGTACCTCATGAGTTCATCATGAATGGATGTGTTGGTAAGAGCTTGTTAAAGATGTATTAACACACTAATATCCATAGGCATATTTCTGAAGGCATGTCCAAATAGAACAATGCATATGTGTGTCCAGGTTCTGGTAACCTTAGCAACTCATTTAGAAATGCTTTGTAAAGCAGATCCTCACTTTAGATGGACTCACGCCATGTAGTTAACTAACTAGCAGGAACTCCTGAAGCAGTCATGGGTTTCATTATTGGGAAGTATTTGGAATATATGTATTAACACCCCAGTTATTAGTTTAGGCCTATTCATAAGTGGCTTTAAGTTTGTAAAAAGTGATATATAAATTCAATTTGTTATTATTATTATTATTATTATTATTATTATTATTATTATTATTACTATTATTATTTTTCTAAATCATAATTCATTTCATAGTTCATTTTATGAACAAATGTAGGTCTAGACTATCTGTTAATCATTAAGTTTTTTTTCACCAACCTTATACGTACATTCCAGGTACTTAGTTAATATTGGTAAATTACTTAATTTACAAATGATTTATGCATCATTTATGAATAATTTAAAAAAATAACTTATAAAAGTTTTACATGGGCTAACTTATTATGGATAAACCATTTATTAAATGTATTTCCAAATGCTTTACTGATTAGAATGAATATAGGAACTCTACTTTACAAAAGATAAACAAAGAAATTACTAATAGTTTGTAGACAGTTTATGAAGGGAAAATTATTTAATATACAAATGTTTTCACTATACTTATTAATTGTCAAACTTTTATTTATGAACATTATTTCTGAGAGCCTTATTTACTATGAACAAACCATTCATGAGTGTGTATAAAATGCTTTATTTATGAGAATTAACAAAGGAGCAATGCTTTACAAATGATGAACAAAGCATTTAGTAATAGTTTGCAACTGTTTATAATGGGAACATGATTTCATTTATAAATGGTTGTTTCATTATCTATTAATTATAAATCATGTACCTGAGTCTGATAACAATAGAATTACTAAAACATTATTACATAAATCCTAACGTAGAACACTGCATGAATCTCCTGTTGGTGATTTAAAGAAAGCCTTTTGCTGAATCATTCCACTCATCCTTGTCGTCTGTGTTTTATTAAAACATAGTTACAGGTTGTCACGTTATATAGATACAGTTGACAAAAGTACTGTCAAATATATCTCAATAACTAAATGTATTTCTTTTATTCATGACGAGCAGAGCTCTTAGTTGTCAGATAACATGTTAAGTTACCTTTTCCCCCCAAAGAGCAGACGTCTACATACAATGCGTATTTTGGACATTTTCAGTCCGTACAGTAAAGGGTTGATGAGTGGTTGGCATGTAAGGCAGTACAATGACAGAAAAATATGCAACATATTGGGTAAATAGTTCATATTAAACCTGCTCTGTATTAATTCAAAGAAAGCTCCAAAGGAAAAATTCAGCAGGGAAAGAAGGTGAGGTGTGCAGGTACTGAGAGCTTTCTGTCTGGTCTGTCTAGAACCAGAAAAACACACTTTAAGGATCCTCATGTAGGAGAAAATAATTAAGTTTATAAGACCAATGATTACTGTAAACATGTAAACAAGTCCAAAAATGTTATTGGCTGATGTATCAGAGCAGGCCAGCTTGACAACACTATAGTTGTCACAATACACTTTGTTAATAATGTTTGCACACAGCTTTAAAGGAGCAGTCAGAACATACACTATCAAAGTAGTGACAAGAAAAGGGTACAACCATGTCAGAGCAATAAGCAGGGCAATCTTTTTAGATGTCATATGAGTGTGATATTGTAGAGGATAACAGATAGCAAGATATCTGTCATAAGACATGATGGCTAAGGTCCAAAATTCTCTACCTCCATAAGAGAGCAAAATGAAAATCTGCAGGAAGCAGAAGGGAGCAGAAACAGTGTGAATGTCAGAGAGGATCTGAACCAGAAGGAATGGAAACAACCCTGTACTACCATACAGTTCATTTACAAACAGGCTGACCAGAAAAAGGTACATAGGTTCATGTAAGCTCCTGTTCACACAGATAACCACAACCAGCAGCACATTGGCACAGATAATTAACAGATATAACGATATAATAATAATAAAATATAAATATTTGAGAACACCAATGTCAGAATATGCACTTAGTGTGAACAATAAAACCTGCGTAGCATTTACCATGATCCTCCTGACTCTGAAAATCAAAAATTAAAACATTTTACAAGATGACTTCATGGTGTAACATTTCATGAAAGGATTTCTGAAAGGTTAGTCAAACATTTAAAGCTTTCTTCAGACTGTCCAGATAAGACATTGATCACAAACAGCATTCAATCAACAAACAGGAGAGAATGACTTCCTCCAACATCCCATTCACCAAGAGTCTGCTGTAATACTAAAGGTGAGACATTACCCAACAGGTGATGGCATTGTGAGAATGCTGACATCCATCTGCTTCAGTGGGACTGGGAGTCCAGTCTAACTGAGCTCAAACCTCTGCTCTGCATCTTTTAACCTTTTCCAGTGAGCAGACGCCCCCCCAGCAGCGGTCGGACCTCATTATCAGAGCACCTGATCGTTGTGGCAACGGGTAGCTGCTGGTTTCTAAGTGATGCTTGAAACAAATAACACATTTCTGTTTTGCACAGCAACAATTAACCATAAAGAACACCGGCTCTACCCAGTTTGCTGCTTTCTGTTTGGTGCTGGGGGGGGGACAGCTTGTTGACAACGTTCACTTGATTTAACTAGAAAGACTTCAAACTTACCTTTTGATACTATCAAACAGTTTGGAACAGACATGAAAAAGACTGACTGGGACAACGGAGCTCCCTGACTCTAGCAGGACTCAGGATTTCATTCCCATATTGGACAAGGTCTCCCTGGCGACCTAATAAATTCAATTCAATTAAATTTTATTTATAGTATCAATTCATAACGAGAGTTATCTCGAGACACTTTACAGATAGAGTAGGTCTGGACCAGATAGAGTAGGTCTAGACCAGATAGAGCAGGTCTAGACCAGATAGAGCAGGTCTAGACCAGATAGAGTAGGTCTAGACCAGATAGAGTAGGTCTAGACTACACTCCAGAATTTACAAGGACCCAACAGTTCTAGTAGTTCCCTCCAGAGCAAGCAACAGTGTGACAGTGGCGAGTAAAAACTTCCTTTTAGGCAGAAACCTCGGACAGACCCAGACCCAGACCCAGACCCAGGCTCTTGGTAGGCGGTGTCTGACGGGCCGGTTGGGTTAGACTGAAGAGTGGCAATAACAGCAATATAAAAAATAGTAGTTTGTAGTAGTTCTTTGTAGTAGTTCATGGCATAGCAGGGCACTGTGCGGCGTTACAAGGCACAGCAGGACGTAGCAGGACGTAGCAGGGTTGAACATGCCATTGCAGAATGCAGAATGTGTAGCGGGACCAAAAGCTGCATTATATCTGATCTCCTGCAGGGGGGGGGACTCCTTAAAGCTGCATTATATCTGATCTCCTGCAGGGGGGGACTCCTTAAAGCTGCATTATATCTGATCTCCAGCAGGGGGACTTTAAAGCTGCATTATATCTGATCTTCTGCAGGGGGACTCCTTAAAGCTGCATTATATCTGATCTCCAGCAGGGGGACTCTTAAAGCTGCATTATATCTGATCTCCTGCAGGGGGGGGACTCCTTAAAACTGCATTATATCTGATCTCCTGCAGGGGGACTCCTTAAAGCTGCATTATATCTGATCTCCAGCAGGGGACTCCTTAAAGCTGCATTATATCTGATCTCCTGCAGGGGGAATCCTTAAAGCTGCATTATATCTGATCTCCTGCAGGGGGACTCCTTAAAGCTGCATTATATCTGATCTTCTGCAGGGGGACTCTTAAAGCTGCATCATATCTGATCTCCTGCAGGGGGACTCCTTAAAGCTGCATTATATCTGATCTCCAGCAGGGGGGAACTCCTTAAAGCTGCATTATATCTGATCTCCTGCAGGGGGGGGGACTCCTTAAAGCTGCATTATATCTGATCTCCTGCAGGGGGGGGGGGAATCCTTAAAGCTGCATTATATCTGATCTCCTGCAGGGGGACTCCTTAAAGCTGCATTATATCTGATCTTCTGCAGGGGGGGGACTCCTTAAAGCTGCATCATATCTGATCTCCTGCAGGGGGGACTCCTTAAAGCTGCATTATATCTGATCTCCAGCAGGGGGGGACTCCTTAAAGCTGCATTATATCTGATCTCCTGCAGGGGGGGGGGACTCCTTAAAGCTGCATCATATCTGATCTCCTGCAGGGGGACTCCTTAAAGCTGCATTATATCTGATCTCCTGCAGGGGGGGGGACTCCTTAAAGCTGCATTATATCTGATCTCCTGCAGGGGGACTCCTTAAAGCTGCATTATATCTGATCTCCAGCAGGGGGACTCCTTAAAGCTGCATTATATCTGATCTTCTGCAGGGGGGGACTCCAAAGCTGCATTATATCTGATCTCCAGCAGGGGGGGGACTCCTTAAAGCTGCATTATATCTGATCTCCTGCAGGGGGGGGACTCCTTAAAACTGCATTATATCTGATCTCCTGCAGGGGGGGACTCCTTAAAGCTGCATTATATCTGATCTCCAGCAGGGGGACTCCTTAAAGCTGCATTATATCTGATCTCCTGCAGGGGGAATCCTTAAAGCTGCATTATATCTGATCTCCTGCAGGGGGGGGACTCCTTAAAGCTGCATTATATCTGATCTTCTGCAGGGGGGGGACTCCTTAAAGCTGCATCATATCTGATCTCCTGCAGGGGGACTCCTTAAAGCTGCATTATATCTGATCTCCAGCAGGGGGGAACTCCTTAAAGCTGCATTATATCTGATCTCCTGCAGGGGGGGGGACTCCTTAAAGCTGCATTATATCTGATCTCCTGCAGGGGGAATCCTTAAAGCTGCATTATATCTGATCTCCTGCAGGGGGACTCTTAAAGCTGCATTATATCTGATCTTCTGCAGGGGGACTCCTTAAAGCTGCATCATATCTGATCTCCTGCAGGGGGGACTCCTTAAAGCTGCATTATATCTGATCTCCAGCAGGGGGGGACTCCTTAAAGCTGCATTATATCTGATCTCCTGCAGGGGGGGGGGACTCCTTAAAGCTGCATCATATCTGATCTCCTGCAGGGGGGACTCCTTAAAGCTGCATTATATCTGATCTCCAGCAGGGGGGTACTCCTTAAAGCTGCATTATATCTGATCTTCTGCAGGGGGGGGACTCCTTAAAGCTGCATTATATCTGATCTCCTGCAGGGGGACTCCTTAAAGCTGCACTATATCTGATCTCCAGCAGGGGGACTCCTTAAAGCTGCATTATATCTGATCTCCTGCAGGGGGGGGACTCCTTAAAGCTGCATTATATCTGATCTCCAGCAGGGGGACTCCTTAAAGCTGCATTATATCTGATCTCCTGCAGGGGGGGACTCCTTAAAGCTGCATTATATCTGATCTCCAGCAGGGGGGGGACTCCTTAAAGCTGCATTATATCTGATCTCCTGCAGGGGGAATCCTTAAAGCTGCATTATATCTGATCTCCTGCAGGGGGGGACTCCTTAAAGCTGCATTATATCTGATCTTCTGCAGGGGGGGGACTCCTTAAAGCTGCATCATATCTGATCTCCTGCAGGGGGGACTCCTTAAAGCTGCATTATATCTGATCTCCTGCAGGGGGACTCCTTAAAGCTGCATTATATCTGATCTCCTGCAGGGGGACTCCTTAAAGCTGCATTATATCTGATCTCCTGCAGGGGGGGACTCCTTAAAGCTGCATTATATCTGATCTCCTGCAGGGGGGGGACTCCTTAAAGCTGCATTATATCTGATCTGCTGCAGGGGGGGACTCCTTAAAGCTGCATTATATCTGATCTCCAGCAGGGGGACTCCTTAAAGCTGCATTATATCTGATCTCCTGCAGGGGGACTCCTTAAAGCTGCATCATATCTGATCTCCTGCAGGGGGACTCCTTAAAGCTGCATTATATCTGATCTCCAGCAGGGGGACTCCTTAAAGCTGCATTATATCTGATCTCCTGCAGGGGGGGGGACTCCTTAAAGCTGCATTATATCTGATCTCCTGCAGGGGGGGACTCCTTAAAGCTGCATTATATCTGATCTTCTGCAGGGGGGGGACTCCTTAAAGCTGCATCATATCTGATCTCCAGCAGGGGGGGGAGTCCTTAAAGCTGCATTATATCTGATCTCCTGCAGGGGGGGGGACTCCTTAAAGCTGCATTATATCTGATCTCCTCCAGGGGGGGGACTCCTTAAAGCTGCATTATATCTGATCTCCTGCAGGGGGACTCCTTAAAGCTGCATTATATCTGATCTCCTGCAGGGGGACTCCTTAAAGCTGCATTATATCTGATCTCCTGCAGGGGGAATCCTTAAAGCTGCATTATATCTGATCTCCTCCAGGGGTGGGACTCCTTAAAGCTGCATTATATCTGATCTCCTGCAGGGGGACTCCTTAAAGCTGCATTATATCTGATCTCCTGCAGGGGGACTCCTTAAAGCTGCATTATATCTGATCTCCTGCAGGGGGGGACTCCTTAAAGCTGCATTATATCTGATCTCCTGCAGGGGGACTCCTTAAAGCTGCATTATATCTGATCTCCTGCAGGGGGACTCCTTAAAGCTGCATATCTGATCTCCTGCAGGGGGACTCCTTAAAGCTGCATTATATCTGATCTCCAGCAGGGGGACTCCTTAAAGCTGCATTATATCTGATCTCCTGCAGGGGGACTCCTTAAAGCTGCATTATATCTGATCTCCAGCAGGGGGACTCCTTAAAGCTGCATTATATCTGATCTCCTGCAGGGGGACTCCTTAAAGCTGCATTATATCTGATCTCCTGCAGGGGGACTCCTTAAAGCTGCATTATATCTGATCTCCTGCAGGGGGACTCCTTAAAGCTGCATTATATCTGATCTCCTGCAGGGGGACTCCTTAAAGCTGCATTATATCTGATCTGCTGCAGGGGGACTCCTTAAAGCTGCATTATATCTGATCTCCTGCAGGGGGGGACTCCTTAAAGCTGCATTATATCTGATCTCCTGCAGGGGGGGACTCCTTAAAGCTGCATTATATCTGATCTCCTGCAGGGGGGGGACTCCTTAAAGCTGCATTATATCTGATCTGCTGCAGGGGGACTCCTTAAAGCTGCATTATATCTGATCTCCTGCAGGGGGGGACTCCTTAAAGCTGCATTATATCTGATCTCCTGCAGGGGGACTCCTTAAAGCTGCATTATATCTGATCTCCTGCAGGGGGGGACTCCTTAAAGCTGCATTATATCTGATCTCCTGCAGGGGGGGGGGAATCCTTAAAGCTGCATTATATCTGATCTCCTCCAGGGGTGGGACTCCTTAAAGCTGCATTATATCTGATCTCCTGCAGGGGGGGACTCCTTAAAGCTGCATTATATCTGATCACCTGCAGGGGGGGACTCCTTAAAGCTGCATTATATCTGATCTCCTGCAGGGGAGACTCCTTAAAGCTGCATTATATCTGATCTCCTGCAGGGGGGGACTCCTTAAAGCTGCATTATATCTGATCTCCAGCAGGGGGACTCCTTAAAGCTGCATTATATCTGATCTCCTGCAGGGGGGGACTCCTTAAAGCTGCATTATATCTGATCTCCTGCAGGGGGGGACTCCTTAAAGCTGCATTATGTCTGATCTTCTGCAGGGGGGGGACTCCTTAAAGCTGCATCATATCTGATCTCCAGCAGGGGGGGGAGTCCTTAAAGCTGCATTATATCTGATCTCCTGCAGGGGGGGACTCCTTAAAGCTGCATTATATCTGATCTCCTGCAGGGGGGGATTCCTTAAAGCTGCATTATATCTGATCTCCTGCAGGGGGGACTCCTTGAAGCTGCATTATATCTGATCTCCTGCAGGGGGGGTAGTCCTTAAATATGCATTATATCCGATCTCCTGCAGGGGGGGGGACTTCTTCAACCCCTTTGTCTTACCCCTAACCCCTTCGTCCTACCCCTAACCCCTTTGTCCTACCCCTAGCCCTTGGCCCTTGAAACCAAGGGGTAAGGGCTAGGGGTGAACCCCCCCCCCCATGAAAGGGGACACCACTTGGTTGCATCACCTCACAAACTTCCAAGATGCCGTCTGCAAGTATGTCTATGTTGATGGGTTTTAACAACAGTTTCATATGTATACGTGCATCCATGTCCCAGAAATGCTTGTTACTAACCTAGCTCTGGGGAGTCATTCCCCGGAGTCCTTATGTTCTTTTTTCCCCAGCATGTTCCCTCGGATCAGGGAGGCTCCAAAATCAGGGTAGCAGCTGTAGCCATGGTCCCGCTACACGTCCTGCGATGCCGTGTTCATCCTGCCACGCTCTGCTGTGCCCTGCTACGTCCTGCTACGTCCTGCTGTGTCCTGCTACGTCCTGCTACGTCCTGCTGTGCCTTGTAATGCTGCACAGTGTCCTGCTATGCCATGAACTGCTACAAAGAACTAATACAAACTACTATTTTCTCTATTTTTGTTATTGCCACTCTTCATTCTAACCCCAACCGGCCGTCAGACACCGCCTACCAAGAGCCTGGGTCTGGGTCTGGGTCTGTCCGAGGTTTCTGCCTAAAAGGAAGGTTTTCCTCGCCACTGTCGCACTGTTGCTTGCTCTGGAGGAAACTACTAGAACTGTTGGGTCCTTGTAAATTCTGGAGTGTAGTCTAGACCTACTCTATCTGGTCTAGACCTGCTCTACCTGGTCTAGACCTACTCTATCTGTAAAGTGTCTCGAGATAACTCTTGTTATGAATTGATACTATAAATAAAATTGAAATTGAAATTGAATTGAAATATATGTATATATATTAGCCTATTATAATAATTTTACAATCATGTGGAGTTGCAAAAGGAGGTCTGTTTCTGTAGAAGTGATTAATTGACCCACTTCTCACTTGATTTATTACTCAGTAAACATTTTCATGACGAGTTTGTTGTCCCAATCACTAGTTTTAAGGCTGAATCTCATTTCTCTGTCTGGCCCCTAACCCCTTTCTCTTACACCTAACCCCTTTCTCTTACCCTTAACCCCTTTGTCTTACCCCTAACCCCTTTTTCCTACCCCTAACCCCTTTGTCTTACCCCTACACCTTTGTCCTACCCCTAACCCCTTTTTCCTACCCCTAACCCCTTTGTCTTACCCCTAGCCCTTGGCCCTTGAAACCAAGGGGTAAGGGATAGGGGTAAAAACATCCCCTATGAAATCACCATACAGTATTTATCACAAACTTCCAAGATGCCGTCTGCAAGTGTGTCTATGTTGATGGGTTTTAACAACAGTCTCATATGCATGTGTATATGTATGTATATATTTATATATATTATAGTTATGTTATGTTGACTTTGGTGGTGCAGAGGCAGACGTCCTGACCTGTGTACTACTTAGGTCTGTTTGCAGTACATTTGTGTACTCACACTGCACGGTGTGTTGTATATCTGTTTCAGTTATCACCGTTTTGAACGTCATTGATGTTCAGAAACACTTTCTTTGTTAACAACAATCTGTCTTTAATACCCATACACAACAATATTTATACACATACTACAAATTATTCAATATAGGCAAGGCAAGGCAAGGCAGCTTAATTTGTATAGCACATTTCAGCAACAGGGCAATTCAAAGTGCTTTACAAAAATTCAGTTAAAAAACAGTTAAAAAAAAAATATAAGCCCAAGTTATTAATTTAACTGCGTTTCTGGAATATAATTTCTTTACACATCTGATTGAATTGGAATATGTTTAGACATTAAAACATTATTTAGTTTATTCAACATATTAGTGCCACTGACAAATAAACAGAAACATTTCCTTGTAGTTCCAAAACTGGGAGTCCTAAAATTTGACTTTCCCCTTAAGTCGCCCCCCCCACCCCCACAGACAATCTCGTCTGTATGTTGCCAGGTAATACATTATTTCTCGCCTTGAACATAATTACTGCTGTTTGAAATTGGACTAGTTCAAGTCATTTTAATGCTTTAGACTGAAAATAATGAATTGGTGAGTTCCAAATATCTAGTTATGAATTATTCTTATTACTCTTTTTAAAGTATAATAAACACTTTCAATGATGAATGATTCAAATGTATCAGGATGCAAGAAATGAATGTAATGAAATGTTTTCTTTGGATTGAACACCATACCCCCCCCCCCACTCTTAATATGTCTCTCCCCAAAGGCCCATTCAGAGCCAAGAAATATCCTAAAGATGCCAAATACACAAAAAGACCCGAGACAGAACCTTGAAAAACGGACCCATTGATAATTTCTATGAGCAGTAATAACTATTCATATTTATGTTTCACAACAGTGGCCCACTGCTTTCAAAATATTATAAAATGTCATGAAATCATGTCATCTGTTTGATCTTTTAAAGATATTTTCATTGTTTGTTCATCTCACTTCTATTTTTCTTATTTATGTTATTATTCTAGTATCCAAAATTGTGCAATATACTGTATATTTAAAAATAACTGATAACTGGCTCCTGTGTATTAATATGGTATTGCTACGAAAAACATCACCATACTATGCTTTTTACACCCTCCCCCCCAGCATTAACAATAATAATACCTTTTATTTATAAAGCTCTTGCCAAGGTACCCAAAGACACGTTACAATAAAGCCTGTTAATAGCAAGTGAAAGAGTAAAGAAGCACATAACAGCAGGTGCCATTAGATTTCTTCCAGGTGAAGGCTTGGATCATCTGAATGTGTCCAGGTCAGGTCAGGTCCACATGTGTGTGTGGGGCGAGTTCCAGAGGTCTGGGGCTGCGATGGTGAAAGGTGAGGTATCATTAGCCCGTCACTCGCTAAAAACACCTGCCTGCTTCTCACAGATGGCCGTTATTTCTAGTTCATACATCATTATCCAAAGAATGTATTCACAGGGGTCACCAACCAGCAAGATGCTCTCACACATCAGTCTACGTCTTACCAAAGATAAGACTTTTACACAGACTACTGTGATGTCACGAGAGGCTGCGTTCTGGAGGGCCGCTACGTACCCCTGAGATGGCTGCAGTCACGGATAGCTTTGGCACCATCTGCTGGTGGAGTTGGAAACTCCACCCCTCAGGCACACGGCATCCCAACACACCTGAGACCGATCAGGGCCTGATGAACTGAAGGGCTTTTTAAGGCCCAGACACACTTGTTGAGAAAAAGAGTTGTTGGGGAGAGTAGCTCAACTTGTGCTCTCAGAGGATCGGAACGGCACTTTCCATGAGAAGGATTGAAAGACTGGAATACTTACCTGAAGACTGGAATACTTACCTGAAGACTGGAATACTTACCGACAGATTGGCCACGGGCTGCAACGCTGTCTAAAAGTAAGGCTGAAAGACTTGTTTCGGAGGAAGAGATTTACCTGAGGGAATCGGGTTTTGAGTTGAAGTTTGAAGAGACATTGTTTAAGTTTGGACTATTACAAGATCAGCCTTATCCTGAGTTATCGTTTTGTATTTGGCATACCATTTTTGTTGATTCCCAAGAACTTTATTAAAAACTCTTTGTTACATTCTACATTTGTGTCCTTGCACTGCTGAACTGCCCGCCGAGAGCCGTGTAGCCTCTCATGATATCACATATGGTGGAGAATGCGGGCACGTTCAGGCGCTAACAGTGCATGTGGGAGAAGGACACAGACCGTTTGATATCCCGGTTTTCTGAATTGGCCATAGAACCCCCCCCGAGAAACAAGATGGAGGCCGTGTTGGAAGCACTGGTGGCCGGCCAGCAAGCCCAGACGCAGCGAACATTGCTCTCCTGGAGGAGCAAAGAGAGCCAACTACCTGAAGGTGGAGGAACTGCAATTGCAGAGACAGTTGGCCGAACGTAATGTCCGCCCAATACGGGCGAGTGACTTTCTATCCAAGATGGGGAACACCGATGATGTTGAGGCATATCTGCACGCCTTCGAAGCTACCGCCACTAGGGAAGCATGGCCCAAGGGGCAGTGGGTTGGACTGCTAGCCCCATTTCTGTCGGGGGAATCGCTGAACGCTGTCCGGGACCTGGCCTCCGACAGGGCGACTGACTACGATGCACTGAAGGCAGAGATCCTCAGCAGAAGTGGACTCACCAAGTTTGGCCTGGCCCAGCGGTTCCACAGCTGGATCTTTCAACCAGACCAGCCTCCTCGTGCCCAGATGCACGAACTTGTCCGGATCACGCGGAGATGGCTGGTACCGGAGAAGAGTACGGCGGCGGCAGTAGTGGAGGCCGTTGTGGTGGACAAATACTTACGGGCCCTGCCTTATGAGGCGAAACGACTCATTAGCCAACAGGCCTTGACCACCGCGGACCTGACAGTGGAAGCCGTGGAAAGATACCAAGCCACAACAGAGATGCTTCGGGCTTCCAGGAAGGAGCCCCAGGGTGCGTCCACGCCACAGACAGGAGGAGCCCGTCCAAAGAACCCCAAGGGACCCAACCCAGCCACTTTAGGAGCTGTCCAGGCTCCAGGGGGAGCCCGACCCCCGCCGGCACCAGGAAGAGGACACCGGGAGAGCGAAACGCGCCAGTGTTACCGGTGTGGGGAGATGGGACACCTCTCCTGGCAGTGTGGGAAACCAGCGGATGAGCCTATGCCCACGGCTGGGTCTTCCAGCGCACCACCCGCCCACCTTTTGCTTCGCTCGTGGGAGTTGTAGATGGCGCCCAGGACCGACCCCCCACCTGCCCGGTGACGGTGAATCACCATGATGTAGAAGCTCTGCTAGATTCCGGTAGTCGGACCACCCTAGTGCATAAGGATCTGGTGGATCCATCCGGACTGACCTCAGGGAAAGTCCTCCCGATCTCCTGTGTCCATGGAGACACCAGAGACTACCCCACCACTGAACTCGCAATGACCACCACCAGGGGAACCATCCACACGACAGCGGGTGTGGTTGATTCCCTACCCGTTCCGGTCCTAATTGGACGAGACTGCCCGCCTTTTACCCACTGTGGAGGGAGACACAGGAGAGACTGGCCCGAGTACCCCGGAAGCGGAGAGGTAGGACGTACTCGGAGAATACGCAAACACAACCCTCAGAACCACTCACTCCAGCCTGTGTTCTTGCAGGGATGGCAGGTGTCCAGGCTGTTTCAGAGTCTGATCCAGATACGGAGGAAGAGAACCTGGTCCCAGGAAGCGCTCCAATCTCCAGCGAGGAAGACGTCCAAGGCCCCAAGGAGCTTCCCTCTCACAGGCCAGTATGGTACAGCCCAGTTACAAGATCCCACTCTTGCAAATGCTTTGAGGAATGTACAGGTGATAGAGGGCGTGGTGTTAGGGGATAGGACAAGCCCTACCTACCCCCATTTTGCAGTAAACCGGGGGTTAGTGTATCAGGTGGTACGGAAAGATGGAGAGGTGCAGGAACAGCTCCTCGTACCACAGCCCCACCGGACCACCGTACTCAACCTGGCACACACCCACCCGCTAGGGCCCACCTAGGGGTGGAGAAGACGAAGGAAAGGATCTTGCGACGCTTCTTTTGGCCAGGGGTGCACAAAGAGATAGAGAACTACTGTCGTAGTTGCCCTGAGTGTCAGAGGGTGGCACCTAAGCCCACATATAGAAACCCGCTCATTCCCTTGCCCATTATCGAGACCCGTTCGAGAGGATCGGACTGGACATCGTTGGGCCCTTACCGAAGAGTTCCAGGGGACATCAGTACATTCTGGTCATCCTGGACTATGCAACCCGATATCCTGAGGCCATCCCGCTGAGGAAGGCTACGTCCAAACAGATCGCCAAGGAGCTGTTCCTTCTGTCAACGAGTCTGGGGCTCCCGAAGGAGATATTGACAGACCAAGGGAGTCCGTTCATGTCCAAGGTTATGAAAGAACTCTGTACTCTGCTGAAAATCAAGCAGCTGAGAACGTCTGTCTACCACCCCCAGACAGACGGGCTTGTCGAACGTTTTAACAAAACCCTAAAAGCCATGCTACGGAAGGCGATCGAGGAGGATGGGCGCAACTGGGATCAGCTGCTACCGTACCTACTGTTTGCGGTGAGAGAGGTACCTCAGTCGTCTACTGGTTTTTCACCCTTTGAGCTCTTGCTATCTTACAGGCCCCGAGGACTGCTGGACATCGCCAAGGAGGCCTGGGAGGAGCAACCGTGCCGACAGCGGACCCTGATCGAGCATGTCGGGGCTATGAGAGAGAGAATGAAGGCTGTCTATCCCATGATGCGTGAACACATGGAGGCTGCTCAACGGCAACAGCAAGCTTCTTACAACAGATCTGCTCAACCCAGAGAGTTTAAGCCCGGGACCGAGTGCTGGTCCTGGTGCCCACCGTGGAGTGCAAATTCCTGGCCACCTGGCAGGGGCCCTACGAGGTCATTGAACGGGTGGGAGACGTAAACTACAAGGTGAGGCAACCAGATAAAAGAAAGCCCGAGCAGATATATCATGTCAACCTTTTAAAAGTGGCACGCCAGGGAGGCGTTGTTCAGTTGTCTGCCCCCCACAGAGTCCAAGGAACCCGGGAGAGAAGAGGTTCAGGTGGGTCCAAGCCTGTCCCCGCATCAACGGCAGATGGTCCTGGAGTTGGTGGATCGCAACCGAGATGTCTTCTCCTCCCTACCTGGGCACACGGAGGTGGTACAACATGAGATCCGCACCATGCCTGGCAAAACGGTGAACCAGCGCCCTTACCGCGTGCCGGAGGCTCGTTTAAGGGTGATTCAGGAGGAGGTAAGGAAGATGCTGGAGCTGGGGGTGATCGAAGAGTCCCAAAGCGCCTGGGCAAGTCCCATTGTACTGGTTCCCAAACCAAACGGGTCGGCACGATTTTGCAATGACTTTCGGAAATTAAATGAAGTGTCTGAGTTTGATGCATACCCCATGCCTCGTGTGGAGGACTTGATAGATTCTTTGGGGCATGCTCGCTTCCTAACCACCCTTGACCTCACCAAAGGATACTGGCAGGTGCCCCTGACCCCGGCGTCAAAGGAGAAGACGGCCTTTGCCACACCAGGGGGGCTCTACCAGTACACCCGGCTCCCGTTTGGTCTCCATGGAGCGCCTGCCACGTTCCAGCGTTTGATGGATCGCGTCCTCGCACCCCACAAAGGTACGCAGCAGCATATTTGGACGATGTAGTCATACAAAGTCCTGATTGGGCCAGCCACTTACCCCGAGTACAGGCTGTGATAGATTCACTCAGGGAAGCAGGGCTCACGGCAAACCCAGAGAAGTGTAGGCTGGCCTTCAGCGAGACAAACTACCTGGGGTACACCATTGGGCGGGGGTTGGTCAAGCCTCAGGAAGCCAAGTTGCGGGCCATACAGGACTGGCCACGGCCCATCACCAAAAAACAGGTGAGGTCATTTTTGGGCCTAGCCGGCTATTACAGACGGTTTATAACGGATTTTGCTACTATTGCTGCACCTCTAACAGAGCTGACAACCAACCGCCACTCACGGATGGTGAGGTGGAATCCCGAGGCGGAGGCGGCCTTCATCAACCTGAAGCAAGTCCTGTGTTCCGGTCCAATCCTGGTGGCGCCGGACTTCGAGAAGGACTTCATTGTCCAGGCAGACGCTTCGGAGGTGGGTCTGGGTGCTGTTCTCGCCCAGGCGCATGACGGTGAGGAACATCCCGTTCTGTACCTCAGCAGGAAGCTACTGCCGAGGAGAAGAACTATTCCACTGTGGAAAAGGAGTGCCTCGCGGTAACCTGGGCCCTGGAATCCCTGCGGTTCTACCTCCTGGGACGACGGTTTACGGTGGTGTCCGATCATGCCCCTCTACAGTGGATGGCCAGGAACAGGAGACTAACAGGAGGGTTACCAGATGGTTCTTGAGCTTACAGGCGTTTAACTTCTCTGTTGTCCACAGGGCGGGCAAGCGCCACGGCAATGCGGATGCCCTTTCCCGGCGCGACGCCTTCTTCGCCTCCTTCACCCCGACGAGGACGTCGGTCTCGAGGGGGGGGATGTGTGATGTCACGAGAGGCTGCGTTCTGGAGGGCCGCTACGTACCCCTGAGATGGCTGCAGTCACGGATAGCTTTGGCACCATCTGCTGGTGGAGTTGGAAACTCCACCCCTCAGGCACACGGCATCCCAACACACCTGAGACCGATCAGGGCCTGATGAACTGAAGGGCTTTTTAAGGCCCAGACACACTTGTTGAGAAAAAGAGTTGTTAGGGAGAGTAGCTCAACTTGTGCTCTCAGAGGATCGGAACGGCACTTTCCATGAGAAGGATTGAAAGACTGGAATACTTACCTGAAGACTGGAATACTTACCTGAAGACTGGAATACTTACCGACAGATTGGCCACGGGCTGCAACGCTGTCTAAAAAGTAAGGCTGAAAGACTTGTTTCGGAGGAAGAGATTTACCTGAGGGAATCGGGTTTTTGAGTTGAAGTTTGAAGAGACATTGTTTAAGTTTGGACTATTACAAGATCAGCCTTATCCTGAGTTATCGTTTTGTATTTGGCATACCATTTTTGTTGATTCCCAAGAACTTTATTAAAAACTCTTTTGTTACATTCTACATTTGTGTCCTTGCACTGCTGAACTGCCCCGCCGAGAGCCGTGTAGCCTCTCATGATATCACACTACGTATTTTAGACATTTGCAGTCCATACATTAAAGGGTTAAAGAGCGGTTGGCAGAGCAGAAAGTATAATGATAAAACATTTTGTAACATCATGGGTACACTGCTCATATCAAACCTGCTGTGTAAAAATTGAAAGGAAACCCCAAAAGAAAAGTTGATGAGAGAAGCGAGGTGAGGTGTGCAGGTACTGACAGCTTTCTGTCTCGTCTCTTTAGAACCAGAAAAACACACTTTAAGGATCCTCATGTAGGAGTACAGGATTAATATAAGAAGACCAACAACTTCAAGAGAAGCGTAAGAGAGTCCGTAAATGTTGTTCACTCTGGTGTCAGAGCAGGCCAGTTTGACAATAGAGTAGTTATCACAGTAAACTGTGTTAATGATGTTCCCACACAGCTGTAAAGGAACACTTAAAGATATTGTGACTCCAATTCCAACAAATGGGTACAACCATGTTAGAGCAATAAGCACGGCAACCTTGTTAGTTGTCATACGTGAGTGATATTGCAGAGGATAACAGATAGCAAGATATCTGTCATAAGACATGATGGCTAAGGTGCAAAATTCTCTACCTCCATAAGAGTACAAACACACAATCTGCAGGAAGCAGAAGGGAGCAGAAACAGTGTGAATGTCAGAGAGGATCTGAACCAGAAGGAATGGAAACAACCCTGTACTACCATACAGTTCATTTACAAACAGGCTGACCAGAAAAAGGTACATAGGTTCATGTAAGCTCCTGTTCACACAGATAACCACAACCAGCAGCACATTGGCACACACTGTTAAAACATAAAAACACATAATGATCAGAAACAGTAAGTATTTAAAGAGCCCAATAACAAAGTATGCTCCAAAAATGAAATATGAAACCTGTGTATAGTTTTTCATAATTAGAGTTCAGTTCCCAACACAACCTTTCAGCTTTGCACAGCATGAACAACGTTACACTTTGTAGATCTGCAGAAATCAAATGAGTTAAAATGTCAAATGTTCTCTTATCATAGACTCACAGCATTAACACACACGCAGTATTCAGCCTGCAGACAGTAAAGACATCAGTTATCACAATAACACACTCTCCATAGTTACCATCTACCTTATTCAGAGTCAATATAACGTTAATGTTAGAAATGATAGAACACAGTTCAGTCAGCACAGGATGAACAGCTGACAATGTTACATTTTGTTCAAGATTCACAGAAACCAGACTAGTTTAGATGTTACACTTCTGCTCATTCTGGACTCACAGCATTAACACACACGCAGTATTCAGCCTGCAGACAGTAAAGACATCAGTTATCACAATAACACACTCTCCACACTCACCAGCTACCATGTTCAGGTTAGAAATGACAGAAAGTAGGTGATCATATACAGTGGTGTGAAAAAGTGTTTGCCCCCTTCCTCATTTCCTGTTCCTTTGCATGTTTGTCACACTTAAGTGTTTCGGAACATCAAACCAATTTAAACAATAGTCAAGGACAACACAAGTAAACACAAAATGCAATTTGGAAATGAAGGTGTTTATTATTAAAGGTGAAAAAAAATCCAAACCATCATGGCCCTGTGTGAAAAAGTGATTGCCCCCTAAACCTAATAACTGGTTGGGCCACCCTTAGCAGCAACAACTGCAACCAAGCGTTTGCGATAATGTGCAATGAGGCTTTTACAGCGTCCTGGAGGAATTTTGGCCCACTCATCTTTGCAGAATTGTCCTAATTCAGTTACATTAGAGGGTTTTCGAGCATGAACGGCCTTTTAAGGTCATACCACAACATCTCAATAGGATTCAGGTCAGGACTTTGGCTAGGCCACTCCAAAGTCTTCATTTTGTTTTTCTTCAGCCATTCGGTGGTGGACTTGCTGGTGTGTTTAGGATCATTGTCCTGCTGCAAAACCCAAGTTCGTTTCAGCTTGAGTACACGAACAGATGGTCGGACATTCTCCTTCAGGATCTCTTGGTAGACAGCAGAATTCATAGTTCCTTTTATCACGGCAAGTCTTCCAGGTCCTGAAGCAGCAAAACAGCCCCAGACCATCACACTACCACCACCATATTTTACTGTTGGTATAATGTTCTTTTTATGAAATGCAGTGTTCCTTCTACGCCAGATATACTTGGACACACACCTTCCAAAGAGTTCCACTTTTGTCTCATCGGTCCACAGAATGTTGTCCCAAAAGTCTTGGGGATCATCAAGATGTGTTGTGGAGAAATTGAGACGAGCTTTGATGTTCTTTTTGCTCAGCAGTGGTTTTCTCCTTGGAACTCTGCCATGCAGGCCATTTTTGCCCAGTCTTTTCCTGATGGTGGAGGCATGAACGCTGACCTTAACTGAGGCAAGTGAGGCCTGCAGTTCTTTGGACGTTGTTGTGGGGTCTTTGTGACCTCTTGGATGAGTCGTCGCTGCGCTCTTGGGGTAATTTTGGGCGGCCGGCCACTCCTGGGAAGGTTCACCACTGTTCCATGTCTTCGCCATTTGTGGATAATGGCTCTCACTGTGGTTCGCTGGATTCCCAAAGCTTTGGAAATGGCTTTATAACCCTTTCCAGACTGATAGATCTCAATTACTTTCTTTCTCAATTGTTCCTGAATTTCTTTGGGTCTCGGCATGATGTGTAGCTTTTAAGGATCTTCTGGTGGACCTTACTGTGTCAAGCAGCTCCTATTTAAGTGATGCCTTGATTGTGAACAGGTGTGGCAATAATCAGGCCTGGTGTGGCTAGAGAAATTGAACTCAGGTGTGGACAACCACAGTTATAGTATGTTTTAACAAGGGGGGCAATCACTTTTTCACACAGGGCCATGATGGTTTGGATTTTTTTTCACCTTTAATAATAAACACCTTCATTTACAAATTGCATTTTGTGTTTACTTGTGTTGTCCTTGACTATTGTTTAAATTGGTTTGATGTTCGAAACACTTAAGTGTGACAAACATGCAAAGGAACAGGAAATGAGGAAGGGGGCAAACACTTTTTCACACCACTGTATGTATAAATATATCATTACATTCATCTGCTGTCACTGCTGTAAAACTGAGATGAAACTCTGAGTCAGCTTCTTTTAAAGTCTTCTAGTCAGAGGGGGGGCACATCAGCAGTCTGGCCTCATCACCCCGGGACACATCTAACTGACGTCAGATCTTCTACTCTTAGAAAAAAAAAACATAGGTCAGTTAAAAAAAAAAATAAAGAAATATGAATTGATTCTTTTTTCCCAGTATCCATCGCGAGTATCCCGAGTATCCATCCATCCATCTTCATCCCCTTATCCGGTATCGGGTCTCGGGGGCAGCAGCTCCAGCACGAAACCCCAAACTTCCCTTTCCCGAGCCACATCAACCAGCTCCGACTGGGGGATCCCGAGGCGTTCCCAGGCCAGGTTGGAGATATAATCTCTCCACCTAGTCCTGGGTCTTCCCCGAGTCCTCCTCCCAGCTGGACTTCTCTCCACCTAGTCCTGGGTCTTCCCGAGGCCTCTTTCCAGCTGGATGTGCGTGGAACACCTCCCTAGGGAGGCACCCAGGAGACATCCTTACCAGATGCCTAAACCACCTCAACTGGCTCCTTTCGACGCAAAAGAACAGCGGCTCTACTCCGAGCTCCTCCCGGATGACTGATCTTCTCACCCTACCTCTAAGGGAGACGCCAGCCACCCTCCTGAGGAAACCCATTTGGGCAGCTTGTACCCTGGATCTCATTCTTTCGGACATGACCCAGTCTTCATGACCATAGGTGAGGGTAGGAACAAACACTGACCGGTAGATCGAGAGCTTTGCCTTCTGGCTCAGCTCTCTTTTCATCACAACAGTGCAAAAAACTGAATGTAATACCCCCCCACTCCTCCGGTTCTCTAACCAATCTCACGCTCCATGGTCCCCTCACTCGCGAACAAGACCCCAAGGTATTTAAACTCCTTCACTTGGGGTAAGGACTCATTCCCTACCTAAAGAAGGCACTCCATTGGTTTCCTGCTAAGAACCATAGCCCCAGATTTAGAGGTGCTGATCCTCATCCCAGCCACTTCAAACTTAGCTGAGAACCGATCCAGTGAGTGCTGAAGGTCACAGGCCAATCATGCCATAGGGACCACATCATCTGCAAAAAGCAGTGATGAGATTCTGAGCCCACCTGCAACCCCTCCCCACCCCGACTACGCCTCGATATCCTGTCCATAAAAATTACAAACAGGATTGGTGACAAAGCGCAGCCCTGGCGGAGGCCAACTCTCACCTGGAACGAGTCTGACTTACTGCCCAGAATACGGACGCAATTCTAGCGTTGGTCATGCAGAGATTGGATGGCCCTGTGAAGACCCTTTCACCCCATACTCCCGGGTGATTCAATTTTATTTATAGTATCAATTCATAACAAGAGTTATTTCAAGACACTTTACAGATAGAGTAGGTCTAGACCAGATAGAGTAGGTCTAGACTACACTCCAGAATTTACAAGGACCCAACAGTTCTAGTAGTTCCCTCCAGAGCAAGCAATAGTGTGACAGTGGCGAGGAAAAACTTCCTTTTAGGAAGAAACCTTGGACAGACCCAGGCTCTTGGTGGGCGGTGTCTGACGACCGGTTGGGGTTAGAATGAAGAGTGGCAATAACAGTCACAGAAAAGATAACAGTTTGTAGTAGTTCTTTGTAGTAGTTCATGGCATAGCAGGGAATTGTGCGGCATTACAAGGCCCAGCAGGACGTAGCAGGGCACAGCAGGACGTAGCAGGATGAACACGGCATCACAGGACGTGTAGCGGGACCACGGCTACAGCTGCTACCATGATGATGGAGCCTCCCTGATCCGAGGGAACATGCTGGGGGGAAAAGAACATAAGGACTCCGGGGAATGACTCCCCAGAGCTAGGTTAGTAACAAGCATTTCAGGGACATAGATGCACACAAATGGAAAGATAGAAAGATAAAAAGATAGAGGAGAGAGGAGCTCAGTGTGTCAAAGGAAGTCCCCCAGCAATCTAAAACTGTTACAGCATAACTGGGAGAGCATAACTAACTAGGAGAGCATGACTAACTAGGAGAGACAGGGTAAAGAGAGCTGCCGGATCGGGCTAGAACTCTACCCAACCGGATCGGGCTGTATGCCCTGCCTCCCTCTAGTTTTATTATATTATTGATTATATGATAGATAGATCTGACAACTATGACGAGAAGCAGGTAGGCCGGGTTAGGCGGACAATATTCAATTCTATGCTCTAACTATAAGCTTGATCAAAGAGGAAAGTCTTAAGTCTACTCTTAAATGTGGAGACTGTGTCTGCCTCCTGAACCCAAACTGGAACCTGGTTCCACAGGAGAGGAGCCTGATAACTGAACGCTCTGGCTCCCGTTCTACTTTTAGAGACTCTAGGAACCACCAGTAACCCTGCATTCTGGGAGTGCAGTGCTCTTGTAGGGTTGTAAGGTACTATGAGCTCTTTAAGATAAGATGGTGCCTGACCATGAAGAGCTTTGTAGGCGAGAAGAAGGATTTTAAATTCTATTCTGGATTTTACAGGAAGCCGATGCAGAGAAGCTAAAACAGGAGAGATGTGATCTCTTTTCCTGGTTCCTGTCAGAACACGTGCTGCAGCATTCTGGACCAGCTGAAGACTTTTTATGGACTTTTTCGAGCATCCTGATAGTAAAGAATTGCAGTAATCAAGCCTAGAAGTAACAAATGCATGGACTAGTTTTTCTGCATCATTTTTAGACAGGATATTCCTGATTTTAGCAATATTACGCAGGTGAAAAAAGGCGATCCTTGAAATTTGCTTTATGTGGGAATTAAAGGACAAATCCTGATCAAAGATAACTCCAAGATTCCTCACAGTGGTGCTGGAGGCCAGGGTGATGCCATCCAGAGTAACTATCTCTTTGGATAATGCGTCACGGAGGTGCTTGGGTCCCAGAGCAATAACTTCAGTTTTATCTGAGTTCAACATTAGAAAATTACAGCTCATCCAGGTTTTAATATCCTGAAGGCACATTTGAAGTTTAGCTAACTGATTAGTTTCATCCGGCTTGATCGATAGATATAATTGAGTATCATCTGCATAACAATGAAAGTTTATGCCTGATAATATTGCCTAAAGGAAGCATATATAAAGTGAACAGGATTGGACCGAGCACAGATCCTTGTGGGACTCCATGACTAACTCTGGCGTGCACAGAGGATTCATCGTTAACGTGAACAAACTGAGATCGATCTGATAAATAAGACTTAAACCAGCTTAGAGCTGTCCCTTTAATGCCAATTAAATGTTCCAGTCTCTGTAATAAGACATGGTGGTCAATGGTATCAAATGCAGCACTAAGATCTAATAACACCAGTACAGAGATAAGTCCTTTGTCTGATGCAATTAGGAGGTCATTAGTAATTTTCACAAGTGCTGTCTCTGTACTATGATGAACTCTAAATCCTGACTGAAAATCCTCATATAAACTGTTGCTATGGAGAATGTCACACAGCTGTTTGGCGACTGCTTTCTCAAGAATCTTAGAGAGAAATGGAAGGTTGGATATAGGTCTATAGTTGGCTAAAACATCTGGATCAGGGTTGGATATAGGTCTATAGTTGGCTAAAACATCTGGATCAGGGTTGGATATAGGTCTATAGTTGGCTAAAACATCTGGATCAGGGTTGGATATAGGTTTATAGTTGGCTAAAACATCTAGATCAAGGTTGGGCTTTTTCAGAAGAGGTTTAATTACAGCTACTTTAAAGTGCTGTGGTACATAGCCTGTTAATAAAGACAGATTGGTTATACCTAGTAGAGAAGTGTTGACTAAGGGTAAAACTTCTTTAAGTAGCCTTGTCGGGATGGGGTCTAAGAGGCAGGTTGATGGTTTAGATGAAGAAATAATTGAATTAAATTGATAAAGATCAAGTGAAGCAAAGCAATCTAAACATATATCTGGTTTTACAGCTGTTTCTGAGGTTCCTGAGTTTAGAGATAAGTCAGTGCCAGTTAAAGGCAGGTCTTGGTGAATTTTGCTTCTAATAGTTATAATTTTATCATTGAAGAACCTCATAAAGTCATTACTACTAAGAGCTATGGGAATACTTGGCTCAGTAGAGCTGTGACCTTCCGTTAGCCTGGCTACAGTGCTGAAAAGAAACCTGGGGTTGTTCCTATTTTCCTCTATTAATGACGAGTAGTACGCTGCTCTGGCATTACGGAGGCCCTTCCTATATGTTTTAAGACTATCTCGCCAGATTAAACGAGAACTTTCTAATTTGGTGGAACGCCAAATCTTCTCAAGTTTCCGTGATATTTGCTTTTATTTGCGAGTTTCAGTGTTATACCATGGAGCTAACCGTCTCTGTTTTATTATCTTCTTTGTTAGAGGGGCAACAGAGTCGAGTGTCATTCGCAACGAGCCTGCTGCACTATCAACAAAATGATCAATTTGGGAGGTACTAATATCATAGGAGTCATCCGTTACTTTGTGATTTGGTAATGAATTAAATGCTAATGGAATCACATCCTTAAATTTAGCTACAGCACTATCAGATAAACATCTTGTATAGAAGGTTTTGCCTACTGGCGTGTGGTTCAGCAATATAAACTCAAAAGTTATCAAACAGTGGTCAGACAGAAAGGGATTCTGTGGGAACACCATTAAATGTTCAATTTCAACACCATATACCAGAACAAGATCGAGGGTGTGGTTAAAACGGTGAGTCGGTTTATGAACACTTTGAGAGAAACCAATAGAATCTAAAAGAGAGATAAACGCAGTACTAAGGCTATCATTCTCATCGTCCACATGAATATTAAAATCCCCTACAATAACAACTTTGTCCGTTTTTAGCACTAAATTTGACAAAAACTCTGCAAATTCAGATAAGAATTCAGAGTATAGACCAGGTGCTCGCTACACTATAACAAATAGAACTGGTTCAGAGTCTGGACCAGGTGCTCGGTACACTATAACAAATAGAACTGGTTCAGAGTATGGACCAGGTGCTCGGTACACTATAACAAATAGAACTGGCTGCAGTGATTTCCAACTTGTGTGTGAAAGACTAAGGACAAGACTTTCAAATGAGTTATAATGTAGTTTAGGTTTAGAGCTGATTAGTAGACTAGAATCGTAGATAGCTGCAACTCCACCTCCTCGGCCTGTGCCTCGAGGAATGTGAGTATTAATATGACTGGGGGGCGTGGCTTCATTTAGACTAACATATTCTCCATCACCCAGCCAGGTTTCAGTAAGACAAAATAGATCAATATTAGAATCTGATATTAATTCATTTACTAGTACACCTTTAGAAGAGAGAGATCTGATGTTTAAGAGTCCACATTTAATTCTCCTATTCTTTTGCACTATTGCACTTGTGGTTTTAATTGTTATGAGGTTTTCATGCACAGCTCCTCCTCTATTTACCTTTGATTTAAATAATTTTAATGGTCGGTGGGCAGACACCGTCACTATGGGATTTTTACTAGGTAACTCCTGGAATAAAGGAGCAGAGAAGTGTGTTAGACTACAACTCTGCCTCCTGGTCCCAGCTCTGGATTGTCAGGGATTAGGTCCACTAATAAACCTGTCCAGATTTCTGGAAATAAGAGCTGCTCCATCCCAAGTGGGATGAATGCCGTCTCTCCGAATCAGACCAGGTCTTCCCCAGAAAGACTGCCAGTGATCCACAAAGCCCACATCATTAGCTGGACACCACCTCGACAGCCAGCGGCGAAATGATGCGGCTGTACGTGTCATCGTTGGTCAGATTTGGCAGAGGTCCAGAGAAAACTACGGTGTCCGACATTGACTTTGCGTATGTACACACTGATTCAACATTGATCTTGGTGACCTCCGTTTGGCGTAACCGGGAGTCATTAACGCCAACGTGAATAACAATCTTGCTGTATTAACGTTTATCCTTTGCCAGCAGTTTCAAATAAGACTCAACGTCGCGCGCTCTGGCACTTAACTATGGCTGCCGGCTTCGCTAACTTCACGTTTCTCAAAATGGAGCTGCCGATTACCAGAGTTGGTTTCTAAGCGGGTGTGTGTGCGAGTGAGGGGACCATGGATCGTGAGATTGGTCGGAGAATCGGAGCAGCTGGTGTGGTATTACATTCAGTTTATCGCACCGTTGTGACGAAAAGAGAGCCGGGCAATTTTCGTTCCTACCCTCACCTATGGTCATGAAGGCTGGGTCATGACCGAAAGAACGAGGTCCAGGGTACAAGCGGCCGAAATGGGTTTCCTCAGGAGGGTGGCTGGCATCTCCCTTAGAGATAGGGTGAGAAGCTCAGTCATCCGAGAGGAGCTCGGAGTAGAGCTGCTGCTCCTTTGCGTCGAAAGGAGCCAGTTGAGGTGGTTCGGGCATCTGGTAAGGATGCCTCCAGGGCGCCTCCCTAGGGAGGTGTTCCAGGCACGTCCAGCTGGGAGGAGGCCTCGGGGAAGACCCAGGACTAGGTGGAGAGATTATATCTCCAACCTGGCCTGGGAACGCCTCGGGATCCCCCAGTCGGAGCTGGTTGATGTGGCTCGGGAAAGGGAAGTTTGGGGTCCCCTACTGGAGCTGCTGCCCCTGAGACCCGATACCGGATAAGCGGATGAAGATGGATGGATGGACAGTCCTCACTTGAAAAATACACCAGAAGTAGCTTTTCAAGCACCAACTGTGATGCAAATTTCAATCATCATCAATTTTTGTTTTTATTTAATTTCAAAATGCTATTTCAGTGAAATGTAATCCCATTATCTCCTTCCACCTGTGCATGATTCATCAGGAAGCAGAATGCGGCTGTCAGACCGGGGTCATCGCTATGTTCCCTCAAGTATTTCCCCCCACATTAGGCCCTGTGCATAGGACCTTGTATTAAATTTTGTCAGTTCATGTCGGACCGGCACATACAAATAGAGTCATCCGGTCAAATGGCACCTTGACCTTCTGACAAAGGAGGGCTACAACAGCACCATGACCTTCTGACAAAGGAGGGCTACAACAGCACCATGACCTTCTGACAAAGGAGGTCTACAACAGCACCTTGATCTCCTGCCCAACTTCTCCTAGGCCTGGGCTTTTTACAGTGAACTAAACAAGACAAAACTATGATATTGCAAAAAAATACTCAGCCTTCAGCATCACAAATATCAGAATCAGAAATAGTTTATTTATCCCTGAAGGGAAACTCTGTGTTGCTGTTGAAATACCGGAGTAGAAATATAAATAAAGAAATATAAGCAGTGTGGATATGTACAGTATTTACAAAGTTAATTGCACACATTTCAGGCCAGTGTTATTGCATAAAACAGACTATTGTCCAGTTTCAACCTCTAAGTGTGTGTGTGTCAGACACTTAGAGGGAGGAGTTATAAAGTTTGATGGCCACAGGCAGGAATGACTTCCTGTGGCGCTCTGTGGTGCATTTTGGGAGAATGAGTCTATCACTGAAAGTGCTCCTCCAGTTACTGTTAGCTGAGCTTGAACATAGAAAAACTATACCTATCTCGGCGTAAACATCAGCACCACAGGTAAGTCATCAAACCTGTGAAGGGCATTTTAGGCCGTCTAAAAGACCATCAAGTTGGCCCTCACATCAAAATCTGGCTTAAGATACTGGACTCAGTTATAGAACCTAGCTCCCTTTATGGTTGTGGTGTCAGGGGTCAACTCACCAACCAAGACTCTACAAAATGGGACAAACAACAACTCTCCGCATGACTCTTCATGCAGAATTTTCTAAGTCCATTTTCCAAGTCTACACCTAAAAACACAAATGAATATGCGCAGAGCAGAATCAGGCTTGTGCCGATTGCGATCAAATCATTTGTTGATGACAGAAGCGGTGATTTCCGTTTGTTTCTTCCTACGCTGATATTAAAGTGACTTTAACTAATTTACTATCAGAACTAAAAAATAGAATCTGCTCTTGAGTCATGTTTCTGATCATGCTGCAAGAGTGTTGTGAATCTGTAGCCTGCTGCTTCCAGACTCTTGCCGTACGGGGGTTTGACCCTTCGGTTTCCAACCCAACTTCCTACAGACTGAGATACTGCCCCCCCACTTTGATGTCGTTAACGTTAATTGCAAATCAGTTCCCCATCTCTTTTCCATGGATCTGACACCTGATGGGCCATGCTTCTCTTGGACAGAGATGACAGAGGTCAAACAGAGGGACCAGGTTTGGCCCTCGGTCCTTGGGTTAGACATCTGCTCTACTCCTACTATGAATTATGATTAAATGTCTATGGGGGGGGGGGGGTGTTAACACTCTGAGTTCAGTTTTTAGTTTTTTTGTGTGTTTTGTTTGGTGTGGCCCTGCTGATTATAAAAATTATTTTAATATTTGCAGGGTCCAACCCAACAGTGACCTCTGATTCTCCACTTAAATATGAATATTACAATTCAAATAAACCAAAAGTAATATATCTTCTTAATGTGTCTGTCCATCCTGATGTTGTGACAGAGCGGTCTGATGGGAGGTCATTACCCCCCCTCCCCAGTCTCTGTGTTGTGATGGGAGGTCATTACCCCCCCATTTATACATGTATTTTTACATGTATAAATACATGTATTTCCTATTAACCCATGTCCAAATAACAATAGAATACAATATTTTTTAGGGAGGCCATAAACCAACCATAGGGCTCCACTCTGTAATACTGCTCACTTCATTTCTACATCTGGAGGGAAGCTATGTTGTCATTTAGTTGCTCAAATAAGAAGTACTAGTACTACTGTAGCAGTATTGTCTATGTAGCTATTATGAGCTATCACCATATGATATCAGGGGAATGGCTATACTCATAAATCCTGGGTGTTCTGACACAGTTTTTGCTTTAATATCAACCAAAACCAAAATTGATTGTCTTGATACTGTCATGCATAAGACCCTTTTTTCTGTCTTGGACTTGGTCTTGACTTGGACTCGAAACTCTTAGGATCAGAATCAGAATCAGAATCAGAAATACTTTATTGATCCCCGAAGGGAAACTTTGCGTTGCAGTTGCACAAATAGTAGAAATATAAATAAAGAAATATAAGGAGTGTGGATATTTACATAGTTAACATTATAAGGTGTTGCAATGGTGAAACATAATAATAATAATAATAATAATAATAGTAGCAATTAAGTATTAAGTATGCACACATTACAGTGTTATTGCACAGATAATATTGTCCAGTTTTAACCTCTAAGTGTGTATGTCAGACACTTAGAGGGAGGAGTTATAAAGTTTGATGGCCACAGGCAGGAATGACTTCCTGTGGCGCTCTGTGGTGCATTTTGGGAGAATGAGTCTATCACTGAAAGTGCTCCTGTGATTGAGCAGCAAGCCATGGAGTGGGTGCGAGACATTGTCCAAGATGGCATGTAGTTTGGACAGCATCCTCCTCTCTGACACACCCAACAGAGAGTCCAGATCCACCCCCACAACTACACTGGCCTTGCTGATCAGTTCGTTGAGTCTGTTGGCGTCCGCTACCCTCAGCCTGCTGCCCCAGCATGCAACAGCAAAGAGAATAGCACTGGCCACCGCAGACTCATAAAACATCTTCAGCATGGTCCTGCAGATGTTGAAGGACCTCAGCCTCCTCAGAAAGTAGAGACGGCTTTGGCCCTTCCTGTAGAGGGCTTGAGTGTTCTTGGCCCAGTCCAGTTTATTGTCCAAATGCACTCCCAGGTATTTGTAGTGCTCCACCATGTCCACACTGACCCCCTGGATGGAAACAGGGCTCACTGGTGCCTTTGCTCTCCTTAGACCCACCACCAGCTCCTTGGTCTTTGTCACGTTGAGCTGTAGATGGTTCTGCTCACTCCATGTAACAAAGTCCCCCACCACAGCTCTGTACTCAGCCTCGTCACCCTCGCTGATACATCCAACCACAGCAGAGTCATCAGAAAACTTCTGAAGATGACAAGACTCTGTGTGGTAGTTGAAGTCTGTGGTGTAGATGGTGAAGAGGAAGGGAGAGAGGACAGTCCCCTGTGGGGCCCCCGTTGTTGCTGACCACACTGTCTGACACACAATGTTGCAGGCGGATATACTGTGGTCTGCCAGTCAGGTAGTCAACAATCCAGGACACGAGGGGGGGATCCACTTGCATCGCTGTCAGCTTTTCACCCAGCAGGGCCGGCCGGATGGTGTTGAAAGCACTGGAGAAGTAAAAAAACATGACCCTCACCGTGCTCACCGGCTGGTCCAGGTGTGCGTAGATGCGGTTGAACAGGAAGATGATGGCGTCCTCAACTCCAAACCGAGGCTGGTAGGTGAACTGGAGGGGGTCCAGGAGAGGTCTGACCATGGGTCGCAGCTGTTCCGGAACCAGTCTCTCCAGGGTCTTCGTAATGTGGGAGGTCAGTGCCACGGGTCTGTAGTCCTTGGAGTCACTGGGACGTGGCGTCTTTGGCACAGGAACGAGGCAAGATGTCTTCCACAGCACAGGGACCCTTTGGAGATTAAGGCTCAGGTTGAAGACATGGTGAAGGACTCCACATAGCTAAGAGGCACAGGCTTTGAGCACCCCAGGACAGATACCACCAGGGCCTGCAGCCTTATTAGAGTGGAGTCTGGTCAGCTGTCTTCTCACCTGGTCAGTAGTGAGGCACACTGAGGTCACAGGTGGGGTAGGGGGAGGGTAAGTCAGGCTGGAGTGAGGTGTTAACCTGAGGGCTAGAGGAGGGGGGAGTAGGGATCTCACAGGAGGAGGGCGAGGGACAGTGAGGGGGGGGGGAAGTAGTGGGGTTGGAGGTGAGACAGCAGTTGTGTTAATGGGGGGATGGGCAGGAGCAGGAGCATCAAATCTGTTAAAGAACAGATTGAGTTTGTTGGCCCTGTCCAAGCTGCCATCAACTCCTCTGCTGACAGTCGGTCTGAAGCCAGTGATGGTCCTCATGCCGCTCCACACCTCCCTCATGTTGTTCTGCTGGAGTTTGGCTCCAGCTTCCTCCTCTACTTCTCCTTGGCCTCCCTGATCTTCACCTTCAGGTCCCCCTGAATGGCCCTCACCTCCTCCCTATTCCCAGCTCTAAAAGCCCTCCTCTTAGTGTTCAGGATGTTCTTTATGTCCTTTGTTACCCACTGTTTGTTGTTTGGGTAACACTGAACAGTCTTTGCTGGGACAGTGCAGTCCACACAGAAGTTTATGTAGTCTGAGATACACTCAGTCAGCCCATCTATGTCCTCTCCATGTGGCTCACAGAGTGCATCCCAGTCTGTCACTTCAAAACATCCCTCGAGTGTCTCATAGGCCTCCCCCGACCATCTCCTCACTGCCCCTGAGGTCACAGGTTGCCTTTTTACCAGAGGCACATAGCAGGGTTGATGTGAACCAGGTTGTGGTCGGATCTGCCCAGTGGGGGGAGGGGGAAGAGCTGTATGCGTTCCTTACATTAGCATACAGCAGGTCCAGTGTCCTCTCCTCTCTAGTATGGCAGCTCACATACTGGGTGAAATTGGTTAGTGTGGTGGTCATGGTGACATGGTTGAAGTCACCCGAGATCACTATGAGGGCACTCAGGTGTTGAGTCTGGAGTTCAGCAATGGCGGTGTGGGTGACGTTACACACCGACGTCAGGTTGGCAGAGGGCGGAATGTAAACAGCAACAGCGATGGCATGTGAGATTTCCTGTGGCAGCTAGTATGGTCGTAGTCCAACAGCAAGCAGTTCAATGTCCAGGCTACAGATGTTTAACCATAATGTGACCGGGATTACACCATCTGTTGTTAACTAGAACGGCAAGCCCCCCCACCTTTACGCTTACCGCTCTCGGTGCAGTCCCTGTCGGCCCGAACAGTCTGAAAGCCGTTGATGGAGACGTTGTGGTCGGGAATATCCGAGTGTAGCCAAGTCTCCGTGAACATTAAACTACACTCCCGGTACTCCCTCTGACTCCGTACTAACACTGTTAGCTCGTCCATCTTATTAGCCAGTGACCTCACATTGCCCATGATAAGAGAGGGGAGACACGGCTTAAATCTCCTTCTCCTAAGTCTCCGTTTCCTGGACCCCTCTCTCTTCCCTCGCCGCTTCATTCCACCTCTGCATCCTCGACGTGTCCTCCTTCAGATTTCCGTGGGGATGTCTTTGGCCCAGGGTGCCCAAGACGGAGCCTTTTTCGGCTTCAGCGCAATCAGCTGGTCTCGGGTGTAAAGAACGCGGTCATTAAGTTGCTGAGCAACGTTGCCGGGGCTTTCCAAAACTCTCCCAACTCGCATGATTTGAGAAAGTGTAGTAAAGTTGTGACTTAGAGTCTAGAATCACACACGTAAAGAAACAAATAAGAAAAGAGAGACTGTTAAAAAGTAATAGAGCGGTGAAAGGAGCACTTTGAGGATCTCCTAAATCCAGCTGACATATCCTCTGTGGTAGAGGCAGAACTGAAGGATGATGGGGGATTATCTTCAATTTCCCTGGTGGAGGTCGGTGACGTAGTCAAACAACTCCACAGCGGCAAAGCCCCAGGGATTGATGAGATCCGTCCAGAAATGCTGAAAGCTCTGGATGTGGAGGGGTTGTCTTGATTGACATGCCTCTTCAACATTGCGTGGAAGTCTGGGACAGTGCCTAAGGAGTGGAAGACTGGGATGGTCATTCCCCTCTTCAAAAAGGGGGACCAGAAGGTGTGTGCCAATTACAGGGGTATCACCCTTCTCAGGGGAGCTGAGCCAGAAGGCAAAGCTCTCAATTGACCAGTCAGTTTTCGTTCCTACCCTCACCTATGGTCATGAAAGCTGAGTCATGACCAAAAGAACGAGATCCAGGGTAAAAGCGGCCAAAATGGGTTTCCTCAGAAGGGTGGCTGGCGTCTCCCTTAGAGATAGGGTGAGAAGCACATTCATTCAAGAGGAGCTTGGTGTAGAGCCTCCTCCCAGCTGGACGAGCCTCAAACACCTCCCTAGGGAGGTGCCCAGGAGGCATCCTCACCAGATGCCCGAACCACCTCAACTCCTTTCCTCCTTTCGTCGTGAAGGAGCAGCAGGTGAAAAACCAGGACTAGGTGGAGAGATTATATCTCCAAGGATCTATATCTCCAGGGAACACCTCTGGATCCACCAGTCAGAGCTGGTTGATGTGGCTAGGTAAAGAGAAGTTTGAAGTTCCCTGCTGGAGCTGCTGCCCCCGCGACCCGATACCAGATAAGCAGACGAAGATGGATGGATGGATGTATGTATTTTATGGGTTTCAGGAATAAGAACAAACAAAATGGCTCACTATCTCCCCCTAAAAAATATATATAAAATGGAACCCCTGCTGTTTCTTTAACGTAGACTCACAAAACTTGGGAGTCATATGTAGCATGTCAAGATGTACATAAAACTCCATTGTAGTTTACATACACTAAACCCAACAGGAAGTCCGCCATTTGAATTGAATGTTCAAAATTAGTGCAAGTTTGGCCATTTTCATACCATTTGAACATTTAAGGTACAGTCTTGTGTGAGGTGTCTCTGAACTCAGCAGAGAGTTCCTTCTTCCTTGGTGATGTTTTGGTCCGCCAACTATGCGTAAGCCAAGCCCCCTTCCATATTATTTGAACCGTTTAAGGTAGGGTATTGTGTGAGGTAAAGTTGAACTCATCACAGATTTCCCTTTTTGTTGCTGATGATTCAAAGCAAGGACACGTCCAACGCTGCCTGCAGCTTTAATATTTATTGTTTGCTTCTCATATTACTGTGTTGTATTTAAACTGTGTATTTATCTTTACGTTGTACTGAATGGCACCTTGTAAGCATAGTTTTGAAAGGTGCTTCATAAATTAAGTTTAATTACTTATTACAAATGTTATCTGATAACAATAGGCTTTGCTCATCATCAATACAAAATGCATTTATGTATGTATTACATACATATTACATACATATTACATACATAAATGCATGTACATAAATTAATTATGTATTACAGTGAAGATACAATAATATTCACTAGTCCACAAAACACAGGACCTTGTTCCTGTATTTACTTTCTTGCTCCCGCCCCCAGAAACATCCGACCAATAAGAGGAGTGGACATTGTTGCGTGCATTTTGGTACGCTCTGATTTTTCCAGGTGTGAAACCAAACCGACCGAGGGCAAAATGCTCCAAGTTTACAAACTCACCAGCTGATTCAGACCAAAGCAAACAAACTACAGGTGTGAAAACGCCCTTAGACCAATTGATCACTTTAGAGGAACTAGAGAACAGAATATCTATGTTCTGCAGTACAGAATATGCAAAAAGGGAAATCACTGAGCTTTGATGGGATCCCCCTGGAATTCTAAACCACTTTTTGGTAACAACTGGTCCATTCCTTCTTGACATGATTAACTTCTATATTGAGAAGGGTGAATACTCAAGGGATGTTAACACAGTCTTGATCTCCTTACTCTGAGTGCTCTAGCTATCAACCTCTGAGCCTGCTAAACTCTGATTTATTTCTGAAAAACTCCTAGCCCATTATTTGGAGTCTGATTTGTAAGAATTAAGGGACTGTGACCAAAACAGATTCGTAAAAACAAGATTAGCAGAAGATAATGTTAGACGCCTTCTCCACACTGTTGATGCGGTTGAAGATAGTAAGACCCTGATCCAGAGAGTACCCAGCTTCTAGGCCAACATGTGCTGTGATAGGTCACCTGAACAGTACATATTATTCTATTCCCTAAAAAGTTTAATTATTACATGTAAATTATGTAATAAAACTTGCCCTCCGTGTACAGTATTGCCATTGAAAATAATGTCATACTATGCTGCATTGTTTTTCTTCCCCACCCATACTTGAAATGTTCTATATGTGTTTAGAAAGCTTTCTTTTCTGCTGACATTGATCAAACATAATCTTTAACAATATCAAATATCAAACGGCCGATATATCGGGGAAACTACTTTAAAGTGTCTTTTTCTGCTGCTGATATCGGTATTGGAACAGCTCTAATGGAAACCATTTCTTGTCTTGATGTTTCTGTTCTAATTAACTTCTACAAAGTTTCCTTTTAGCTGACATCGACCAAACAGAATCTTTCAATGGGACCTTTTCATAATGAGCTCATCCTGCTGCTGGGGGGGGGGTCCTCCTTATTAAAAAGGATAAAAGACGTTGCAACAAAGGTTCAGCTCAGTTAGGACGGATTCAGTCTGACTACAGTGGGTATGAGCTCAAATATACACAATGTCACAGATGTTTTATTCCTAATGTGTAACCTGAACATTATGTTGAACTAAATGGTTCATTTGGGGTGTTTGTTGAAACTGTTTCCATGATAATGAATATGTTTCATATTACTACATTGATGCATGTTCATGTGTGCTTGGTGTTTAAGTCCAAATAACTAACTAGTTACATATAGTTTTACAAATGTAGAACAAAAGGTAACATAATTATTTGTCTCATTGTTATAAACCAAGGTGAGGACCATGATCAACTCTACACAGGTTTCATATTTCATACTTTCTGCCTATTTTGACACCGGAGGTTTTAAATACTTATATTTCTTGCTGATTTTGTCCTTATATGTGTTCATAGTGTGTGCCAATGTGCTGCTGGTTGTGGTTATCTGTGTGAACAGGAGCTTACATGAACCTATGTACCTTTTTCTGGTCAGCCTGTTTGTAAATGAACTGTATGGTAGTACAGGGTTGTTTCCATTCCTTCTGGTTCAGATCCTCTCTGACATTCACACTGTTTCTGCTCCCTTCTGTTTCCTGCAGATTTTCTGTTTGTACTCTTATGGAAGCTGTGAATTTTGGATCTTAGCCATCATGTCTTATGACAGATATCTTGCTATCTGTTTTCCTCTACAATATCACACTCGTATGACATCTAAAAAGATTGCCCTGCTTATTGCTCTAACATGGTTGTACCCTTTAATTAGAAATACTTTGCTAGTGTATGGTCTGACTGCTCCTTTACAGCTGTGTGGAAACATTATTGACAAAGTTGGCTGTGACAACTATAATGTTGTCAAGCTGGCCTGCTCTGATACATCAGTCAATAACATTTTTGGACTTGTTAGTACATTTACAATAACCTTTGGTCTAATAATCTTAAATCTTTTGTCTTACATGAGGATCCTTAAAGTGTGTTTTTCTGGTTCTAGACAGACCAGACAGAAAGCTCTCAGTACCTGCACACCTCACCTTCTTTCCCTGCTGAATTTTTCCTTTGGAGCTTTCTTTGAATTAATACAGAGCAGGTTTAATATGAACTATTTACCCAATATGTTGCGTATTTTTCTGTCATTGTACTGGATTACATGCCAACCACTCATCAACCCTTTACTGTACGGACTGAAAATGTCCAAAATACGCATTGTATGTAGACGTCTGCTCTTTGGGGGGAAAAAGTAACTTAACATGTTATCTGACAACTAAGAGCTTTACTCGTCATGAGTAAAGAGAAATATATTCAGTTATTGAGATATATTTGACAGTACTTTTGTCAACTGTATCTATATAATATGACAACCTGTAACTATGTTTTAATAAAACACAGACGACAAGGATGAGTGGAATGATTCAGCAAAAGGCTTTCTTTAAATCACCAACAGGAGATTCATGCAGTGTTCTACGTTAGGATTTATGTAATAATGTTTTAGTAATTCTATTGTTATCAGACTCAGGTACATGATTTATAATTAATACATAATAAAACAACCATTTATAAATGAAATCATGTTCCCATTATAAACAGTTGCAAACTATTACTAAATGCTTTGTTCATCATTTTAAAGCATTGCTCCTTTGTTAATTCTCATAAATAAAGCATTTTATACACACTCATGAATGGTTTGTTCATAGTAAATAAGGCTCTCAGAAATTATGTTCATAAATAAAAGTTTGACAATTAATAAGTATAGTGAAAACATTTGTATATTAAATAATTTTCCCTTCATAAACTGTCTACAAACTATTAATAATTTCTTTGTTCATCTTTTGTAAAGCAGAGTTCTTATATTCTTTTTAATCAGTAAAGCATTTGGAAATACATTTAATAAATGGTTTATCCATAATAAGTTAGCCCATGTAAAACTTTTATAAGTTATTTTTTTAAATTATTCATAAATGATGCATAAATCATTTGTAAATTAAGTAATTTACCATTATTAACTAAGTATCTGGAATGTACGTATAAGGTTGGTGAAAAAAAAGTTAATGATTAACAGACAGTCTAGACCTACATTTGTTCATAAAATGAACTATGAAATGAATTATGATTTAGAAAAATAATAATAATAATAATAACAAATTGAATTTATATATCACTTTTTACAAACTTAAAGCCACTTATGAATAGGCCTAAACTAATAACTGGGGTGTTAATACATATATTCCAAATACTTCCCAATAATGAAACCCATGACTGCTTCAGGAGTTCCTGCTAGTTAGTTAACTACATGGCGTGAGTCCATCTAAAGTGAGGATCTGCTTTACAAAGCATTTCTAAATGAGTTGCTAAGGTTACCAGAACCTGGACACACATATGCATTGTTCTATTTGGACATGCCTTCAGAAATATGCCTATGGATATTAGTGTGTTAATGCATCTTTAACAAGCTCTTACCAACACATCCATTCATGATGAACTCATGAGGTACTACTGATTACTGTACTACATGCTTTACAAAGCATTTATAAATGAGCTGCAAAGGCTAGCAGATACAAAAGAGACACAAGTAAAACAGTATTTGTAACCCTTGTTACGATGTAGTAAGAATGTACATTTAGGATATAGCTCGTAGTATTTTTATGTATTTTAATTTGGACCCGAACCAGAAGAAAACTAAATTGTTAAGAACCAGAGATCTGAACGTCAATAAAGAGACTAGGAAACCAGGATAAAGTTTGAGAAGTGTATTAATATACACAGAAATATGGCGTACAAGTATACAGATAAAACACAGGTATGAAAAATTCCTAAAATAATAAAGTGCGCACTTAAAAAAAAACTTTTCAGTTCTATGAGGTCAATTGTTCTTTGATGACAAGAGTTCAGAGATGTTCAACATTGGGGCCCATATGAGTTTGGTTTCTGTTTGTCCCCCCACCATGAAGAAGGAATCCACACTTTTGACGGCCTCAATATATACAAAAACTCACAAAAATTGTCGCTGACATAAACACCTGGGAGCTTTGTGAGACTGTTCAGCAATTTGGCCGATACCTGTAAGGGGGCTACATAGCGCCCCCTAATGCGTGGGAAGGCCTTAACTTGGACGTAGTACTTTGAGTCCGATCTTCATCAGATTTGATATTGCTCTAATCATTGTGAACATATTTCCCATTTACCTCCATTAACTCCACCCAAAGGCGGCCATTTTGACTTTATAAATTGTCATGTGTTTTTAAATTCTTTCAAACTCCTCCTAGGCCGTGGCTGCAATCTTCTTGAATCTTTGCAGGTAGTATCTACTGACACTCATGACAAAAAGTTATCCAAAGAATTTTTATAGTGCAAGAAATGTGAAATTCTAATTTACATGAAACTAAGAATGTGTGGTCTACATGTGATACTGAGCCGCCCCCTATACTCTGTCAACACCCATGTATATAGGCCACACCTCTTTCATAACTTGTGAACCCTTTAAAGGCTGTAAAAGGGTAAAAACCACCACTGGGTAAAAAAAATCACTCAAGATACAATATGTATATCATTTTTAAAAATGTCTCCAAATAGTGTTAAAGGCCATTTATTTTGTCATTTATGACATCACATTGGGGAGAGTAGCCTCAGCCTAGTACTAGAACTATGGCCACTGACTAGGATGATGAAGAGGAGGAAAGGCCATCAGCCGTGTTATATCAAACCTGCCAGACGTGAGAGGGGAAATGAGGAATTGCTGAGAGTTGGGGAAGTTTCCTGGTGAGTTGCTATAGCAACGCAGCAGTCCCAGCGCAGCAGTGCATACAATGACTTTTTTTACTTTCAGTGAAGAGCACCGAGTGAAAGTCAATGTTTTCTTTCTATCTAGAGACAGTGATCATGTCGTTAGTTCAGATTAGTTCTGGTAAACTGATCTATATCTAGGAATAGAAGACATCATGCTCTCTCCTTTTTATTTGACAAAAACGCAGATTAAAATATATCCATATGGAAGCTTTTTAAAGATAGAGCAGATTGGGTCACACACACACCCACGCACACACAGATACAGATAGCTGCAGCAAAATCAATCTTTGGCTTTGCAGTGTCAGACTGTCGCGCAAATGCACTTTAGCAAAGATTGGCGTCTGCCAGCACCCCCGACCTGCGAGGAGGCGAGGGCCCGTTCATCGCTGCTTGCAGCTTTAATTATTATTATTAATCTTTATCCGGCAAATTAATTGCCTTTTTGAGGGGCTTACCATATTCAAAATCTCACCGATCACATCAATTATTGCAAATGTATTTTATGGGTTTCAGGAATAAGAACACAAAAATGGCTCGCTAGCGCCCCCTACAAAGTTATATAAAATTGTGCCCCTGCTGTACATTTAACGTAGACTCACAAAACTTGGGAGACATATGTAACATGTGAATCTGTACATAAAACTCCATTGTAGCCATTCCCTAAACCCAACAGGAAGTCCGCCATTTTGAATTGAAAGTTCTAAATTAACGCAATTTTTGCCATTTTCATACCATTTGAACGTTTAACCTCTTTAAAATCACTTGAAAATACATGCTTTTCTTGCCTAAATTTTTACCCCAAAAAAATTGCTACAGTTTCCCCATCCTTTGGCCCTCTGGGAGGGTCCCGAGGTCATTGGGAAGCTAACACTCTCAATTTTTTGTTTCTAGTGTCAGTGTGACACTAGGCCTCACTGACAGAGCTACAGAGGTTAGAATAGAGAATTTCTATTTCCGTCCAAGTAAAAAACACTACTGTAAGCATATTACATGGGCTAGATACAAAAATAGTACCCTAGTACCCTTAGTACCCCTAGCCACATGTCTCAACTTAATACAGAAAAAATCCAGAAGAAAATGTTATTTCTACAGATATGTCTGTGCGTTTTTCTTATTTCCTTTCAGAAAAAAAGCCCAAAAAGTGCAAAATAAAAAAACTTCTCAAATTAAAAAACACATCCACATCACTCACACACATATCTGAAATAACTACATGCATAGATTTATAGAAATAAGTCATTATAATTTGTTGAAATGGTGAAATGCAATAACTAAGGCCTTATTTTTGCTTTGACACAGCTGGAGATATCACAGGGTTAAAGTTTTCTGGTCAAGTGTGGTATCAATCAACTCGTCTTCTTATTGGCTACACAGTTTCATAGCTTTTGATCCTAACTGGTTGGAAGAGTTGTGAATCTTTCCCACTTTTAGCCCTCTGTAAATCCTGCGACTTGATTGGCTTCCATAAGGGATAACTCAGGTTATAGTAGACGGATTGGCTGAAACGACCTGTCAATCAAAAACTGGGAAGTCAAAGAATCCGCCTGAATTCAAAGATACATTGTAACGTTATCTGGGCCGACGGCAGGAGCGAACAAAATCCATAAATGATGGACTTTTCAGCTTTGTTTACGAGGCAACACGGCCAGAATCTACAAGATTGTGAGGGGACCAGCTCGTTTTGAATTAAATGGATTGGATGGACTTATTCTTTGAACTGTTGGCAAAGCAGGAAAAAAAAGTTTATGGCGATCTTTCACCGCTGTGAATAAAGACACAAGGAGAAAGGTAGAGACGCACGCTCGACTTTAGACACTATCGGCGCAGAATCCTTCTGTGTTTCTTTACTTTAAAACATGATTATAACCGCTATAAGTCACCTTATGCTTTGTGTTTTTAGCTTAGTGGAATCATGAGACTTTAAGCTTTCTAATGATGTGCTGCATGAGCATGTTCATGAAGATTTAATGCTTGCAATTTATGAGGGAAGAAAACGTTTTCTCCTAAAATGGAGAAAACGTCCCGGCAGCGGGACAATGCTGGCAAAGAGGTTTTAAGGTACAGTCTTGTGTGAGGTGTCACTGAACTCAGCAGAGAGTTCCTTCTCCTTCCAGAAACATCCGACCAATAAGAGGAGTGGACATTGTTGCGCTATTTTTAATGTTGCATTTTGGTACGCTTGGATTTTTCCAGGTGTGAAACCAAACCGACCGAGGGCAAATTGCTCCAAGTTTACAAACTCACCAGCTGATTCAGACCAAAGCAAACAAACTACAGGTGTGAAAACGCCCTTAGACCAATTGATGACTTTAAAGGAACTACAGAACTGAATATCTATATTCTGCAGTACAGAATATGCAAAAAAGAAAATCACCAAGATTTGATGGGATCCCCCTGGAATTCTATGCTACTTTTTGGTAACAACTGGCCCATTCCTTCTTGACATGATTAACTTCTCTATTGAGAAGGGTGAATACTCAAGGGATGTTAACAGTCTTGATCTCCTTACTCTGAGTGCTCTAGCTATCGACCTCTGAGCCTGCTGAACTCTGATTTATCTCTGCAAAACTCCTAGCCCGTCACTTGGAGTCCCATATGTCAGAATTAGAATTCAAAGAATTCATAAAAACAAGACTAGCAGTAGATGATGTTAGACGCCTTCTCCACATTGTTGATGCGGTAGAAGACAGTAAGACGCTATTGTCACTTCTCTCTCTTGAAGCAATGAAAGCCTTTAATGTGCTTGAGGGGTCATTTCTATGGTCAGTCTTAGAGGTGATGGGCTTTGGTAACACTTTCATTGGGATGACTAAAGTTATGTATTCTAACCCCTCAGCCCGAGTCATAACCGGACGCACCTCCTCTTTATTTCCAGTTTCTAGATCTTCACGCCCAGGCTGCCCCTTGAGTCCTGCACTATTGGTCCTCTCCTTAGAGCCTCTGGCTCAAGCCTTTCACCATCGATTATGATCTCACCAATATGCATTCACAATATACAGAATCACTTCTCACTATTTGCGGACAATGTTTTTGTTTTTAGAAAACCCCTTTGAATCAAAAATGTAATCGAACCATAAACTTAAAATCAAAAGTTAAATAGAATTTTAGATTTTTTACAATCATGACACCCCTGATCCAGAGAGTACCCAGCTTCTAGGCCAACATGATAGGTCACCTGAGCAACACATATTGATGGAAATCATTTTTTTATTGCAATACATTTTATTTAAATGAAAACTGATCTTTTCTTATTTATTTCTCTGATGTCTCTATCTTTCTTTTAGCAACTTTCTCGTGAACGCTACCGTCACTAAATAAACTCAATTGACGATGGAAATCATTTTTTTACCATGCTCTCTCCTTTTTATTTGACAAAAATGCAGGATTTTATAATACATCCATATGGAAGCTTTTTAAGGAAAGAGCAGTTTGGGTCACACACACACACAGACATACAGATAGCTGCAGCAAAATCAATATTTGGCTTTCTCAGTGTCTTAGTGTTGCGCAAATGCACGCCACAAATATTGTGAGGAGGAAAGGGCCCGTTTATCGCTACTTGCAGCTTTAATTATTATTAATATTATTAGTAATATTTTCTTAATTATTATTATTTCTAAATCATTATTTTTTTTAAAATTCATAATTATGTTTTAATACTGCACCAGGTTAAAGGGTTCCTTGTTGAACTTACAGCATTATTCTTCTGATAATCTATTATTTGACAGTATATGTGTATTAATATAATCAAAAAGTGGTATATAGGTAGTGATGATGTAATTACGGGCCATTTGTGATTGATCAACACAAAATTAGTCAGTTTCTGTTTTAATATTTGCAATTTATTTTATCTACATAAAAACTTCTTAGATGCAAACATTTGGTAATGTCAGTGCTGTGCTGTGATGGGGCTTCAGTGTTGGGGGATAACAAGAGGTCTATTGCAATTTATTACCTTTTTCCAACTTCAATTTATGTCACCAAAGAAAAAACAAAGTCAACATCTTTTTTATCTGAAAAGATCAAATTCTCTCTTTGTACATTCCATTTCACTTTTATTGCATGGGATTGTTATACAGACAAACTGATGAAAAATAAATGTCAAATGTTGTAAAAAGATATATGTGCAATTGATAGAATAATAGATCAATACTTGTTGTCCCCTGTGTTGCTGCAGTATTGACACAGAAAATATTGTGATACTATGGTGTATAAATATGTTCCCCCACCCCTAGCATTAAAAGTAATAATACATTTTATCTATTTACTCTTTTCAAGTTCCTCAACGACAATTTACAACAAAGCACATTAAACATTTCTCCACCGGTTCTTACAACATAACTCGGTTTCTCAGAAAACGTAGGTATTTCTAGTTTCTACATCATTTTCTTATAAAAACAAATTGATTCATTCTACATTTTACCAAAGATTAGAGTTTTACATGAGCTACGTATTTTAGACATTTGCAGTCCATACATTAAAGGGTTAAAGATCGGTTGGCAGGTCAGAAAGTATAATGACATGAAAATACGTATCATCACGGGAAAACTGCTCATATCAAACCTGCTCTGAACTATTTCAAAGAAAGAACCAAAAGAAAAGTTGATGAGAGAAGCGAGGTGAGGTGTGCAGGTACTGACAGCTTTCTGTCTCGTCTGCTTGGAACCAGAAAAACACACTTTAAGGATCCTCAGGTAGGTGTAGAGGATTAAACTGAGAGGAACAAAGACAAAAAGACAAGTGCTAAAGAGTCCATAAATGTTGACCACTGTTGTCTCAAAGCAGGCCAGTTTGACAACATAATAGTTGTTACAGTAAATTTTGTCAATGATGTTCCCACACAGCTGTAAAGAAGAACTTATTAATATCGGGACAGCGGTTGCAACAAATGGAAATAACCATGTTAGAACAATAAGGACGGCAACCTTGTAAGATGTCATACGTGTGTTATATTGCAGAGGATAACAGATAGAAAGATATCTGTCATAAGACATGATGAATAAATTAATGAATTGTATAGCTGCATAAGTATACAAACAGAAGATCTGCAGGAAGCAGAAGGGAGCAGAAACAGTGTGAATGTCAGAGAGGATCTGAACCAGAAGGAATGGAAACAACCCTGTACTACCATACAGTTCATTTACAAACAGGCTGACCAGAAAAAGGTACATAGGTTCATGTAAGCTCCTGTTCACACAGATAACCACAACCAGCAGCACATTGGCACAGATAATTAAAGCATAAAAACACATAATGATCAGAAACAGTAAGTATTTAAAGAGCCCAATATTAAAGTATGCTACAAAAATGAAATATGAAACCTGTGTAGAGTTTTTCATAATTAGAGTTCAGTTCCCAACACAACCTTTCAGCTTTTCACAGCATGAACAACGTTACACTTTGTAGATCTGAGAGTATTCAGCCTGCAGACAGTAAAGACATCAGTTATCACAATAACACACTCTCCATAGTTACCATCTACCTTATTCAGAGTCAATATAACGTTAATGTTAGAAATGATAGAACACAGTTCAGTCAGCACAGGATGAACAGCTGACAATGTTACATTTTGTTCAAGATTCACAGAAACCAGACTAGTTTAGATGTTACACTTCTGCTCATTCTGGACTCACAGCATTAACACACACGCAGTATTCAGCCTGCAGACAGTAAAGACATCAGTTATCACAATAACACACTCTCCACACTCACCAGCTACCATGTTCAGGTTAGAAATGACAGAAAGTAGGTGATCACATATGTATAAATATATCATTACATTCATCTGCTGTCACTGCTGTAAAACTGAGATGAAACTCTGAGTCAGCTTCTTTTAAAGTCTTCTAGTCAGAGGGGGGGCACATCAGCAGTCTGGCCTCAGCACCTCGGGATACATCTAACTGACGTCAGAACATCTTCTCTCAGCGTGTTAACTATCCATCCATTTTCATCCGCTTATCCGGTATCGGGTCCAGGGGGAAGCAGCTCCAATAGGGGACCCCAAACTTCCCTTTCCCGAGCCACATCAACTAGCTCCGACTGGGGGATCCCGAGGCGTTCGCAGGCCAGGTTGGAGATATAATCTCTCCACCTAGTCCTGGGTCTTCCCAGAGTCCTTCTCCCAGCTGGACTTTCCTCCACCTAGTCCTGGGTCTTCTCCGAGGCCTCCTCCCAGCTTGACGTGCCTGGAACATCTCCTTAGGGAGCCCCCCAGGAGGCATCCTTACCAGATGCCCGAACCACCTCAACTGGCTCATTTCGACGAGAAAGAGCAGCGGTACCACCCTGACTACGCCTCGAAATCCTGTCCATAAATATTACAAATAGAATTGGTGTCAATGCGCAGCCCTGGCGGAGGCCAACCCTCACCTGAAATGAGTCCGACTTACTGCCCAGAACCCGGACGCATATCTCACTTTGGTCATACAGAGATTGGATGGCCCTGAGAAGGGACCCCCTCACCCCATACTTCCGCAGCATCTCCCACAGTGTCTCCCGGGGGAACCGGTCATACGCCTTCTCCAGATCCACAAAACACATGTAGACCGGTTTGGCATACTCCCAGGCCCCCTCCAGGATCCCTGCGAGAGTGAAGATCCGATCCATTGTTCCATGACCAGGACGGAATCCACATTGTTCCTCTTCAATCCGAGTTTCAACTCCTCTTTTACAACACCTTGGAGTAGACTTTACCAGGGAAGCCAAGTGGTAAACCAGAGTGGTTGTCTGTTGTTGGACTTCTGTGCCAGTCATGGATTGTGAAGTGTATAGGTTGTACCAGAGCCCCCTAGGGTGCTCATAAGTGTACGTGGTACCAGAGCACCCTAGGCCAAAGATCAATGATCGATTGTATAATCATTTCATCTGATCTGAGGCCGTATGTTTTGGACACTCGGGTGAAGAGAGGGGCGGAGCTGTCAACTGATCACCATCTGGTGGTGAGTTGGGTCAGGGGGTGGGGGAGGACTCTGGACAGACCTGGTAAGCCCAAACGCATAGTGCAGGTAAAATGGGAACGTCTGGAGGAGGCCCCTCTACAATGGACTTTCAACTCACACCTCCGGCATTTTCTGGAATCCCTGTGGAGGTTTGGGCCTTGAACCTGACTGGACAATGTTCAAAGTTTCCATTGTTGAAGCTGCGGCGGGGAGCTGGTGTCTTTTGGTCTTAGGTGCCTTAAGGGGCGGTAACTGTGGTCGATTTCCCTGGTTGAGGTCGCTGAGGTAATCAAACATCTCCACAGCGGAGCCCCAGGGATTGATGAGATCCGTCCAGAAATGCTGAAAGCTCTGGGTGTGGAGGGGCTGTCTTGGTTGACATGCCTCTTTAACATTGCGTGGAATTTTGGAACAGTGCCTAAGGAGTGGCAGACTGGGGTGGTGGTTTCCCACTTCAAAAACGGGGACCAGAGGGTGTGTGCTAATTACAGGGGTATCACACTTCTCAGCCTCCCTGGTAAAGTCTACAACAAGGTGCTGGAAAGGAGGGTTCGGCCGATAGTCAAACCTCGGATTGAAGAGGAATAATGCGGATTCCGTCCTGGTTGTGGAAGAAGGATCAGATCTTCACTCTCGCAAGGATCCTGGAGGGAGCCTGGGAGTATGCCCAACCAGTCTACATGTGTTTTCTGGCTCTGGAGAAGGCGTATGACCGGGTCCCCCGGGAGACAATGTGGGAGGTTCTGCGGGACTATGGGGTGAGGGGGTTCCTTCTCAGGGCCATTCAATCTCTGTACGACCAAAGCGAGAGCTGTGTCCGGGTTCTCGGCAGTAATTCGGACTCGTTCCAGGTGAGGGTTGGCCTCCGCCAAGGCTGCGCTTTGTCGCAAATCCTGTTTTTAGTTTTTATGGACAGGATATCGAGGCATAGTCATGGTGGGGAGGGGTTGCAGTTCGGTGGGCTCAGGATCTCATCGCTGCTTTTTGCAGATGATGTGGTCCTGATGGCGTCATCGGTATGTGACCTTCAGCACTCACTGGATCGGTTCGCAGCTGAGTGTGAAGCGGCTGGGATGGGGACCAGCACCTCTAAATCTGAGGCCATGGTTCTCATCAGGAAACCGATGGAGTGCCTTCTTCAGGTAGGGAGTGAGTCCTTACCCCAAGTGAAGGAGTTTAAATACCTTTGGGTCTTGTTCGTGAGTAAGGCAGTTGAGGTGGTTTGGGCATCTGGTGAGGATGCCTCCTGGGCGCCTCCCTATGGAGGTGGTCCAGGCACATCCAGCTGGGAGGAGGCCTCGGGGAAGACCCAGGACTAGGTGGAGGGGCATCCAGCTGGGAGGAGGCCGCGGGGAAGACCCACGACTAGGTAGAGAGATTATATCTCCAACCTGGCCTGGGAACACCTTGTGATCCCCCAGTCGGAGCTATTTGATGTGGCTCAGGAAAGGGAAGTTTGGGGTTCCCTGCTGGAGCTGCTGCCCCCGAGACCCAATACCGGATAAGCAGATGAAGATGGATGGATGGATGGACATTGAATTGCAGCTTTTGATATAATAGTTTCTTTATATAGAAAAACATTACTTTATTATTCAATCAATTCATATTTCTTTATTTTTTTAACTGACCTATGATGTATTTTAACTCGCTGAGAGTAGAAGTTCTGACATCAGTTAGATGTGTCCCGGGTGATGAGGCCAGACTGCTGATGTGCCCCCCCTCTGACTAGAAGACTTTAAAAGAAGCTGACTCAGAGTTTCATCTCAGTTTTACAGCAGTGACAGCAGATGAATGTAATGATATATTTATACATATGTGATCACCTACTTTCTGTCATTTCTAACCTGAACATGGTAGCTGGTGAGTGTGGAGAGTGTGTTATTGTGATAACTGATGTCTTTACTGTCTGCAGGCTGAATACTGCGTGTGTGTTAATGCTGTGAGTCCAGAATGAGCAGAAGTGTAACATCTAAACTAGTCTGGTTTCTGTGAATCTTGAACAAAATGTAACATTGTCAGCTGTTCATCCTGTGCTGACTGAACTGTGTTCTATCATTTCTAACATTAACGTTATATTGACTCTGAATAAGGTAGATGGTAACTATGGAGAGTGTGTTATTGTGATAACTGATGTCTTTACTGTCTGCAGGCTGAATACTGCGTGTGTGTTAATGCTGTGAGTCTATGATAAGAGAACATTTGACATTTTAACTCATTTGATTCCTGCAGATCTACAAAGTGTAACGTTGTTCATGCTGTGCAAAGCTGAAAGGTTGTGTTGGGAACTGAACTCTAATTATGAAAAACTATACACAGGTTTCATATTTCATTTTGGGAGCATACTTTGATATTGGACTCTTTAAATACTTACTGTTCACGATTATTTTGTGTCTTTATGTTTTAACAGTGTGTGCCAATGTGCTGCTGGTTGTGGTTATCTGTGTGAACAGGAGCTTACATGAACCTATGTACCTTTTTCTGGTCAGCCTGTTTGTAAATGAACTGTATGGTAGTACAGGGTTGTTTCCATTCCTTCTGGTTCAGATCCTCTCTGACATTCACACTGTTTCTGCTCCCTTCTGTTTCCTGCAGATTTATTGTGTGTTTACATATGGAACTATTCAATTTATTAACTTAGCTGTGATGTCTTATGACAGATATCTTGCTATCTGTTATCCTTTGCAATATCACACTCGTATGACACCCACTAAAGTTGCCGTGCTTATTGCTCTAACATGGTTGTTCCCACTGACTGAAGTTGTTGTCACAGTATTACTGAGTTCCTCTCTACAGCTGTGTGGGAACATCATTAACAAAGTCTACTGTGATAACTACTCTGTTGTCAAACTGGCCTGCTCTGTCACCACGGTGAACAACATTCATGGACTCATTATCACTTCTCTTGTAATCTTTGTTCCTCTCAGTGTAACCCTGTACACCTACATGAGGATCCTTAAAGTGTGTTTTTCTGGTTCTAAAGAGACGAGACAGAAAGCTGTCAGTACCTGCACACCTCACCTCGCTTCCACAATCAACTTCTTCCTCGGTTCGTTCTTTGAAATAGTTCAGAGCAGGTTTGATATGAGCAGTGTACCCATGATGTTGCGTATTTTTTTGTCATTATACTTTCTGACCTGCCAACCACTCTTTAACCCTTTAATGTATGGACTGCAAATGACTAAAATACGAAGCCTGTGTAAAAGTCTTATCTTTGGTAAGATGTAGACTGATGTTAAAGAGTGAACTGCTGGCTGCAACCCCTGTGAATTAAATTTGCTGGTTTTCTTCAATTTGACATCCTCTTTGTCCATTAATGTTGCCATATCTGTGTCTGAAGCATTAACACATAACCATAACAGCTAGAATATTCATCTAAAGTATATTAACACACCTTTACACTCTGCTCATAAAACAATGAACATAATTCAAATAACTTATGGGTTGTCAAGATATGTGTATTATTTTTTGTGTGTTCATCTGGTAAAGTCTTATGAAAACATGTCAGATTTTTTGTTTTTTAAAAATATGATCAATAATTTTATGAAGTATTACGGGTTATTGACTTCCATAAATGTTCGGCTTAGGTCATACTGCTGCATATCATATCATCATACTGATATGCAGCAGAAGAGACGGAGGACCTTGCTAAAGAAAGTGTGATGTTTTTTTAATTAAATAAAATGTTATTGTACATCATTTTGGGCCATTATTATTAGATTAGATTAGATTAGATTAAACTTTATTGTCATTACACATGTACAGGTACAAGGCAACGAAATGCAGTTTGGGTCTAACCAGAAGTGCAATAGCAGTAAGTGCAGATATACAATGGTTCCATAGTGCAGGATGGGTATGTTATAAACAGAATTTAACAGCTAGATTATCCTATGAATATAATATATAGATAACAAGTATTGTGAACAGGATTTACAGGTGGATATGTACTGAATATAATATACAGGTGGATATGTACTGAATATAATATACAGGTGGATACTACTATAAATAGAATTTTTACAGAAATGTACAATTATCATAATATACGGATGGTTTACAAAGTTTACAGGTGAATATGTACTATGAATATATATACAGATAGATATTACTATAAACAGAATTTTTACAGATAGATATATAATAAATTAGGCTAAAATGAGCAGTATAACAATGGATTTAAAGGTAGTACAAATAAAGTTTGGGCAGAAACTATCAAATTAAAGTGCAGTGGAGAGTAATTGCATATTACAGTTAAAGTACGATATTGCAGATGTATATGTAAACAATTCGGCAGTGCAGATTGAAATATCAGTCAAGGTAAGTAGTGCAAGATCAGATTTAAACAGTTGTTACTATAGTAACAGTACCACATATTACCACATATGTTTCTAAAACATGGAAATGATAGAAAATAAAAACCAGTCATAAAGCTTAAAGAGAAAACTTCCTCTGGGGACCAACTCCCATCATCAGATGTGAGAGAAGTCCTTCCCTTCACATTGATTTTACATTCATTCGGCCTAGGTTAAGCTCCAAAAGGCTCGGCTGCTGCGCCTGAGCCGCATAATGGGAAGGAAACCTACATTTTAGGGAAGGTACGTAGAGACTAGAACCAATGGGCATCTGAGAGACGTTGGTCGGTGTTGGGAACCAGGGCAGGTACATGTAATGGACTGTTCTTATAAAGCACCTTTCTAGTCTTAACGACTACTGAAAGGGTTTTTCCATAGAACAGGAACCATTCACCATTCACACACATTCACACACTGTGGCCGAGGCTGCCGTACAGGGTGACACCTGCTTATCAGATACACACTCACACAAATATACTCCGATGGCGCAGCATCACGGGCAACTCAGGGTTCAGTGTTTTGCCCAAGGACACTTGGACATGGGACTGCAGGACCAGGGATCGAAACCCCAACCTTCCGATTGGCAGGCAATCGCTCCACCACTGACCATTATCTCATCAGCTAAACTTCCACAATAAGACTGGTTGTCTGATAGTTGCAGAGCATGCCTGGGTGGGAACTGAGACCTCACGGGAGGCCTCAACCCTAGGCCTGACAATCGGAAGGTTGGTGGTTCGATCCATGGCCCTCCAGTCCCATGTCCAAGTGTCCTTGGGCAAGACACTGAACGCCTAGTTGCCCTCAATGCTGCGCCATCGCAGTGGGAATGTGTGTATCTGCTGAGCAGGTGTGTAGATGTGTGTGAGTGTGTATCTGCTGAGCAGGTGTGTAGATGTGTGTGAGTGTGTATCTGCTGAGCAGGTGTGTAGATGTGTGTGAGTGTGTATCTGCTGAGCAGGTGTGTAGATGTGTGTGAGTGTGTATCTGCTGAGCAGGTGTGTAGATGTGTGTGAGTGTGTATCTGCTGAGCAGGTGTGTAGATGTGTGTGAGTGTGTATCGGATGAGCAGGTGTGTAGATGTGTGTGAGTGTGTATCTGATGAGCAGGTGGGACCTTGTACGGCAGCCTTGGCCACAGTGTATGAATGTGTGTGGATGGTGAATGGTTCCTGTACTGTAGCAAAACACTTTGAGTAGTCGTTAAGACTAGAAAGGTGCTATATAAAAACAGTCCATTTACATAACACTGCACCCAGGTCTTGAAGCATGTTGTCAGCCCTTTGTGCTACAGGTAGCCTCCAGGACATGAACTTAACTGATGATGTAATCAGGTTAAGTGGCATCAACACATCCTCACTCCCATCTCAAAAAATACGGACCTTTAGCGTCATACAACATTTTTGGTCGTCTCCCTTAGCATCGTATAACATGCTTGGTCGGGACTATTGGCGTCCCTTTTGATGCTGTCAGGTTAAGGGAAAGGTTGTGGGTGGGCGGGAATAACGAGCCGGTTAGGAGTTAGGAGTCGTAGGGGGTTGTTGAGAGATGGCGTACATCATTAAGAGTTATAGGGGGTTGTTGAGAGATGGCGTACATCATTAAGAGTTGTAGGGGGGCGTTGAGAGACGTTGGGAGACGTAGCACTTTGTTCGGAGTCGTAGGGGACCGTTGAGAGATGTAGAGCATTGTTAGGAGTTGTAGGGGGCCGTTGACCTCTCCGGGAACCATCACCTTATCGTGGTGGAGAGGTTTGTGTGGTGGAGAGGTTTGTGTTGTCTGGAGCTGTGTGTTCCTGGTAGGGTCTCCCATGGCAAAGTGGTCTCAGGTGAGGGGTCAGACAAAAAATGGTTTAAAAACCCTATGAGTAAGCAAGGCAGAGAGGGAGTGACCCTGCCCGGAGGAAGCCCAGCGAGCGCCTGGTGGCCGGGTTTGCCACGGAGCCCAGCCGGGCACAGCCTAAAGAAGCTACGTGGTACCCTTCTCTCCATACCATGGGCCCACCACCTGTGGAAGGAGGAACTGTGTGTCAGCTGTGCTGCCACATGGGTGGCAGCGAAGGTCAGGGGCATCAACAGACCAGACTTGGTTGGAAGAGGCTGGCTCTGGGGACGTAGAACGTCAACTCTCTGTGGAGAAAGGAGCCGGAACTTGTGCGGGAGGTGGAGCGCTATCCATTAGATCTGGTGGGGCTTACCTCTACGCACAGTCTCGGTTCTGGAACCGTACTCCTGGATAGGGGTTGGACTCTGTCGTACTTCAGAGTTGCCCAGGGTGTGATGCGCCGGGCGGGTGTAGGGATACTCACAAGCCCCCGGCTGAGCGCCGCTGCATTGGAGTTTAACCCGGTGGACGAGAGGGTCTCCTCCCTACACCTGCGGGTGATGGGGGAACTCTGACTGTTGTTTGTGCATATGCACCAAACAAGAGTTTGGAGTATTCGGCCTTCTTTGAGACCTTGAATGGAGTTCTGTGCTAGTCATGGATTGTCCATAACAAACACCATGTTCAAACATAGGGACGATCATAAGTGTACGTGGTACCAGAGCACCCTAGGCCAAAGATCGATTTTATAATCGTTTCATCTGATCTGAGGTCGTATGTGTTGGACACTCGGGTGAAGAGAGGGGCGGAGCTGTCAACTGATCACCATTGAACCTGAGTGGACAATGTTCAAAGTTTCCATTGCTGAAGCTGCGGCAGGGAGCTGTGGTCTTAGGTGCCTCAAGGGGTGGTAACCCACGTACACCCTGGTGGACACCGGTGGTAAGGGAAGCCGTCCGACTGAAGGAGTCTTTCTGGGATATGTTATCCCGGAGGACTCCGGAGGCAGACGCAAGGTACCGATGGGCCCGAAGGGCTGCAGCCTCTGCCGTGACAGAGGCAAAGCAGCGGTTGGGGGAGAAGTTTGGAGAAGACATGGAGAAGGACTTTCGGTTGGCACCAAGGTGCTTCTGGAAAACTGTTTGCCACCTCAGGAGGGGGAAGCGAGGAATCATCCAAGTTGTGTAGAGCAAGGATGGGACATTGTACTAAATAATAATAATAATAATAATAATAAATGATGATTTAATGTCTAAACATATTCCAATTCAATCAGATGTGTAAAGAAATTATATTCCAGAAACGCAGTTAAATTAATAACTTGGGCTCATATTGAATAATTTGTAGTATGTGTATAAATATCGTTGTGTATGGGTATTAAAGACAGATTGTTGTTAACAAAGAAAGTGTTTCTGAACATCAATGACATTCAAAACGATGATAACTGAAACAGATATACAACACACCGTGCAGTGTGAGTACACATATGTACTGCAAGCAGACCTGAGTACTACACAGGTCAGGACGTCTGCCTCTGCACCACCAAAATCAACATAAAATTACTATAAAATATATAAATATATACATGCATATGACATCAACATAGACACACTTGCAGACGGCATCTTGGAAATTTGTGATTAATACTGTATGGTGATGTCACCAAGTGGTGTTCCATTTCATATGGGCTTGGTGGGGGGGGGTTCATCCCTAGCCCTTGGACCACTTGGTTTGAAGGGCCAAGGGCTAGGGGTAAGACAAAGGGGGTAGGGGTAAGACAAAGGGGTTAGGGGTAAGACAAAGGGGTTAGGGGTAAGACAAAGGGGTTAGGGGTAAGACAAAGGGGTTAGGGGTAGGACAGAGAAATGAGATTAAGCCTCAAAACTAGTGATTGAGACAATAAAATCGTAATGAAAATGTTTACTGAGGTAATAAATCAAGTGAGAAGTGGACTTCTAGTCCCCCTGCTGGAGATCAGATATAATGCAGCTTTAAGGAGTCCCCCTGCAGGAGATCAGATATAATGCAGCTTTAAGGAGTCCCCCCCCGCTGGAGATCAGATATAATGCAGCTTTAAGGAGTCCCCCCCTGCAGGAGATCAGATATAATGCAGCTTTAAGGAGTCCCCCCCCCTGCTGGAGATCAGATATAATGCAGAGTTGCATAATGAGAGTTGGGGAAGTCTCCTAGTGAGTTGCTATAGCAACGCAGTTTTCTTTCTATCTAGAGACAGTGATCATGTCGTTAGTTCAGATTAGTTCTGGTAAACTGATCTATATCTTGGAATAGAAGACATCATGCTGTCTCCTTTTTATTTGAGAAAAATGCAGATTAACATATATCCATATGGAAGCTTTTTAAGGAAAGAGCAGGTTGGGTCTCACACACACACACACACACACACACACACACACACACACACACACACACACAGAGATAGCTGCAGCAAAATCAATCTTTGGCTTTTCAGTGTCTGACTGTTGCACAAATGCACTTTAGCAAAGATTGGCGTCTGCCAGTAATGCCGACCTGCGAGGAGGCGAGGGCCCGTTCATCGCTGCTTGCAGCTTCAAATATTATAATTATTAATCTTTATCTGGCAAATTAATTGCCATTTTGTGGGGTTTACCATATTCAGAATCCCACAAAAACTTGCGGTCGCATCAATTATAAAGAAATGTTAAGTGTTTTATGGGTTTCAGGAATAAGGAGGGGGAAGCGAGGAATCATCCAAGCTGTATACAGTAAGGATGGGACGTTGTTGACCTCAACTGGGGAGGTAATAGAGCGTTGGAAGAAGCACTTTGAGGAACTCCTAAATCCAGCTGACATGCCCTCTGTGGTAGAGGCAGAACTGGAGGATGATGGGGGATTGTCGTCAATTTCCCTGGTGGAAGTCGCTGAGGTAGTCAAACAACTCCACAGCGGCAAAGCCCCAGGGATTGATGAGATCCGTCCAGAAACGCTGAAAGCTCTGGGTGTGGAGGGGATGTCTTGGTTGACACGCCTCTTCAACATTGCGTGGAAGTCTGGGACGGTGCCTAAGGAGTGGCAGACCGGGGTGGTGGTTCCCCTATTCAAAAAGGGGGACCAGAGGGTGTGTGCCAATTACAGGGGTATCACACTTCTCAGCCTCCCTGGTAAAGTCTACTCCAAGGTGCTGGAAAGGAGGGTTCGGCCGATAGTCGAACCTCGGATTGAAGAGGAACAATGTGGATTCCGTCCTGGCCGTGGAACAACGGATCAGATCTTCACTCTCGCAAGGATCTTGGAGGGCCTGGGAGTATGCCCAACCAGTCTACATGTGTTTTGTGGATCTGGAGAAGGCGTATGACCGGGTCCCCGGGAGAAATTGTGGGAGGTGCTGCGGGAGTATGGGGTGAGGGGTCCCTTCTCAGGGCCATCCAATCTCTGTATGACCAAAGCGAGAGCTGTGTCCGGGTTCTCGGCAGTAAGTCGGACTCGTTCCAGGTGAGGGTTGGCCTCCGCCAGGGCTGCGCTTTGTCACCAATCCTGTTTGTAATATTTATGGACAGGATATCAAGGCGTAGTCGGGGCGGGGAGGGGTTGCAGTTCGGTGGGCTCGGGATCTCATCGCTGCTTTTTGCAGATGATGTGGTCCTGATGGCGTCATCGGCCTGTGACCTCCAGCACTCACTGGATCGGTTCGCAGCCGAGTGTGAAGCGGCTGGGATGAGGATCAGCACCTCTAAATCTGAGGCCATGGTTCTCAGCAGGAAACCGATGGAGTGCTTTCTTCGGGTAGGGAGTGAGTCCTTACCCCAAGTGAAGGAGTTTAAGTACCTTGGGGTCTTGTTCGCGAGTGAGGGGACTATGGAGCGTGAGATTGGTCGGAGAATCGGAGCAGCTCGTGCGGTATTACATTCAGTTTATCGCACCGTTGTGACGAAAAGAGAGCTGAGCCAGAAGGCAAAGCTTTCGATCTACCGGGCAATTTTCGTTCCTACCCTCACCTATGGTCATGAAGGCTGGGTCATGACCGAAAGAACGAGGTCCAGGGTACAAGCGGCCGAAATGGGTTTCCTCAGGAGGGTGGCTGGCGTCTCCCTTAGAGATAGGGTGAGAAGCTCAGTCATCCGAGAGGAGCTCGGAGTAGAGCCGCTGCTCCTTCGCGTCGAAAGGAGCCAGTTGAGGTGGTTCAGGCATCTGGTAAGGATGCCTCCAGGGCGCCTCCCTAGGGAGGTGTTCCAGGCACGTCCAGCTGGGAGGAGGCCTCGGGGAAGACCCAGGACTAGGTGGAGAGATTATATCTCCAACCTGGCCTGGGAACGCCTCGGGATCCCCCAGTCGGAGCTGGTTGATGTGGCTCGGGAAAGGGAAGTTTGGGGTCCCCTACTGGAGCTGCTGCCCCCGCGACCCGATACCGGATAAGCGGATGAAGATGGATGGATGGAGGAATAAGAACACAAAAATTGCTCGCTGCCGCCCCCTACAAAATGATATAAAAGTGAGCCCCTGCTGTACGTTTAACGTAGACTCACGAAACTTGGGGGACATATGTAGCATGGCAAGATGTACATAAAACTCCATTGTAGCCATACCCTAAACTCCACAGGAAGTCCGCAATTTTGATTTAAAAGTTATAAATAAGTGCGATTTTGGCCTTTTCATACCATTTGAATGTTTAAGATACAGTCTTGTGTGAGGTGTCAGCAGAACTCAGCAGAGAGTTCCTTTTTCATTTGTTTTGGTCCACCACCTGTGCTTAAGCCACGCCCCCTTCCATATCATTTGAACTGCTTAAGGTAGTGTCTTGTGGGAGGTATCATTGAACTCATCACAGACTTCCCTTTTCGTTGGCAATGATTCACTGTGTCTGAGTGCAACGCAAATGCACGGTCACAAGGAGCGTCATCTGCCAGTAACCCCGACACAATCACATTAGTTGGATGACATGATTAACTTCTCTTTTGAGAATACTCAAGGGATGTTAACACAGTCTTGATCTCCTTACTCTGAGTGCTCTAGCTTTCGACCTCTGAGCCTGCTAAACTCTGATTTATCTCTGTAAAACTCCTAGCCCGTCACACAGAGTACCATATGTCAGAATTAGTGAACTCTGACCAAAAAGGATTTGTAACAACAAGACTAGCAGCAGATAATGTTAGACACTTTCTCCACATTGTTGATGCTGTAGAAGACAGTAAGAACACAATGTCACTTCTCTCTCTTGAAGTAATGAAAGCCTTTCATATGCTTGAGTGGTCATTTCTATGGTCAGTCTTATGGCGTTTTTCCACTGCGTGGTATCTACTTGATTCCCCTCGACTCTACTCACCTTTTTTGATTTCCCATTACGAAAAAAAGTCCCTGGAACCTGCTACCAGGTACTTTAGTACTACCTCAGTTGGCGAGGATTGTCACTTATGACTGCGTGTTTAGCAAACAAGAGTGCGCAGTGTGTGACCGGAACAACCGCGCCATTTAAGAAAAAAAATCTAGCCAGACACCGACAGATTATCTACTCTGCACTATTCTCACTATTCAATATTAAGGGCTGTTAGAGGCTTTTGCATGTTGTTTCCAATATTGCACACTGTTACTTTAAAAAAACAAGACAATATATCAAAGAAAAGTTTTTATTTAGCTATTCAAGTAGCGCATCAAACCCTCCCGTACATCCCGGTCTTCTTCCTCTGCACCCTGTGAAAGTGTCACCACCGGCTCTGCTGTCCCAGATGCATCCCAGTCATTGTCATAAGCCTCTCCATGACTCATATAGATTATACAAAGCACAGCTTTTTGTGTGTAATCATGGTTACTAAAGTTCATGTACTTTTATATAGTGTATAGTAAATACTGACTGTGACCCTGAACACATGCAGATGTTAGCTAACGTTACCAGGAAAATGAACTTACACTTTTGTGTCAGCTAACAATAGTCATGTCGAGTTCTGAACTCGGTAGGAATTCCCAAACTCCTGTTGTTTTTCAGCAGTGATTTTTGTTGCTTCCTTCAGCTTCTTTTGAAACAGAAATTTTCTTCTGAAACAACACACCTCAGTTGTGTTGTTAAAAATTACATCATGGCCGTTTCCGGCTGCGTAGCTATGGTGACCAGCCACACTGAGGCGTTACTCAATCTGCAATGGAAAGACGAGGTGAGTCGAGCTGTTACCAGCAGTGGAAAAACGCCATTAGAGGTGATGGGCTTTGGTAACACTTTCATTGGTATGACTAAAGTTATGTATTCTAACCCCTCAGCCCGAGTCATAACCAGACGCACCTCCTCCTCCTATAAAAAATAATCTCTTTAAAAGATACTTTTTCTTTGTTTGTTCTTCTCACTTCTTTTATTATTCTGGTATCCAAAAGTTAAATTCTCAAGTGCCATTTATATTTAAAAATAATCAATACCTGACTTCTTTGTATCAATATGGTTTTGCCACAAAAAACATCACCATACTGTACTGTTTAACAATAATAATACTTAAATGCTTTTTAAGGTACTCAAAGACATTACAATAAAGCCCATTGATATTCAGTAAGAGAGTAAAACCAGCAGGTGGTATTAGATGTTATTACAGGGTTAGGCTCATCTGAAGGCTTTCATGAGGAATCTGAACCTGTCTGTATGGGCGGGGAGTTCCAGAGCTAATGATACCTTTCTCTTCACCGTCGCAGGGAGATCCGGAGGGGGTGCGATGGTAAAAGGTGAGGTATCATTAGCCTGTCACTCAACAACACACCTGCCTGTTTCTCCAATGGTTCTCACAACTCAACATCTCCCAGATGGCCATTATTTAATAATAATAATTTTTAGTAATTTATACTGTTTATTGATCCCCAGTGGGGAAATTACAATTTACACACACACACACACACACACACTCACACACACACACACACACACACACACTCACACACACACATACACACACATGCTGAGGACCTATTCATGCACAAAAGTACTAAAGTATCGACTTTTAAGCATTAGTTTATGTTTTACCAATGTTAAGATAATTATTTCTCAAAGAATGGACCAAATCACTGGAGTTGTCTCAAAGATCATTTTACTTGCAAACAGAATCCGTTTACAGCAAAGACAGAAAGATAACTGAAGATTGTTCACAACAGAGTCTTTTTAAAGGAGTTGGGAGTCGAGTTAGTTATTCAGTTGATGGAATCAGGAGCTTTCCTTCTTATCTCTGGCCCGGCATCTCCTCCACAGTATGCGGTCTGCCTCAGGGACACGTCCTGGGCTCTTTGCAAGGTCACTCTGCTTTCAGGGTTAACACATGAGGGACAGAAATACCAAACCAGCAGCTTGGATGCAAATGATTTAACAAAGAAACTGAAGCAACGACCGTTCTGAGCATGATTTCTCTAACAACCAAAGATAAGACTTTTACACAGGCTACGTATTTTAGACATTTGCAGTCCATACATTAAAGGGTTAAAGAGCGGTTGGCAGGTCAGGAAATATAATGATAAAACATTTCGTAACATCATGGGTACACTGCTCATATCAAACCTGCTGTGTAATATTTGAAATAAAGAACCAAAAGAAAAGTTGATGAGAGAAGCGAGGTGAGGTGTGCAGGTACTGACAGCTTTCTGTCTCGTCTGCTTGGAACCAGAAAAACACACTTTAAGGATCTTGATGTAAGTATAAAGGATTAAACTGAGAGGACCAAAGACTACAAGAGAAGTGTAAGAGAGTCCATAAATGTTGTTCACTCTGGTGTCAGAGCAGGCCAGTTTGACAATAGCATAGTTATCACAGTAAATTGTGTTAATGATGTTCCCACACAGCTGTAAAGGAACACTTAAAGATATTGTGACTCCAACTCCAACAAATGGGTATAACCATGTTAGAGCAATAAGCACAGCAACCTTGTTAGATGTCATACGTGAGTGATATTGTAGAGGATAACAGATAGCAAGATATCTGTCATAAGACATGATGGATAAATTATGAAATTGTATAGTTGCATAAGAGTACAAACAGAACATCTGCAGGAAACAGAAGGGAGCAGAAACAGTGTGAATGTCAGAGAGGATCTGAACCAGAAGGAATGGAAACAACCCTGTACTACCATACAGTTCATTTACAAACAGGCTGACCAGAAAAAGGTACATAGGTTCATGTAAGCTCCTGTTCACACAGATAACCACAACCAGCAGCACATTGGCACAGATAATTAACAGATATAACGATATAATAATAATAAAATATAAATATTTGAGAACACCAATGTCAGAATATGCACTTAGTGTGAACAATAAAACCTGCGTAGCATTTACCATGATCCTCCTGACTCTGAAAATCAAAAATTAAAACATTTTACAAGATAACTTCATGGTGTAACATTTCATGAAAGGATTTCTGAAAGGTTAGTCAAACATTTAAAGCTTTCTTCAGACTGTCCAGATAAGACATTGATCACAAACAGCATTCAATCAACAAACAGGAGAGAATGACTTCCTCCAACATCCCATTCACCAAGAGTCTGCTGTAATACTAAAGGTGAGACATTACCCAACAGGTGATGGCATTGTGAGAATGCTGACATCCATCTGCTTCAGTGGGACTGGGAGTCCAGTCTAACTGAGCTCAAACCTCTGCTCTGCATCTTTTAACCTTTTCCAGTGAGCAGACGCCCCCCCAGCAGCGGTCGGACCTCATTATCAGAGCACCTGATCGTTGTGGCAACGGGTAGCTGCTGGTTTCTAAGTGATGCTTGAAACAAATAACACATTTCTGTTTTGCACAGCAACAATTAACCATAAAGAACACCGGCTCTACCCAGTTTGCTGCTTCCTGTTTGGTGCAGCCTGAGATAACATCAAACATTTTTGTTGGAACGTCTACATGGGAAAAAGACTGACTGGGACTGAGTTTATGAACACCTTAAACCAAATGATTGAGACTACGGAGCTCCCAGACTCTAGCAAGACTCAGGATTTCATTCCCATATTGGACATTTGTCTGTGACAGTGGAATCTCTTGGAAAGTAATTTGGTGGAAGGTTGGCCTCAGGTGCAGAGGTTCAGGATCATGCAACCAACTTCCACTGAAAGAAATCCTCTTAAACAAACTCAGGTTGAGATGACGTGTCCCACCTCATAAAGTCTGGCTCGTCTCCAAGAGAAACTTCCTAGTCACCTCAAAATCATGGCAAGAAAATGGATAATTGGGAGGAATTTACAATATGTGTGTAGACTATTACATTAATTTGATGATAATGACATCCACATAAAGACTACAAATATCATTAGGGGTCCAAACTGGAGGTGGGTAGCAACCCAGTACCAGCATGCATGGTTGGGCGGTGCAACTTTTGAAAAACTGAGACATTTCTGCCAGCAAAGGGGTCCATTACCAAAAACACATCTTTTTCCCTATAACTCCTATACCTTATATCGTAAATTTAAAAATCTTATAGCCACACATTTCCTGAATGGAAGGTTGTTGGTCCAACCTGCCTGAAACGCTGTGAATAGCATCTACAGATGGCCCAGAAAAAAGTTATAAAAATAATTTAGCTTGGTTCACTTAAAACAAACGGGAACATTGAATAAGAATATTGATTAAAAATATCTGTAAAAACTTGAGTGAGCTGACTGGCGCAGTGCTTTAGGGTGATATCCCATCGGGGCCACCTGCTTTCTTTACATTCTGCCGTCTAAATAGCCGGTGCACGTCCTTCTGCTCTCTCCGGGAACCATCACCTTATCTGGGTGGGGGGGTTTGTTTGTCACTATAAACCAGAGGGCTGTGTTGTCTGGAGCTGTATGTTACTGGTAGGTTCTCCCATAGCAAGGTGGTCTCAGGTGAAAGGCCAGACAAATTATGGTTCTAAAGATCCTATGAGTGGACGAGGAAGAGATGGAGTGACCCTGCCCGGAGGAAGTCTGGGGCTCCCGTCTGGAAACAGGCCCTGATGGAGGGCTCGTCAGCCAGTGCCTGGGGGCCGGGTTTGCCACGGAGCCCGGTCGGACAAAGCCTGAAAAATCTACCTCTCTCTCCATCTCATGGGCCCACACCTGTGGGAGGAACATGGGTGACGGTGAAGGTCAGGGGTGTCAACGTACCAGACCCAGGTACTTTCTTTGGGGATATGCAATGTCACCTCTCTTTTGGGGATGGAGCCGGAGCATTTGTGCGGGAAGTGGAGCACTACCAGTTAGCTCTGGGTGCTCATAAGAGTATGTGGTACAAGAGCCCCCTAGGCCGAAGGTCATTGATTGATTTTATAATCGTTTCATCTGATCTGAGGCTGTATGTTTTGGACACTAGTCCAAAGAGAGGGGCGGAGCTGTCAACTGATCATCTGGTGGTGGGTTGGGTCAGGGGATGGGGGAAGACTCTGGACAGACCTGGTAAGCCCAAACGGATAGTGCAGGTAAATTGGGACCATCTGGAGGAGGCCCCCGTCTGACAGACTTTCCACTCACACCTCTGGCGGAGCTTTTCGTGTATCCCTGTGGAGGCTGGGGGGCCTGTGGAGGCTGGGGGCATTGAACCTGACTGGACAATGTTCAAAGTTTCCATTGCTGAAGCTGCGGTGGGGAGCTGTAGTCTCAGGGTCTTAGGCGCCTCAAGGGGCAGTAACCCACGAACACCCTGGTGGACACCGGTGGACAGGGTAGCCGTCCAACTGAAGAAGGAGTCTTTCCCAGAGTTATCCCAGAGGACTCCGGAGGCAGTTGCAAGGTACTGAAGGGCCCAAAGGTGTGGGAAAGGTTTGGAGGATTTTTGGTCGGCATCAAGGTGCTTCTGGAAAACCATTCACCACCTCAGAAGGTGGAAGCGGGGAACCATCCAAGCTGTGTACAGTAAGGATGGGACATTGTGGACCTCAAATGTGGAGGTACTGGGGCGGTGGAAGCAGCATTTTGAGGAACTCCTAGGTCCAGCTAATATGCCCACTATGGTAGAAGCAAAGCTGGAGGAAGATGGGGGATTGTGGCCGATTTCCCTGGTAGAAGTCGATGAGGTAGACAACTCCACAGTGGCAAAGCCACAGGGATTGATGAGATCCGTCCAATAATGCTGAAAGCTCTGGGTGTGGAGGGGCTGTCTTGGTTTACACGCCTCCTCAACATTGCATGGAAGTCTGGGACTGTGCCTAAGGAGTAGCAGACCAGGGTTCCCCTCTTCAAAGTGGGGGACCAGAGGGAGAGTGCCAATCATAGAGGTATTACACTTCTCAGCCTCCCTAGAAAAGTCTACTCCAAGGTGCTGGAAAGGAGGGTTCGAACTTTGGGTTGAAGAGGAATAATGCGGATTCCATCCTGGTCGTGGAACAATGAATCAGATCTTCAGTCTCACAAGGATCCTGGAGGAAGCCTGGGAGTATGCCCAACTGGTTTACATGTGTTTTGTGGATCTGGAGAAGGCATATGACCGGTTCACCTGGGAGATACTGTTGGAGGTGCTGCTGGAGTATGGGGTGAAGTGGTTCCTTCTCAGGGCCATCTGATCTCTGTATGACCAAAGCGAGAGCTGGGTCAGGTCAGTAAGTCAGACTCATCCCAGACAAGGGTTGGCCCCCGCCAGGGCTGCGCTTTTTCACCGATCCTGTTTGTAGTATTTATGGACAGGATATCGAGGTGTAGTCGGGGCGGGGAGGGATTGCAGTACAGTGAGCTCAGGATCTCATCGCTGCTTTTTGCAAATGATGTGGTCCTGATGGCATCATTGACCTGTGACCTTCAGCAGTAACTGGATCGGTTTGCAGCCGAGCGTGAAGCGTCTGCGATGAGGATCAGCACCTCGAAATCTGAGGCCATGATTCTCAGTAGTAAACCGACGAAGGGCCTTCTTCAGGTGGGGAATGAGTCCTTACCTCAAGTGAAGGAGTTTAAATACCTTGGGGTCTTGCTCGCGAGTGAGGGGACCATGGAGCGTGAGATTGGTCGGAGAATCAGAGCAGCGGGGGGGTATTACATTCCATTTATTGCACCGTTGTGACAAAAAGGGAGCTGAGCCAGCAAAGCTCTTGATCTACCGGGCAGTTTTCGTTCCTACCCTCACCTATGGCAATGAAGGCTGGGTCATGACCGAAAGAATGAGATCCATGGTACAAGCGGCCGAAATGGGTTTCCTCAGAGATCGGGTGAGAAGCTCAGTCATCTGTGAGGAGCTCAGAGTAGAGCTGCTGCTCCTTCGCGTCGAAAGGAGCCAGTTGAGGTGGTTTTGGCATCTGGTAAGGACGTCTCCTGGGCGCCTCCCTAGAGAGGTGTTCCAGGCAAGTCCAGCTGGGAGGAGGCCTCGGGGAAGACCCAGGAATAGGTGGAGAGATTATATCTCCAAACTGGCCTGGAAACGCTTCAGGATCCCCTCAGTCGGAGCTGGTTGATGTGGCTCAGGAAAAAGCGATGGTAAAAGGTGAGGTATCATTATCCTGTCACTCAACAACACACCTGCCTGTTTCTCCAGTGGTTCTCACAACTCAACACTTCCCAGACGGCCATTATTTAATGATAATCATTTTTAGTAATTGTGTTTATTGATCCCCAGTGGGGAAATTACAATTCACACACACACACACACACACACACACACACACACACACATGCTCAGGAGCTATTCATGCACAAATGGAGAGATGTCAGAGTGGGGGGGCTTATTTCTAGTTTCTACATAATTTTCTAACTAAAGTATTGACTTTTAAGCCTCAGTTTATGTTTTACCAATGTTAAGATAATTATTTCTCAAAGAATGGACCAAATCACTGGAGTTGTCTCAAAGATCATTTTACTTGCAAACAGAATCAGTTTTACAGCAAAGACAGAAAGATAACTGAAGATTGTTCACAACAGAGTCTTTTTAAAGGAGTTGGGAGTCGAGTTAGTTATTCAGTTGATGGAATCAGGAGCTTTCCTTCTTATCTCTGGCCCGGCATCTCCTCCACAGTATGCGGTCTGCCTTCAGGGACACGTCCTGGGCTCTTTGCAAGGTCACTCTGCTTTCAGGATTAACACATGAGAGACAGAAATACCAAACCAGCAGCTTGGATGCAAATGCTTTAACAAAGAAACTGAAGCAACGACCGTTCTAAGCATGATTTCTCTAACAACCAAAGATAAGACTTTTACACAAGCTACGTATTTTAGACATTTGCAGGCCATACATTAAAGGGTTAAAGAGCGGTTGGCAGGTCAGGAAATATAATGATAAAACATTTCGTAACATCATGGGTACACTGCTCATATCAAACCTGCTGTGTAATATTTGAAATAAAGAACCAAAAGAAAAGTTGATGAGAGAAGCGAGGTGAGGTGTGCAGGTACTGACAGCTTTCTGTCTCGTCTCTTTAGAACCAGAAAAACACACTTTAAGGATCCTCATGTAGGAGTACAGGATTAAACTGAGAGGAACAAAGACTAAAAGACAAATGTAAAAGAGTCCATAGATGTTATTGACACTAGTTTCAGAGCAGGCCAGTTTGACAATAGCATAGTTATCACAGTAAATTGTGTTAATGATGTTCCCACACAGCTGTAAAGGAACACTTAAAGATATTGTGACTCCAACTCCAATAAATGGTAAAAACCATGTTAGAGCAATAAGCACAGCAACCTTGTTGGATGTCATGTGTGTGTTATATTGAAGAGGATAACATATAGCAAGATATCTGTCATAAGACATGATGGATAAATTATGAAATTGTATAGCTGCATAAGTATACACACAGAGGATCTGCAGGAAACAGAAGGGAGCAGAAACAGTGTGAATGTCAGAGAGGATCTGAACCAGAAGGAATGGAAACAACCCTGTACTACCATACAGTTCATTTACAAACAGGCTGACCAGAAAAAGGTACATAGGTTCATGTAAGCTCCTGTTCACACAGATAACCACAACCAGCAGCACATTGGCACAGATAATTAAAGCATAAAAACACATCATAATTGTGAACAGTAAGTATTTAAAGAGCCCAATATCAAAGTATGCTCCCAAAATGAAATATGAAACCTGTGTATAGTTTTTCATAATTAGAGTTCAGTTCCCAACACAACCTTTCAGCTTTGCACAGCATGAACAACGTTACACTTTGTAGATCTGCAGAAATCAAATGAGTTAAAATGTCAAATGTTCTCTTATCATAGACTCACAGCATTAACACACACGCAGTATTCAGCCTGCAGACAGTAAAGACATCAGTTATCACAATAACACACTCTCCATAGTTACCATCTACCTTATTCAGAGTCAATATAACGTTAATGTTAGAAATGATAGAACACAGTTCAGTCAGCACAGGATGAACAGCTGACAATGTTACATTTTGTTCAAGATTCACAGAAACCAGACTAGTTTAGATGTTACACTTCTGCTCATTCTGGACTCACAGCATTAACACACACGCAGTATTCAGCCTGCAGACAGTAAAGACATCAGTTATCACAATAACACACTCTCCACACTCACCAGCTACCATGTTCAGGTTAGAAATGACAGAAAGTAGGTGATCACATATGTATAAATATATCATTACATTCATCTGCTGTCACTGCTGTAAAACTGAGATGAAACTCTGAGTCAGCTTCTTTTAAAGTCTTCTAGTCAGAGGGGGGGCACATCAGCAGTCTGGCCTCATCACCCCGGGACACATCTAACTGACGTCAGAACTTCTACTCTCAGCGTGTTAAAAAACATCATAGTTCAGTTAAACAAATAAAGAAATATGAATTGATTCTTTTTCCCATGACATATGGTTGATAACTGAGTATCCATCCATCTTCGTCCGCTTATCCGGTATCTGGTCGCGGGGGCAGCAGTTCCAGAAGGGGACCCCAAACTTCCCTTTCCCAAGCCACATCAACCAGCTCCGATTGGGGGATCCCGAGGCGTTCCCAGGCCAGGTCGGAGATATATTCTCTCCACCTAGTCCCGGGTCTTCCCCGAGGCCTCCTCCCAGCTGGACGTGCCTGGACCACCTCCATAGGGAGGCGCCCAGGAGGCATCCTTACCAGATGCCCGAACTACCTCAACTTGCTCCTTTTGACGTGAAGGAGCAGCGGCTCTACTCCGAGCTCCTCTCGGATGACTGAGCTTCTCACCCTATCTCTAAGGGAGACACCAGCCCCAATCCTGAGGAAACCCATTTTGGCCGCTTGTACCCTTGAGCTTGTTCTTTTGGTAATGACCCAGCCTTCATGACCATAGGTGAGGGTAGAAATGAACACTGACCGGTAGATCGAAAGCTTTGCCTTCTAGCTCAGCTCCCTTTTCATCCCAACGGTGCGATAAACTGAATGTAATACCGCACCAGCTGCTCCGATTCTCCAACCAATCTCCTGCTCCATGGTCCCCTCACCCGTGAACAAGACCCCAAGGTATTTGAACTCCTTCACTTGGGGTAAGGACTCATTCCCTACCTGAAGAAGGTACTCCATCAGTTTCCTGCTGAGAAAGATGGCCTCAGATTTAGAGGTGCTGATCCTCATCCCAGCCGCTTCACACTCGGCTGCAAACCGATCCAGTGAGTGCTGGTGGTCACATGCCGATGACGCCATCAAGACCACATCATCTGCAAAAAGCAGCGATGAGATTCTGAGCCCACCAAACTGCAACCCCTCCCCACCCCGACTACGCCTCGAATCCTGTCCATAAATATTCAATTTATTATATTACAAACAGGATTGGTGACAAAGCGCAGCCCTGGCGGAGGCCAACCCTCACCTGGAACGAGTCCGACTTACTGCCGAGAACCCAGACACAGCTCTCGCTTTGGTCATACACAGATTGGATGGCCCTGAGAAGGGAATCCCCCACCCCATACTCCCGCAGCACCTCTCACAGTATCTCCTGGGGGACCTGGTCATACGCCTTCTCCAGATCCACAAAACACATGTAGACTGGTTCAGCATACTCCCAGGCCCCCTCCAGGATCCCTGCAAGAGTGAAGATCCGATCCGTTGTTCCACGACCAGGACGGAAACTGCATTGTTCTTCTTCAATCCGAGTTTCAACTATTGCCCGAACCCTCCTTTCCAGCACCTTGTAGTAGACTTCACCAGAGAGGCCTAGAAGTGTGATACCCCTGTAATTGGCACACACCCTCTGGTCCCCCTTTTTGAAGAGGTGAACCACCACCCCAGTCTTCCACTCCTTAGGCACTGTCCCAGACTTCCACGCAATGTTAAATACGCGTGTCAGCAAGACATCCCCTCCACAAACAGAGCTTTCAGCATTTCTGGACGGATCTCATCAATCCCTGGGGCTTTGCCGCTGTGGAGTTGTTTGACTACCTCAGCGACCTCCACCAGGGAAATTGAAGACAATCCCCCATCATCCTCCAGCTCTGTCTCCACCACAGAGAACGTGTCAGCAGGATTTAGGAGATCCTCAAAGTGCTCCTTTCACCACTCTATTACCTCCTCAGTTGAGGTCAACAACGTCCCATCCTTACTGTATACAGCTTGGATGATTCCCCGTTTCCCCCTCCTGAGGTGGCAAACAGTTTTCCAGAAGCACCTTGGTGCCGACCGAAAGTCCTTCTCCATGTTTTCTCCATGGGCCTCCTCCAGACTTTCTCCAATTCACCCGCACTACCCGTTTGGGTTTACCAGGTCTGTCAAGAGTCCTCCCCCACCCCCTGACCCAACTCACCACCAGATGGGGATCAGTTGCAGCTCCGCCCCTCTCTTCACCCGAGTATCCAAAACATACAGCCTCAGATTAGATGAAACGATTATAAAATCGATCATTGACGTTTGGCCTAGGGTGCTCTGGTACCACGTACACTTATGAGCATCCCTATGTTCGAACATGGTGTTTGTTATGGACAATCCATGACTAGCACAGAAGTCCAACAACAGACAACCACTCTGGTTTAGATCAGGGAGGTCGTTCCTCCCAATTCCGGCTCTCCAAGTATCTCCATCATTGCCCTTGTCTGCGTTCAAGTCCTCGAGCAGAACTATGGAGTCCCCTACTGGAGCCCCATACAGGACTCCATTCAAGGTCTCCAAGAAGGCTAAATACTCCAAACTCTTGTTTGGTGCGTATGCACATACAACAGTCAGAGTTTTCCCCCCCATCACCCGCATGTGTAGGGAGGCGACCCTCTCGTCCACCGGGGTAAACTCCAATGCAGAGGCGTTCAGCCGGCAGCTTGTGAGTATCCCCACACCCAACCAGAGCCTCACTCCCTGGGCAACTCCAGGGAAGTCTAACCCCTATCCAGGAGTATGGTTCCAGAACCGAGACTCTGCGTGGAGGTAAGCCCCACCAGATCTAACTGGTAGCGAATCACTTCCCGCACAAGTTCCAGCTCCTTCCCCCACAGAGAGGTGACGTTCCACATCCCCAGAGCTAGCCTCTGCTGCCCGGGTGTGGTCTGTCAATGCCCCTGACCTTCACCGCCACCCATGTGGCAGCGCACCCGTTTGGTTCCTCCCACAGGTGGTGGGCCCATAGGCTGGACAGAGAGGTGCCACGTTGCTTTTTTAGGCTGTGCCCGGCCGGGCTCCGTGGCAAACCGGCCACCAGGCGTTCGCTGACGAGCCCGCCATCTGGGCCTGGCATGTAGGGGGGGGGGCTCTACAGAGAAACCTGTAGGGGAGCTCTATAGTGTCATTGTTCTAAAAGCAGTCTACATTCTCTGATGTTATTCTCAACAGAGAACAGGGGCAACAGTGGGCCACCTACTGGGGGTATCTAGTGGCTGCAGAGTAATGATGGTCACATCTTGTCATGTGAAATGTCGAACCCTGGTGTGACTTGTGAGCCGCTGACGGCTGTGACAACTTATCAGGATTTGACTCCCTGGGAAGGAGAACGGGCTGGAACCAACCTGTACAGGTGTTGGGCCAGGATAATCCAGAAATAATATAAATATAAATATAAAGTCATATTCCTACACTATGAACTCTAACAGCAGTAGAGTTGGAGTGTCATCCCCTTTCTTAACAGTTTTGTATTTTTATTGAGTTTTTCTATTCATTCTGAAGGTGTATTGTTATGAGCTATTTTAAAATTTTATTAAATAAAGAGAAATTCCCAGAAAATAATCATTCTTTGCTACTAAATCCTTTCCTTTCCACATTTATTAGTTCAGTTACAGAGATTTCCTTTCAATAAACTACTGTACATTACATATTATAAATGTATATTATATACTAGTTATAGTAGCCTAAGAGAGTCAGGAATGCTCACATTTTGCAGGAAAAGTAAACATTTACAGCACAATATATATAAAACCAATATATTTTTATATGTATTTCATATTTTATACATTATTCCATTTATGGATTAGAATTTGTTGCAGTATCACAAATTACAGTGACAGAGTTACACGTGATTGAAAATATTCTTGTGAGAAAAAATTGAGAATATTAAACATTTATTTTATTTTTGTTAGTTAGAAAACCTTGTCAATAATAATTTACTGATTATTTTCTTATTACATCTACATCGTACCTCTGCGACAGCCAAACATCTTATACCAAAGGACATGTTTGCATGCATTGCGTATTTTTGTCATTTGCAATCCATTCATGACAGGGTTCAAAAGAGGCTGTATGAGGAGAAAATACAGTGAAAAAATGACGCGAAACCCACTGGGTACACGGGTCATATCAAACCTACTCTGGAGTATTTCAAAGCAGCAGCCAAAAGAAAAGTTTAAGAGAGAAGCAAGGTGAGGTGTGCAGGTGCTGACAGCTTTCTGTCTCGTCTGCTTTGAACCAGAAAAACACACTTTAAGGATCCTCATGTAGGAGTACAGGACCAGAAGCAGAGGGACTAAGACGGTAAGAACAGTACCAAAAAGGCCATAAATGTTATACACTGTGATGTCAGAACAGGCCAACTAAACAACAAGGTAGTTATGACAATACAACTTTAAAGGGAACCTAAATTGATATTTGATTTCTGCAATTTCCCACAATGTTGGACAAATAAAGGTTTTAGCTTATCTAATATGCGGGCCGGACAAAAATCTGAGAGGGACCAGGTTTGGCCCTCGGGCCTTGGGTTTGACACATCTGCTCTACTCCTACTAAGAATTATAATCAAATGTGTAAATGTGTTCCAGCAACCGTGGACCCAGCTGAGAGGTTCTGTGTCAAAGGGGCCGACGAGTGGTGTGTGTTTTGTTTGGTGTGGCCCTGCTGATTATAGAAATTATTTTAATATTTGCAGGGTCCAACCCAACAGTGACCTCGGATTCTCCACTTAAATATGAATATTACAATTCAAATAAACCAAAAGTAATATATCTTCTTAATGTGATGGGAGGTCATTACCCCCCCCCAGCCTCTGAGGAGCGTGCTGATTTGTCCCCCTGGTCAACAGCTCTGATTGTAATTAGCTTCAGAGGGAATGAGTGGAAACTGTGGCGAGTGTAAAGAGACCTCAGGGACCAGAGGTGTTGACAGGCTGAAATGACCTTTGACCTGAGGGACTTCATCAGTGAGCTGATGTAACGTCTCCTAACACCTGGAGAGGTTGCATCACTCACACATCAAACTCACCTTACACAATTAATTAGCATTGTCTCAACTTTAAAGCTCCATGTTAGAAACTCTGTCTGGGAACAAATGGCCGTAGATTTAAAACCAGAAATCTTGTTGCAGAATAAATCTGCAAAGATTATTCAGATAATCTCTCGTATTAAATGAATCGCCAACTATTGTGATAACAAATCATTTTGAGTAATTTTTTATGGAAAATAAGATCCAGAGTCCCTGTTAGATGAGTCGTGTTGAGTGAGTTTCTTCACTCCTCTGTGACGCTAAACTGAAGAATGTCCCAACGAGACATTTGAGGACGACGTCTTGGGATTTTGGGCCTGATCCATATTTTTCACTTTTTATGACTTTATAGACAAATCAGTTAATTAAAGAAATAATAAACAGAATAATCCACAATGAAAATAATCATGAGTCGGGACCTAGATGCAGGGTCTCTGCTGATCTTCTGTCCTGTCCCGTGTTGTATGATAAACCAGATCCAGCATCAGGAACAGCAACGTTTCACCACCAGGGGGTGCTGCATTTTTTTTTGTATTTCATTAAATCATCATAACTATCCTCAGTTTAGATCAGAGTATATCCGGCTTTCCTTTGCCCCTTCTTGCTCACCGACCTATTACCTCCTCAGTTGAGGTCAACCAGATCCCACCCTGACTGCACACACTTGATGGTTCCCCTGTTTCTCCCTACTGAGTGGAGGGGGACACAGCTTCTTTGAACTTCTCCCACACCTTGCAGCTGCCTCCAGAAGGACTCCTTGACCACCGGGGTCCAAGGGTTACCGCACCTTGAGATACCAAAGACCTTTAGACCACAACTCCCTGTCGCAGCTTCAGCAATGGAAGCTTTGAACATCGCCCCCTTAAGTTTAATGCCCCCAACCTCCACAGGGATGCCAGAGATCTGTCAGACAGGGGCCTCTTCCGGACCTTCTCAGGTCCCTACACTTTTGGGCTCGCCAAGTCTGTCTTACCCCAGGTTTCATATTTAATTTTGGGAGCATACTTTGATATTGGGCTCTTTAAATACTTACTATTCACGATTATGATGTGTTTTTATGTTTTAACAGTGTGTGCCAATGTGCTGCTGGTTGTGGTTATCTGTGTGAACAGGAGCTTACATGAACCTATGTACAAGGAAATCAGGTCAGCTAAGTCAGTGAACTCTTTTAAGTCCCTTCTTAAAACATACTTTTATAGGAGAGTCTTTCCCGATCTTATTTGACTGTATTTTATCACTTTTATTTTATTGCATTTTAGGAATTTTATATTTATCTGTATTTTAGTCTTTAAATGTTTTTCGTGGTTTTATCTTTTTGTATTATTGTCTCTTTACACTTGTTAAAGCACTTTGTAACTTGTTTTTGAAAAGTGCTCTACAAATAAAGATTATTATTATTATTATTACCTTTTTCTGGTCAGCCTGTTTGTAAATGAACTGTATGGTAGTACAGGGTTGTTTCCATTCCTTCTGGTTCAGATCCTCTCTGACATTCACACTGTTTCTGCTCCCTTCTGCTTCCTGCAGATTTATTATGTGTTTAAATATGGAAATATTCAATATATGAACTTGGCTGTGATGTCTTATGACAGATATCTTGCTATCTGTTATCCTCTACAGTATCACACTCGTATGACACCCACTAAAGTTGCCGTGCTTATTGCTTTAACGTGGTTGTTCCCACTGACTGAAGTTGTTGTCACAGTATTACTGAGTTCTTCTCTACAGCTGTGTGGGAACATCATTAACAAAGTCTACTGTGATAACTACTCTGTTGTCAAACTGGCCTGCTCTGTCGCCACGGTGAACAACATTCATGGACTCATTGTCACTTGTCTTGTTGTCTTTGTTCCTCTCAGTGTAACCCTGTACACCTACATGAGGATCCTTAAAGTGTGTTTTTCTGGTTCTAAAGAGACGAGACAGAAAGCTGTCAGTACCTGCACACCTCACCTCGCTTCCACAATCAACTTCTTCCTCGGTTCTTTATTTCAAATATTACAGAGCAGGTTTGATATGACGATGATGATGATATTACGGATTTTTTTGTCATTATACTTTGTGACCTGCCAACCGCTCTTTAACCCTTTAATGTATGGACTGCAAATGACTAAAATACGTAGCTTATGTAAAAGTCTTATCTTTGGTTAAATGTAGATTGATGTTAAAGAGTGAATTGTTAATTATCTGCTGGTTGCAGCCCCTGTTTGTTTACATATGGAACTATTCAATATATGAACTTAGCTGTGATGTCTTATGACAGATATCTTGCTATCTGTTATCCTCTACAATATCACACTCGTATGACACCCACTAAAGTTGCCGTGCTTATTTCTCTAACGTGGTTGTTCCCACTGACTGAAGTTGCTGTCACAGTATTACTGAGTTCCTCTCTACAGCTGTGTGGGAACATCATTAACAAAGTCTACTGTGATAACTACTCTGTTGTCAAACTAGCCTGCTCTGTCGCCACGGTGAACAACATTCATGGACTCATTACTATTTGTCTTGTAGTCTTTGTTCCTCTCAGTTTAATCCTCTACACCTACATGAGGATCCTTAAAGTGTGTTTTTCTGGTTCTAAAGAGACGAGACAGAAAGCTGTCAGTACCTGCACACCTCACCTCGCTTCCACAATCAACTTCTTCCTCGGTTCGTTCTTTGAAATAGTTCAGAGCAGGTTTGATATGAGCAGTGTACCCATCATCTTACGGATTTTTTTGTCATTATACTTTCCGACCTGCCAACCGCTCTTTAACCCTTTAATATATGGACTGCAAATGACTAAAATACGTAGCTTATGTAAAAGTTTTATCTTTGGTAAACTGTAGACGGATGTTAAAGAGTGAATTGTTAATTATATCTGCTTGTTTTCAATGAAATGCTATTTCACATCATCCTTGACCTTTGTTGCCATATCTGTGTCTGAAGCATTAACACATAACCATAACAGCTAGAGAATTCATCTAAAGTATATTAACACACCTTACACTCTGCTCATAAAACAATGAACATTTCTCAAAAACTAAAAATTTAAAAGAATTCAAATAACTATAACCCTAACCCATGTCATACTGCTATGAAGCTTTTGAAGGTTTCAGAATCAGAATCAGAAATACTTCATTGATCCCCGAAGGGAAACTCTGTGTTGCAGTTGCACAAATAGTAGAAATATCAGAGTAGAAATATAAATAAATAAATATAATAACGAGTGTGGATATATACGGTATTTATAAATTTAAAGGGAAGTTATGATACAGTATTTACATAATTAACATAATGAAGGAATTAGTGAAAAGTAAAAGTAAAAACCAGTCATAAAGCTTAAAGAGAAAACTTCCTCTGGGGACCAACTCCCATCATCAGATGATAGAGAAGTCCTTCCCTTCACTTCATTTTACATTCATTCGGCCGAGGTTATGCTCCAAAAGGCTCGGCTGCTGTGCCTGAGCCGCATAATGGGAAGGAAACCTACATTTTAGGGAAGGTATCGTAGAAACTAGAACCAATGGCCATCTGAGAGACGTTGGCCGGTGTTGGGAACCAGGGCAGGTACATGTAATGGACTGTTCTTATATAGCACCTTTCTCATGTTAACGACTACTGAAAGGGTTTTTCCATAGAACAGGAACCATTCAACATTCACACACATTCACACACTGTGGCCGAGGCTGCCGTACAGGGTGACACCTGCTCATCAGATACACACTCACACAAATTTACTCCGATGGCGCAGCATCGCGGGCAACTCAGGTTTCAGTGTTTTGCCCAAGGACACTTGGACATGGGACTGCAGGACCAGGAATCGAACCACCAACCTTCCGATTGGCAGGCAATCGCTCCACCACTGACCATTATCTCATCAACTAAACTTACACAATAAGACTGGTTGTCTGATAGTGGCAGAGCATGCCTGGGTGGGAACTGAGGCCTCACAGGAAGCCTCAACCCTAGGCCTGACAATCGGAAGTTGGTGGTTCGATCCATGGCCCTCCAGTCCCATGTCCAAGTGGGACCGCTGGGGTCGGCTGTGCTGCCACATGGGTGGCAGCGAAGGTCAGGGGCATCAACGGACCATGCCAGAGTGGAAGAGGCTGGCTCTGGGGACATGGAAAGTCACCTCTCTGTGGGGGAAGGAGCCAGAACTTGTGTGGGAGGTGGAGCGCTATCAGTCAGATCTGGTGGGGCTTACCTCTACACACAGTCTCGGTTCTGGAACCATACTCCTGGATAGGGGTTGGACTCTGTCCTACTCTGGAGTTGCCCAGGGTGTGAGGCGCCGGGCGGGTGTAAGGATACTCACAAGGGTCCGTTTTTCAAGGTTCTGTCTCGGGTCTTTTTGTGTATTTGGCATCTTTAGGATATTTCATGGCTCAGAATGGGCCTTTGGGGAGAGACATATTAAGAGTGGGGGGTCTGGTGTTCTAGCCAAAGAACCCAAGAAACATTGAACACTTTATTTCTTGCATCCTGATACATTTGAATAATTCATCATTGAAATCGTAATTTATATACTCCAATTCAATCAGATGTGTAAAGAAATTATATTCCAGAAACACAGTTAAATTAATAACTTGGGCTCATATTGAATAATTTGTAGTATGTGTATAAATATTGTTGTGTATGGGTATTAAAGACAGATTGTTGTTAACAAATAAAGTGTTTCTGAACATCAATGACGTTCAAAACGGTGATAACTGAAACAGATATACAACACACCGTGCAGTGTGAGTACACATATGTACTGCAAAAAGACCTAAGTAATACACAGGTCAGGACGTCTGCCTCTGCACCACCAAGGTCAACATAACATAACTATAAAATATATAAATATATACATGCATATGACACTGTTGTTGAAACCCATCAACATAGACACACTTGCAGACGGCATCTTGGAAATTTGTGATCAATACTGTATGGTGATGTCACCAAGTGGTGTCCCGTTTCATATGGGGTGGGTTGGAGGGTTTAACCCCTAGCCCTTGGATCACTTGGTTTCAAGGGCCAAGGGCTAGGGGTAAGACAAAAGGGTTAGGGTTAAGACAAATGGGGTAGGGGTAAGACAAAGGGGGTAAGGGTAAGACAAAGGGGTTAGGGGTAAAACAGAGAAATAACATTTAGACTTAAAAATAGTGATTGAGACAATAACATTTCATGAAAATGTTAACTGAGGTAATAAATCAAGTGAGAAGTGGGTCCCTTACTCACAGACTTCTAGACCCCCCTGCTGGAGATCAGATATAATGCAGCTTTAAGGAGTCCCCCCTTGCTGGAGAACAGATACAATGCAGCTTTAAGGAGTCCCCCCCTGCTGGAGATCAGATATAATGCAGCTTTAAGGAGTCCCCCCCTGCTGGAGATCACATATAATGCAGCTTTAAGGAGTCCCCCTGCTGGAGATCAGATATAATGCAGCTTTAAGGAGTCCCCCCCTGCAGGAGATCAGATATAATGCAGCTTTAAGGATTCCCCCCCCTGCTGGAGATCAGATATAATGCAGCTTTAAAGAGTCCCCCCCTGCTGGAGATCAGATATGATGCAGCTTGAAGGAGTCCCCCCTGCAGGAGATCACATATAAAGCAGCTTTAAGGAGTCCCCCCATCTGCAGGAGATCAGATATAATGCAGCTTTAATAAGCCCCCCCGCCCCCCCGCTGGAGATCAGATATAATGCAGCTTTAAGGAGTCCCCCCTGCTGGAGGTCAGATATAATGCAGCCTTAAGGAGTCCCCCCCTGCTGGAGATCAGATATAATGCAGCTTTAAGGAGTACCACCCCCTGCAGCACATCAGATATAATGCCGCAAAAAAGTCTGCCAGCACCCTTGACCTGCAAGGAGGCGAGGGCACTTTCATTGCTGCTTGCAGCTTTAATTATTATTATTAAACTTTATCCGGCAAAAGAATTGCCTTTTTGAGGGGCTTACCATATTGAGAATCTCACAAAAACTTACAGTTGCATCAATTATTGTGAAATTGTACGTATTTTATGGGATTTAGGAATAAGCAAACAAAAATGGCTCGCTAGCGCACCCTACAAAATTTGTAAAATTGAGCCCCTGCTGTACGCTTAACGTAGACTCACAAAACTTGGGAGACATATGTAACATGTCAAGATGTACATAAAACTTAATTGTAGCCATACCCTAAACCCAACAGGAAGTCCGCCATTTTTAATTGAAAGTTGTTTGCGATTTTGGCCATTTTCATACCATTTGAACGTTTAAGGTACAGTCTTGTGTGAGGTGTCACTGAACTCAGCAGAGAGTTCCTTCTTCATTGGTGATGTTTGGTCCGCCCCCTGTGTGTAAGCCACGCCCCCTTTTATAGCATTTTAACCGTTTAAGGTAGGGTCTTGTATGAGGTAAAGTTGAACTCATCACAGTTTTCCCTTTTTGTTGGTGATGATTCAAAGTGTCTGAGTGTCATGCAAATGCACGGTCACAAGGAGTGGCGTCCGCCAGTAAACCCTATAACCTAAACGTGTGCAGATTAGCGAGGACATGTCCAACGCTGCTTGCAGCTTTAATTTTTTTTGTTTGCTTCTAATATTGCTGTGTTGTATTTAAACTGTTCTGCTCATCATTTTGCAAAAAATTTGCAAGTTACAGAGGACCAACTTCCTGTCAGGGCTGTAGCGTATCTTTGGTAAACGTTATTCCAATTAACATGAAACTTAAAATGCATGTGATATTGAGCCGCCCCCTATACTCTAAAACACCCGTGTATATAGACCACGCCTCTTTCATAACTAGTGAATGGTTTAAAGGCTGTAAAGGGGTAAAAACCACCATTGGGTGAAAAAATCACTCAAGATATGTATATAATTTAAAATAATGTCTCCAAATAGTGTTAAAGGCCAGATTCTTTGTAATTTTTGGTATTCGCAGGTCTTTTACCTCAATACGGTGATGACGTCACATTGGGGAGAGTAGCCTCAGACTAGTACTAGAACTATGGCGACTGACTAGGATGAGGAAAAGGAGGAAAGGCCAGCAGCCGTGTAATTTCCAACCTGCCAGACTTGAGAAGGGAAATGAGGAATTGCCGAGAGTTGGGGAAGTTTCCTGGTGAGTTGCTCTTATTTAGCAACGCAGCAGTGCAGACAATAATGACTTTTTTTTACTGTCAGTGAATAGCACCCGGTTAAAGTTAATGTTTTGTTTCTATATGGTTACAATTATCATGTTGTTAGTTCAGATTAGTACTGGTAAACTTTTTTAGATCCAGGAACAGATTCATTTCCTGTTCCTTTGCATGTTTGTCACACTTAAGTGTTTCGGAACATCAAACCAATTTAAACAATAGTCAAGGACAACACAAGTAAACACAAAATGCAATTTGTAAATGAAGGTGTTTATTATTAAAGGTGAAAAAAAATCCAAACCATCATGGCCCTGTGTGAAAAAGTGATTGCCCCCCTTGTTAAAACATACTATAACTGTGGTTGTCCACACCTGAGTTCAATTTCTCTAGCCACACCCAGGCCTGATTATTGCCACACCTGTTCACAATCAAGGCATCACTTAAATAGGAGCTGCTTGACACAGTAAGGTCCACCAGAAGATCCTTAAAAGCTACACATCATGCCGAGACCCAAAGAAATTCAGGAACAATTGAGAAAGAAAGTAATTGAGATCTATCAGTCTGGAAAGGGTTATAAAGCCATTTCCAAAGCTTTGGGAATCCAGCGAACCACAGTGAGAGCCATTATCCACAAATGGCGAAGACATGGAACAGTGATGAACCTTTCCAGGAGTGGCCGGCCGCCCAAAATTACCCCAAGAGGGCAGCGACGACTCATCCAAGAGGTCACAAAAGACCCCACAACAACGTCCAAAGAACTGCAGGCCTCACTTGCCTCAGTTAAGGTCAGCGTTCATGCCTCCACCATCAGGAAAAGACTGGGCAAAATGGCCTGCATGGCAGAGTTCCAAGGAGAAAACCACTGCTGAGCAAAAAGAACATCAAAGCTCGTCTCAATTTCTCCACAACACATCTTGATGATCCCCAAGACTTTTGGGACAACATTCTGTGGACCGATGAGACAAAAGTGGAAGTCTTTGGAAGGTGTGTGTCCAAGTATATCTGGCGTAGAAGGAACACTGCATTTCATAAAAAGAACATTATACCAACAGTAAAATATGGTGGTGGTAGTGTGATGGTCTGGGGCTGTTTTGCTGCTTCAGGACCTGGAAGACTTGCCGTGATAAAAGGAACTATGAATTCTGCTGTCTACCAAGAGATCCTGAAGGAGAATGTCCGACCATCTGTTCGTGTACTCAAGCTGAAACGAACTTGGGTTCTGCAGCAGGACAATGATCCTAAACACACCAGCAAGTCCACCACCGAATGGCTGAAGAAAAACAAAATGAAGACTTTGGAGTGGCCTAGCCAAAGTCCTGACCTGAATCCTATTGAGATGTTGTGGTATGACCTTAAAAAGGCCGTTCATGCTCGAAAACCCTCTAATGTAACTGAATTAGGACAATTCTGCAAAGATGAGTGGGCCAAAATTCCTCCAGGACGCTGTAAAAGCCTCATTGCACATTATCGCAAACGCTTGGTTGCAGTTGTTGCTGCTAAGGGTGGCCCAACCAGTTATTAGGTTTAGGGGGCAATCACTTTTTCACACAGGGCCATGATGGTTTGGATTTTTTTTCACCTTTAATAATAAACACCTTCATTTACAAATTGCATTTTGTGTTTACTTGTGTTGTCCTTGACTATTGTTTAAATTGGTTTGATGTTCCGAAACACTTAAGTGTGACAAACATGCAAAGGAACAGGAAATGAGGAAGGGGGCAAACACTTTTTCACACCACTGTATGTACAGTATTGCCATTGAAAATAATGTGATACTATGCTGTATTGTTTTTCTTCCCCACCCATACTTGAAATGTTCTATAAGCGTTTAGAAAGCTTACTTTTCTGCTGACATTGATCAAACATAATCTTTAACAATATCAAATATCAAACGGCCGATATATCGGGGAACTACTTTAAAGTGTCTTTTTCTGCTGCTGATATCGGTATTGGAACAGCTCTAATGGAAACCATTTCTTGTCTTGATGTTTCTGTTCTAATTAACTTCTACAAAGTTTCCTTTTAGCTGACATCAACCAAACAGAATCTTTCAATGGGACCTTTTCATAATGAGCTCATCCTGCTGCTGGGGGTGTCCTCCTTATTAAAAAGGATAAAAGACGTTGCAACAAAGGTTCAGCTCAGTTAGGATGGATTCAGTCTGGCTACAGTGGGTATGAGCTCAAATATACACAATGTCACCGATGTTTTATTCCTAATGTGTAACCTGAACATTATGTTGAACTAAATGGTACATTTGGGGTGTTTGTTGAAACTGTTTCCATGATAATGAATATGTTTCATATTACTACATTGATGCATGTTCATGTGTGCTTGGTGTTTAAGTCCAAATAACTAACTAGAGACATATATTTTTACAAATGTAGAACAAAAGGTAACATAATTATTTGTCTTATTGTTATAAACCAAGGTGAGGACCATGATCAACTCTACACAGGTTTCATATTTCATACTTTCTGCCTATTTTGACACCGGAGGTTTAAAATACTTATATTTCTTGCTGATTTTGTCCTTATATGTGTTCATAGTGTGTGCCAATGTGCTGCTGGTTGTGGTTATCTGTGTGAACAGGAGCTTACATGAACCTATGTACCTTTTTCTGGTCAGCCTGTTTGTAAATGAACTGTATGGTAGTACAGGGTTGTTTCCATTCCTTCTGGTTCAGATCCTCTCTGACATTCACACTGTTTCTGCTCCCTTCTGTTTCCTGCAGATTTTCTGTGTGTATACTTATGGAAGTATTGAATTTTGGATCTTAGCCATCATGTCTTATGACAGATATCTTGCTATCTGTTATCCTCTACAATATCACACTCATATGACATCTAAAAAGATTGCCCTGCTTATTGCTCTAACATGGTTTACCCCTTTTCTTGTTCAAATTTTGATAGTGTATGGTTTGACTGCTCCTTTACAGCTGTGTGGAAACATTATTAACAAAGTTTGCTGTAACAACTATAATATTGTCAAGCTGGCCTGCTCTGATACATCAGTCAATAACATTGTTGGACTTTTTCACATATTTACAGTAATCTTTGGTCTTATAATCTTAATTATTTTCTCTTACATGAGGATCCTTAAAGTGTGTTTTTCTGGTTCTAGACAGACCAGACAGAAAGCTCTCAGTACCTGCACACCTCACCTTCTTTCCCTGCTGAATTTGTCCTTTGGAGCTTTCTTTGAAATAGTACAGAGCAGGTTTAATATGAACTATTTACCCAATATGTTGCGTATTTTTCTGTCATTGTACTGGCTTACATGCCAACCACTCATCAACCCTTTACTGTACGGACTGAAAATGTCCAAAATACGCATTGTATGTCGACTTCTGCTCTTTGGGGGGAAAAGGTAACTTTACATGTTATCTGACAATTAAGAGCTTTGCTCGTCATGAATAAAAAGAAATACATTCAGTTAATGAGATATATTTTACAGTAATTTTGTGAAAAAGAAATAAGAAAAGCCCAGTTTTCATTTAAATAAAATATATTGCAATACTTTTATTGTAGTATTATCTTGTGATACCTGTATCGCGATTGTATCGTGGGGCCCCTCTGTAATTGTCATGACAGTTAAAGAAGAATTATCGTTAAGATAAAAAAAAAGATTTCCACCAATATCTAATATTTCTATTAATGTGTGCTGTTCAGGTGACCTATCACAGCACACGATGGCCGAGAAGCTGGGTACTCTATGGATGTTGTGATGTGATGATTGTAAAAATCATAAATCAAAATCCAAATCCTATTTGACTTTGATTTTAAGGTTATGGTTTGATTACATTTTTGGTTCAAAGGAGTTTTCCAAAAAAAAAATATCCGCAAATAGTGAGAAGTGATTCTGTATATTGTGAATGCATATTGGTGAGATCCAAATCGATGGTGAATGGATTGAACCCGACACTCTAAGGAGAAGACAAATAATTCAGGACTCAAGGGGCAGCCTTGGCGTGAAGATCTAGAAACTGGAAATAAAGAGGAGGTGCGTCCGGTTCTGACTCGGGCTGAGGGGTTAGAATACATAACTTTAATCATACCAATGAAAGTGTTACCAAAGCCCATCACCTCTAAGACTGACCATAGAAATGACCACTCAAGCACATTAAAGGCTTTCATTACTTCAAGAGAGAGAAGTGACATTGGGGTCTTACTGTCTTTTACCACATCAACAATGTGGAGAAGGCGTCTAACATCATCATCGTCTTGTTTTTACAAATCCTTTTTGTTTTACAAATCCTTTTTGGTCAGAGTTCACTTATTCTGACATATGGGACTCCAAATAATGGGCTAGGAGTTTTGCAGAGATAAATCAGAGTTTAGCAAGCTTAGAGGTTGATAGCTAGAGCACTCAGTGTAAAGAGATCAAGACTGTGTTAACATCCCTTGAGTATTCACCCTTCTCAATAGAGACGCTAATCATGTCAAGAAGGAATGGGCCAGTTTTTACCATAAAGTAGCTTTGATTTCCAGGGGGATCCCATCAAAGCTCGGTGATTATCTTTTTTGCATATTCTGTACTGCAGAATATAGAAATTCTGTTCTGTAGTTCCTCTAAAGTCATCAATTGGTCTAAGGGCGTTTTCACACTTGTATTTAGTTTGCTTTGGTCCGAATCAGCTGGTGAGTTTGTAAACTTGGAGCATTTTGCCCTCGGTCGGTTTGGTTTCACACCTGGAAAAATCCAAGCGTACCAAAATGCAAAATTAACCCTCTGAACCCTGAGGAAATTTTTACAGTTCATTGTCCGTCTGGATTTATTTCATAAAAAAGCTTGTAAAACATCAACCCTGGTGTCTACAGTCAAGATATGAACATCATTTTTTTTAGGACAAACTGGGTTATTAGAATATTTGGGTTGCAATAAGGTCACTTGAATGTTAAAAATAGACCTTAAAGACAAATAAATAAATAAAACGGAACATGAATCTCATAGATATGTATTGATATCACACACAGAGCAGTAAAACCTCTAAAACACTTCTCATATGTCTTGGGAGTTACACTGTGAAGAAATAATCATTATAACTTATACAGTTGACAAAATACATACATTTTTTCAAAGAAAGTCAAGACGCTTTTGCCATCATGACATTTACTTATTCCAATAATCAACATAATAATGTCATAATTATTGATATTACACCCACAGCACTGTTACACAAGCAATTGTGTGTCTAAAACAGTTCTCCTATTGGCCTTCCATACGGTCTATTGGCCTTCCATACAGTCTAATGGCCTTCCATACAGTCTATTGGCCTTCCATACAGCGTTTTGGCCTTCCATACAGCCTATTGGCCTTCCATACAGTCTATTGGCCTTCCATACCGCCTTTTGGCCTTCCATTCACTTTGGGAGACGTTGTCTCCCATATATGGGCATACATCCCATATATGGAATCCTTGACTTCCGTACACAAAGGGGAGACAATGCTAGCGGCAAGAATGAGCGAAAACGCAATGAATTATGGACATAAAGTGGATAAATCTTGGATGTAACGGTATGGATTTATGCTCAACGACCCTGAAAAATGGCACAAGTTCCAGGCTGGATAGAAAATCACCTGTAGAGGCTAGAAGGACCCGGAAAAGACCTCCGTAACCGGGAACTTGTTAGCTTTTAGTTGCAACCATTGGTAAGTCGCTAGCTGTTATGGTGATTAAATTATTAAACTATGAATCAGAGGTGCTGTTTTTGCGCGTGGGCGAGTCTCTCGGGTTCAGAGGGTTAAAAATCACACAACAATGTTCACTCCTCTTATTGGTCGTATGTTTCTGGGGGCGGGAGCAAGAAGGTAAATACAGGAACAAGGTCCTGTGTTTTGTGGACTAGTGAATATTATTGTCTCTTCACTGTAATACACAGTTACAGTTGTCACATTAAATGTATTTTTTTAAGATGATGAGCAAAGCCTATTGTTGTCAGATAACATTTGCATTTGCGTGACACTTAGATACAGCAAATCCCAAGGGAAGTCTGTGATGAGTTCAATGAAAGGAGTAGGGATCTCACAGGAGGAGGGCGAGGGACAGTGAGGGGGGGAGGGGGAAGTAGTGGGGTTGGAGGTGAGACAGCAGTTGTGTTAATGGGGGGATGGGCAGGAGCAGGAGCATCAAATCTGTTAAAGAACAGATTGAGTTTGTTGGCCCTGTCCAAGCTGCCATCAACTCCTCTGCTGACAGTCGGTCTGAAGCCAGTGATGGTCCTCATGCCGCTCCACACCTCCCTCATGTTGTTCTGCTGGAGTTTGGCTCCAGCTTCCTCCTCTACTTCTCCTTGGCCTCCCTGATCTTCACCTTCAGGTCCCCCTGAATGGCCCTCACCTCCTCCCTATTCCCAGCTCTGAAAGCCCTCCTCTTAGTGTTCAGGATGTTCTTTATGTCCTTTGTTACCCACTGTTTGTTGTTTGGGTAACACTTAACCCTCTGAACCCTGACGCCATTTTTACAGTTCATTGTCCGTCTGGATTTATTTTATAAAAAAGCTTGTAAAACACCAACCCTGTTGTCTACAGTCAAGATATGAACATCATTTTTTTCAGGACAAACTGGGTTATTAGAATATTTGGGCTGCAGTGAGCTCACCTGCATGTTAACTCTGAACCTGCATAAAAGTCTGATTCATAGTTCAATGGTTGTAAAGGAGTCAAGGACTCCACATGCCCATATATGGGAGACAACGTCACCCAAAGTGTATGGAAGGCCAAAAGCCTGGAAGGCTTGTATGGAAGGCCAATTGTTTTAGACACACAATTGCTTGTGTAGCAAATATCAATAAATATGACATTATTATGTTGATTATTGGCATAAGTAAATGTCATTTGACTTTCTTTGAAAATGCATGTATTTTGTCAACTGTATAAGTTATAATGATTATTTCTTCACAATGTGACTCCCAAGACCTTAGGTTTTATTGATCTGTGTGTGATACCAATACATATCTGGAAGATTCATGTTCCGTTCTTTAAGGTCCTACAACCATTTTTAACATGCAGGTGAGCTCACTGCAGCCCAAATATTCTAATAACCCAGTTTGTCCTTGATGTTCATATCTTGACTGTAGACAACAGGGTTGCATAAAATAAATCCAGACGGACAATGAACTGTAAAAATGGCCTTAGGGCTAAGAGGGTTAAAAATGGTTGTAGGACCAGATCAGTAAAACCTAAGCCATTTTACTCTCTACAACACTTCTCATATGTCTTGGGAGTCACATTGTGAAGAAATAATCATTATAACTTATACAGTTGACAAAATACATGCATTTTTTCAAAGAAAGTCAAGGCACTTTTGCCCTCATGACATTTACTTATGCCAATCATCAACATAATAATGTCATATTTATTGATATTACACCCACAGCAATGCTACACAAGCAATTGTGTGTCTAAAACAGTTCACCTATTGGCCTTCCATACAGCCTTTTGGCCTTCCATACCCTTTGGGTGACGTTGTCTCCCATATATGGGCATGCACCCCATATATGGAGTCCTTGACTTCCGTACACAAAGTACAGATGGCGCTAGCGGCAGAATTGAGCGAAAACGCGATGAATTATGGACAAAAAGTGGATCAATCTTGGATTTAAAGGTATGGATTTAATGCTCAACGAACCTCAAAAAAGGCAGAAGTTCCAGGCTGGATAGAAAATCACCTGTAGAGGCTAGAAGGACCCGGAAAAGACCTCCGTAACCACTAACTCGTTAGCTTTTAGCCACAATTTTCGGCGAGTTTCTATGTGTTATGGATGGTAAATGATTGAACTATGAATCAGAGGTGCTGTTTAGGCTCGTGGGCGAGTCTCTCGGTTTCAGAGGGTTAACAGTCTTTGCTGGGACAGTATAGTCCACACAGAAGTTTATGTAGTCTGAGATACACTCAGTCAGCCCATCTAAGTCCTCTCCATGTGGCTCACAGAGTGCATCCCAGTCTGTCACTTTAAAACATCCCTTGAGTGTCTCATAGGCCTCCCCCAACCATCTCCTCACTGCCCTTGAGGTCACAGGTTGCCTTTTTACCAGAGGCACATAGCAGGGTTGATGTGAACCAGGTTGTGGTCGGATCTGCCCAGTGGGGGGCGGGGGAAGACCGGTATGCGTCCCTTACATTAGCATACAGCAGGTCCAGCCTATTGTTATCAACATTTGTAATAAGTAATTAAACTTAATTTATGAATCACCTTTCAAAACTATGCTTACAAGGTGCCATTCAGTACAACATAAAGATAAATACACAGTTTAAATACAACACAGTAATATGAGAAGCAAACAATAAATATTAAAGCTGCAGGCAGCGTTGGACGTGTCCTTGCTTTGAATCATCAGCAACAAAAAGGGAAATCTGTGATGAGTTCAACTTTACCTCACACAAGACCCTACTTTAAATGGTTCAAATGCTATAAAAGGGGGCGTGGCTTTACGCATAGGGGGCGGACCAAAACATCACAAATGAAGAAGGAACTCTCTGCTGAGTTCAGTGACACCTCACAAGACTGTACCTTAAATCTTCATATGGTATGAAAATGGCAAAAATCACACTAATTTTTAACTTCCAATTCAAAATGGCGGACTTCCTGATGGGTTTAGTGTATGGCTACAATGGATTTTTATGTACACCTTGACATGTACATATTGCGATGCTACATATGTCTGCCAAGTTTTGTGAGCAGGGGCTCAATTTTATATATTTTTGTAGGGGGCGCTAGAGAGCCATTTTTGTGTGCTTAGTCCTGAAACCCATAAAATACATTCACAATAATTGATGCTACTGCAAGTTTTTGTGATATTCTGAATATGGTGAGCAAGTTGGGGGTGCTGGCAATCTTTGCTACGTGCATGTGTCTGTGTGTGTGTGTGTGTGTGTGTGTGTGTGTGTGTGTGAGACCCAACCTGCTCTTTGCTTAAAAAGCTCCATATGGACATACTTTAATCTGCATTTTTGTCAAATAAAAAGGAGAGAGCATGATGTCTTCTATTCCTAGATCTAGATAAGTTTACCAGAACTAATCTGAACTAATGACATGATCACTGTCACTAGATAGAAAGAAAACTGCCCTCAGCAATTCCTCATTTCCACTCTCAAGTCTGGCAGGTTCAAAATTACACGGCTGCTGGCCTTTCCTCCTCTTCCTCATCCAAGTCAGTCTCCATAGTTCTAGTACTAGGCTGAGGCTACTCTCCCCAATGTGACGTCATCACCGTATTGAGTTAAAAACCTGCGAATACCAAAAATGACCAAAAAACTGGTCTAGCGGGGGAGACTCCTTAAAGCTGCAGTATATCTGATCTCCTGCGGGGGCGGACTCCTTAAAGCTGCATTATATCTGATCTCCTGCAGGGGGGACTCCTTAAAGCTGCATTATATCTGATCTCCATCAGGGGGGGACTCCTTAAAGCTGCATTATATCTGATCTCCAGAAGGGGGGGGGGGATTCCTTAAAGCTGTATTATATCTGATCTCCAGCAGGGGAGGACTCCTTAAAGCTGCATTATATCTGATCTCCAGTGGGGGGGGACTAGAAGTCCACTTCTCACTTAATTTATTACCCCAGTAAACATTTTCATTTCTATCACTATTTTTGAGGCTGAATCTCATTTCTCTGTATTACCCCTAACCCCTTTGTCTTACCATTACCCCTTTTTCATACCCCTACCTTTTTGTCTTACTCCTACCCTTTTGTCTTACCCCTAGCCCTTGGCCCTTGAAACCAAGTTGTCCAAGGGCTAGGGGTGAAACCCCCCCCTCTGAAGTGGGACACCACTTGGTGACATCACCATACAGTATTGATCACAAATTTCCAAGATGCCGTCTGCAAGTGTGTCTATGTTGATGGGTTTTTACAACAGTGTCATCTGCATGTATATATTTATATATTTTATAGTTATGTTATGTTGACCTTGGTGGTGCAGAGGCAGACGTCCTGACCTGTGAAGTACTTTGGTCGGCTTGCAGTACATATGTGTACACACACTGCACGGTGTGTTGTATATCTGTTTCAGTTATCACTGTTTTGAACGTCATTGATGTTCAGAAACACTTTCTTTGTTAACAACAATCTGTCTTTAATACCCATACACAACAATATTTATACACATACTACAAATTATTCAATATGAGCCCAAGTTATTAATTTAACTGTGTTTCTGGAATATAATTTCTTTACACATCTGATTGAATTGGAATATGTTTAGACATTAAATCATCATTTAGTTTATTCCACATATTAGTGCCACTGACAGATAAACAAAACATTTCCTTGTAGTTCCAAAACTGGGAGTCCTAAAATTTGACTTTCCCCTTAAGTCGCCCCCCCCCCTTTCAGATAATTGTGTCTGTATGTTGCCAGGTAAAACATTATTTCTCGCCTTGAACATAAATGTACTGCTTTCTAGTCTTGACTAATTGATACATTCAGTTCAAGTGCCACCTGCTCATCAGATAAACATCACTTTAGACTGACAACTGCATTGAATTTGAAATTGTTTCAAGTCAAATATCCAGTTATGAATTATTCTTATTGCTCTTCTTTAAAGTATAAATTACGATTTCAATGATGAATGATTCAAATGTATCAGGATGCAAGAAATAAATGTAATAAAATGTTTCTTTGGGTAGAACACCAGACCCCCCCATCCCCCACTCTTAATATGTCTCTCCCCAAAGGCCCATTCAGAGCCAAGAAATATCCTAAAGATGCCAAATACACAAAAAGACCATGAAAAATGGACCCATAGATAATTTCTACGAGCAGTAATAACTATTCATATTTATGTTTCACAACAGTGGCCCACTGCCTTCAAAATATTATAAAATCATGTCATCTGTTTGATCTTTAAAAGATATTTTCATTTTTTGTTCATCTCACTTCTATTTTTCTTATTTATGTTATTATTCTAGTATCCAAAATTTAAATTCTCAAGTGCAATATGTATTTAAAAATAACTGATAATTGGCTCCTGTGTATTAATATGGTGATGCCAGAAGCAATAACACCATACTATGCTTTTTACATCCCCCCCTCAGCATAACAATAAAAATACCTTTTATTTATAAAGCTCTTGCCAAGGTACCCAAAGACACGTTACAATAAAGCCTGTTAATTGCAAGTGAAAGAGTAAAGAAGCACATAACAGCAGGGGTCATTGGATTTCTTCCAGGTGAAGGCTTGGATCATCTGAATGAGTCCAGGTCAGGTCAGGTCCACATGTGTGTGTGTGTGTGTGTGTTCCAGAGGTCTGGGGCTGCGATGGTGAAAGGTGAGGTATCATTAGCCCGTCACTCGCTAAAAACACCTGCCTGCTTCTCACAGATGGCCGTTATTTCTAGTTCATACATCATTCTCCAAAGAATGTATTCACAGGGGTCACCAACCAGCAAGATGCTCTCACACATCAGTCTACGTCTTACCAAAGATAAGACTTTTACACAGGCTACGTATTTTAGTCATTTGCAGTCCATACATTAAAGGGTTAAAGAGCGGTTGGCAGGTCAGAAAGTATAATGATAAAACATTTCGTAACATCATGGGTACACTGCTCATATCAAACCTGCTGTGTAATATTTGAAAGGAACACCCAAAAGAAGAAGTTGATTGTGGAAGCGAGGTGAGGTGTGCAGGTACTGACAGCTTTCTGTCTCGTCTCTTTAGAACCAGAAAAACACACTTTAAGGATCCTCATGTAAGAGTACAGGATTAAAATAAGAAGACCAAAGACTTCAAGAGAAGTGATAGAGAGTCCATAAATGTTGTTCACTCTGGTGTCAGAGCAGGCCAGTTTGACAATAGCATAGTTATCACAGTAAATTGTTTTAATGATGTTCCCACACAGCTGTAAAGAGGAAGTTAAAGATACTGTGACTCCAATTGAAACAATTGGGTACAACCATGTTAGAGCAATAAGCACGGCAACTTTAGTGGATGTCATACGAGTGTGATATTGTAGAGGATAACAGATAGCAAGATATCTGTCATAAGACATGATGGCTAAGATCCATAATTCTCTACCTGCATAAGAGTACAAACAGAAGATCTGCAGGAAACAGAAGGGAGCAGAAACAGTGTGAATGTCAGAGAGGATCTGAACCAGAAGGAATGGAAACAACCCTGTACTACCATACAGTTCATTTACAAACAGGCTGACCAGAAAAAGGTACATAGGTTCATGTAAGCTCCTGTTCACACAGATAACCACAACCAGCAGCACATTGGCACAATAAGAATGTATAACATGGCAGTTAACATAAAATACAAGTATCTCAAAGTCTGTACATGTATATAAGAACTCAGAATAAAGTAAGATAAAGTTGAATTTGTCATAATTCTTTTTTTATGTGTGTGTCATTGCTTCACATTTTTTAACTCCAAATTAATCATTTGTTTCACTTAATAACATTGTTTTATACAACACAGGCATTATTTTCAGATTTTCTGAGCTTTTCACTGACAATACTGTCAACTTCACGTTTTTTTTCTTTTGTAATGTTCAAACATACAGTCCAAAAACAACCCTCAAACTCAAAAACTACTTTCTGAAAAGGACGAAAGCTGCTCCAATTATGCGTTAGCTGTTATCAACTTAGCCAGCTTGCGTGAACACCCTCTTCCAAAAGAGAGTATGATTGCCGACTTCATTACAGCACAACTCGCAGAGACAACTACCACACAGTACCAAAGTTGCCAATTGGGCCACTGGCCCACCTGCAGCTCTCTCATCCTCCTTTATACACCAAGACTGATGAACAACTACCACTTCAGCCGCAGGAGGGGGAGGAGGGCAACACCTGGAGACCACATGACAGAGCCGGAAGAAAACAGAATACCACAGCTCATTACAAAGGAAGACAGTCCTCACTTGAAAAATACACCAGAAGTAGTTTTTCAAGCACCAACTGTGATGAATATTTCCATCACCATCAATTTTCAATCAAATTATGAGAATTTCAAAATGCTATTTCAGTGAAATGTAATCCCATTATCTCCTTCCACCTGTGCATGATTCATCAGGAAGCAGAATGCGGCTGTCAGACCGGGGTCATCGCAATGTTCCCTCAAGTTTTTCCCCCCACATTAGGCCCTGTGCATACGACCTTGTATTAAATTATGCAGCAATGCTGATCATCTTGGTTTAGGTGTTAGGGTTAGGACCGGATTAGGATTGAGGAATACATGTTCATGTCAGACCAGCACATACAAATAGAGTCACCCGGTCAAATGGCTCTGGCACTTCAGGATCCAGCCAAGTCTTGGCACAATGACACCACTGCTCATGATATCTTGCCAGAAACAGACACAGCATGACCAACCAAAGAAGGACTACAACAGCACCTTGAACTTTTGACAAAGGAGGGCTGCAACAGCACCATGACCTTCTAACAAAGGAGGGCTACAACAGCACCTTGACCTTCTGCACAACATCTCCTAGGTCTGGGCTTGAGACAGTGAACCAAACAAGACAAAACAATGATATTGCAAAAAAATACCCAGCCTCCAGCATCACAAATATCAGTTACTGTTAGACATAGCTGAGCTTGAACATAGAAAAACTATTCCTACCTCGGCTCAAACATCAGCACCACAGGTAAGTCAACAAACCTGTGAAGGCCGTTTTAGGCCATCTAAAAGAACATCAAGTTGGACCTCACATCAAAATCTGGCTTAAGATACTGGACTCAGTTGTAGAACCTAGCTCCCTTTATGGTTGTGATGTCAGGGGTCAACTCACCAACCAAGACTTTACAAAATGGGACAAACAACAACTCTCCGCATGACTCTTCATGCAGAATTTTGCAAGTCCATTTTCCAAGTCTACACCTAAAAAACAGAATCAGGCTTGTGCCGATTGCGATCAGATCAACACATTCACATTGGTTAAGCTATCACAGATAGAACTGTTGAACTGTCAGTTGAACTGAACCCAGATCTCCCACCCCAAAGGCATGTGTAATATCCACTGCGCCATCACCCCCCACCACATATATTCTCTATTACAGTTTGGTCCACATTTCAGACTCACAGTTGTCAGATCTTCCAAATTCTTTGAGTTTTGCATCGTTACAGTTTGAAAACAGTCTCCCGTCTTTTTGGTTTGGCTCATCCAGGCCGGCCAAACTTTAAAGGAACCTAAATTGATATTTGATTTCTGCAATTTCCCACACTGTTAGACAAATAAAGGTTTTATCTTATCTTATATGCGGGCTGGACAAAAATCTGAGAAGGACCAGGTTTGGCCCTTGGGCCTTGGGTTTGACACATCTGCTCTAGGGGGGTTTTAGTTTTTTTGTGTGTTTTGTTTGGTGTGGCCCTGCTGATTATAGAAATTATTTTAATATTTGCAGGATCCAACCCAAAAGTGACCTCTGATTTTCCACTTAAATATGAATTACAATTCAAATAAACCAAAATTAATATATCTTCTTAATGTGTCTGTCCATCCTGATGTTGTGACTGAGCAGTCTGATGGGAGGTCATTACCCCCCCAGTCTCTGACGAGCGTGCTGATTGGTCCCCCTGGTCAACAGCTCTGATTGTAATGAGCTTCAGAGGGAATGAGTGGAAACTGTGGCGAGTGTGAAGAGACCTCAGGGACCAGAGGTGTTGACAGGCTGAAATGACCTTTGACCTGAGGGACTTCATCAGTGAGCTGATGTAACGTCTCCTAACACCTGGAGAGGTTGCATCACTCACACATCAAACTCACCTTACACAATTAATTAGCATTGTCTCAACTTTAAAGCTCCATGTTAGAAACTCTGTCTGGGAACAAATGGCCGTAGATTTAAAACCAGAAATCTTGTTGCAGAATAAATCTGCAAAGATTATTCAGATAATCTCTCGTATTAAATGAATCACCAACTATTGTGATAATAAATCATTTTGAGTCATTTTTTATGGAAAATAAGATCCAGAGTCCCTGTTAGATGAGTCGTGTTGAGTGAGTTTCTTCACTCCTCTGTGACGCTAAACTGAAGAATGTCCCAACGAGACATTTGAGGACGACGTCTTGGGATTTTGGGCCTGATCCATATTTTTCACTTTTTATGACTTTATAGACAAATCAGTTAATTAAAGAAATAATAAACAGAATAATCCACAATGAAAATAATCATGAGTCGGGACCTAGATGCAGGGTCTCTGCTGAGCTTCTGTCCTATCCCGTGTTCTATGATAAACCAGATCCAGCATCAGGAACAGTCCTTAAAACAGGACGGATCATTTTCTTTAGTCTGAACCCCCCAGTGGACGTGTTGACATATGAAAGCTTCAAACATCATTTTAGATAAGAAGATCAGAGTATATCCGGCTTTCCTTTGCCCCCTTTTGCTCAGCGACCTATTACCTCCTCAGTTGAGGTCAACCACATCCCACCCTGACTGCACACACTTGATGGTTCCCCCGTGTCTCCCTACTGAGTGGAGGGGGACACAGCTTCTTTGAACTTCTCCCACACCTTGCAGCTGCCTCCAGAAGGACTCCTTGACCACCGGGGTCCAAGGGTTACCGCACCTTGAGATACCAAAGACCTTTAGACCACAACTCCCTGTCGCAGCTTCAGCAATGGAAGCTTAGAACATTGCCCACTTGAGTTTAATGCCCCTAACCTCCACAGGGATGCCAGAGATCTGTCAGACAGGGGCCTCTTCTGGACCTTCTCAGGTCCCTACCCTTTTGGGCTCACCCCCATCCCCTGACCCAGATGGTGATCAGTTGACAGCTCCAACCATCTCTTCACCCAAGAGTCCAAACCATGTGGCCTCAGATCAGACAATACAATAACAGACTCAATCATCAAGCTTTGGCCTAAGCTGCTCTGGTTCCACACACACTTCTGAGCATTATTTTTATGTTTATTTATTGTGTTCATTATGGACAATCCATTATTGATCTCCAACATTTAAATCTGGCTTCCATCAGAAACACTCCTCATATAGTGTCCAATGATTTAAAGCAACACTTTCCTTAAAGGGTGGAAGTGGAATTATCCAACACATTACATTACAATACATTACATTACATTCTGCAGGTTTGGCAGATTGGGTAGCTGTACTTAGACTGAACTGGACAATATCATGTAATGCACAACCTGTAGGAGGACAAAGCAGGAAAAGTGCTCTAGGGCTGCTGTAACGATGTCTTCAGATGTGGGTAAATGTTCCGTTGTGGTCTTGCTGGACCTTAGCGCAGCTTTAAGACTTAAGCACTGGGTTGGGATCTCTGGGAGCGCCCTGGACTGGCTCTCCTCTTATCTTTCAGATGGAGGTTTTTCTGTGTCACTTGGTCCCTATGTCTCTGAAACTGCTGCCCTTTCTTGTGGGGTGCCGCAGGGCTCTGTGTTAGGTCCAATTTTAATTTGCATTGTATATGCTTCCCCTAGACTACATAATTAAGCTATTTGGAAATATCTGTTATCATTTCTAAGCTGATGACATCCAGCTGTGTGTTTCTTTTAATCTGGAAGAGACTAACAAAATGTCAATGCTGCTCCAAGGTTTTTCTTCCATTAAAGACTGGACGGAAAACAATTTCTTGCAGCTTAATGAAGATAAGACCAAATCCTTATTGTTGCTCCAGATCCTACAGCCTCCCAGGTTGTTCAGGTTCTGGGTCCCTTTCTTCAGCGGTGCAGTCCAAACTCTAAAATCTTGGTGTTATATTTGATCAGAATGTTTTTTGACCAACATAAGAAATTCCTAACCCGCACGTTTCTTTCAGCTGAGAATCATTGCTAAACTTAGAGTTACTGCAACTCCATTTCCACCCATCTCAGCAAGTCCTGCCACACCTTCTAAACCTAGTCCAGAACCCTGGTGCCAGGCTGGTCACCAGGTCCAGCAGGATGTCCCACATCTCTCCTGTTTTATCCTCGTTACATTGGCTTCCCATGAAGTTCAGGATCCAGTTTAAAGTTCTTGTTCTTACATATAAAGTATTGCATGATCAGGCGCCTGTTTCTATTTCCAATCTGCTCCAAGGAGCCAGTTTTCAGCAGATTTTTACTGTGGAAGTAGCAGCTGTTTCTGCATCAACAATCTGCTCTGAGACGCTAAACATCAACTAGCTTCGGGGGTAGAGAGGGACGTTGGTTTCTGTAGTTTAGTTAGAGGCCAGTAAATGCGTTATTATGGATCTATGATATCCTCAGAGTCTTGGTTTATTTATACAGTCTATGGTCGGAGTGCTAGCTTCTGGAGTTTGTCACAAGAATGCTTCCAACGTATGTAGTTGCCCTTTCCCTCGGTCGGATCGTTTGGTATCTAGCTTGGTGTTGGGTCTCAATTCCAAGTAATGCCCAGTGTGTCAGTTTTTTTAACAGTTTGAAGCCGACATGTTGGGCTTTATTTTTGTAAGTGAATATGTTTGTGTTTTGTGTATGTGACAACAATGTTACATCCAACCCTTTGCTTAGTAGACTGGATAGTATGCTGGATAACAGGTAACCATAGCTACCTCTCTGTCCTCTGATAGTATGCTGATAACAGGTAACCATAGTTACCTCTCTGTCCTCTGATAGTGTGCTGATAACAGGTAACCATAGCTACCTCTCTGTCCTCTGATAGTTTGCTGATAACAGGTAACCATAGCTACCTCTCTGTCCTCTGATAGTATGCTGATAACAGGTAACCATAGCTACCTTTCTGTCCTCTGATAGTTTGCTGATAACAGGTAACCAGCCTGCAGGCCATAAGTTTCAGTCTGTTGGACTATCGGTCTGCCCGGTACTGGAGCCTGCAGACCATAAGTTTCAGTCTGTTGGACTATTGGTCTACCCTGTACTGGAGCCTGAAGGCCTCAAGTTTCAGTCTGTTGGTCAATCTGTCTACCCCGTACTGGAGCCTGAAGTCCTTAAGTTTCAGTCTGTTGGTCTGCCCTGTACTGGAGCCTGAAGGCCTCAGGTTTCAGTCTGTTGGTTTATCGGTCTGACCTCTACTGGAGCCTGAAGGCCTCAGGTTTCAGTCATCTTTAAGGAGTCCCCCCCTTGCTGGAGATCAGATATGATGCAGTTTTAAAGAGTCCCCCCCCTGATCTTTTTACATGTATTTGTAGTTTTGTGGTTCACATTGAATTGCAGCTTTTTGTATAATAGTTTCTATAAATAGAAAACATTACTTTATTATTAATATTGATGATTACTCGGCCATGTGTCATGGGGAAAAATCAAGTCATATTTCTTTCTCTTTTGTTTAACTGACCTACAGTGGTGTGAAAAAGTGTTTGCCCCCTTCCTCATTTCCTGTTCCTTTGCATGTTTGTCACACTTAAGTGTTTCGGAACATCAAACCAATTTAAACAATAGTCAAGGACAACACAAGTAAACACAAAATGCAATTTGGAAATGAAGGTGTTTATTATTAAAGGTGAAAAAAAATCCAAACCATCATGGCCCTGTGTGAAAAAGTGATTGCCCCCCTTGTTAAAACATACTATAACTGTGGTTGTCCACACCTGAGTTCAATTTCTCTAGCCACACCCAGGCCTGATTATTGCCACACCTGTTCACAATCAAGGCATCACTTAAATAGGAGCTGCTTGACACAGTAAGGTCCACCAGAAGATCCTTAAAAGCTACACATCATGCCGAGACCCAAAGAAATTCAGGAACAATTGAGAAAGAAAGTAATTGAGATCTATCAGTCTGGAAAGGGTTATAAAGCCATTTCCAAAGCTTTGGGAATCCAGCGAACCACAGTGAGAGCCATTATCCACAAATGGCGAAGACATGGAACAGTGGTGAACCTTCCCAGGAGTGGCCGGCCGCCCAAAATTACCCCAAGAGCGCAGCGACGACTCATCCAAGAGGTCACAAAAGACCCCACAACAACGTCCAAAGAACTGCAGGCCTCACTTGCCTCAGTTAAGGTCAGCGTTCATGCCTCCACCATCAGGAAAAGACTGGGCAAAAATGGCCTGCATGGCAGAGTTCCAAGGAGAAAACCACTGCTGAGCAAAAAGAACATCAAAGCTCGTCTCAATTTCTCCACAACACATCTTGATGATCCCCAAGACTTTTGGGACAACATTCTGTGGACCGATGAGACAAAAGTGGAACTCTTTGGAAGGTGTGTGTCCAAGTATATCTGGCGTAGAAGGAACACTGCATTTCATAAAAAGAACATTATACCAACAGTAAAATATGGTGGTGGTAGTGTGATGGTCTGGGGCTGTTTTGCTGCTTCAGGACCTGGAAGACTTGCCGTGATAAAAGGAACTATGAATTCTGCTGTCTACCAAGAGATCCTGAAGGAGAATGTCCGACCATCTGTTCGTGTACTCAAGCTGAAACGAACTTGGGTTCTGCAGCAGGACAATGATCCTAAACACACCAGCAAGTCCACCACCGAATGGCTGAAGAAAAACAAAATGAAGACTTTGGAGTGGCCTAGCCAAAGTCCTGACCTGAATCCTATTGAGATGTTGTGGTATGACCTTAAAAAGGCCGTTCATGCTCGAAAACCCTCTAATGTAACTGAATTAGGACAATTCTGCAAAGATGAGTGGGCCAAAATTCCTCCAGGACGCTGTAAAAGCCTCATTGCACATTATCGCAAACGCTTGGTTGCAGTTGTTGCTGCTAAGGGTGGCCCAACCAGTTATTAGGTTTAGGGGGCAATCACTTTTTCACACAGGGCCATGATGGTTTGGATTTTTTTTCACCTTTAATAATAAACACCTTCATTTACAAATTGCATTTTGTGTTTACTTGTGTTGTCCTTGACTATTGTTTAAATTGGTTTGATGTTCCGAAACACTTAAGTGTGACAAACATGCAAAGGAACAGGAAATGAGGAAGGGGGCAAACACTTTTTCACACCACTGTATGTTGTATTTTAACATGCTACGAGAAGATGTTCTGACGTCAGTTAGATGTGTCCCGGGGTGATGAGGCCAGACTGCTGATGTGCCCCCCCTCTGACTAGAAGACTTTAAAAGAAGCTGACTCAGAGTTTCATCTCAATTTTACAGCAGTGACAGCGTGACTGCAGCTAGACACCAGACGGATGGTAACTATGGAGAGTGTGTTATTGTGATAACTGATGTCTTTACTGTCTGCAGGCTGAATACTGCGTGTGTGTTAATGCTGTGAGTCTATGATAAGAGAACATTTGACATTTTAACTCATTTGATTCCTGCAGATCTACAAAGTGTAACGTTGTTCATGCTGTGCAAAGCTGAAAGGTTGTGTTGGGAACTGAACTCTAATTATGAAAAACTATACACAGGTTTCATATTTCATTTTGGGAGCATACTTTGATATTGGGCTCTTTAAATACTTACTATTCATGATTATGATGTGTTTTTATGTTTTAACAGTGTGTGCCAATGTGCTGCTGGTTGTGGTTATCTGTGTGAACAGGAGCTTACATGAACCTATGTACCTTTTTCTGGTCAGCCTGTTTGTAAATGAACTGTATGGTAGTACAGGGTTGTTTCCATTCCTTCTGGTTCAGATCCTCTCTGACATTCACACTGTTTCTGCTCCCTTCTGTTTCCTGCAGATTTATTGTTTGTTTGCATATGGAACTATTCAATATATTAACTTGGCTGTGATGTCTTATGACAGATATCTTGCTATCTGTCATCCTCTGCAATATCACACTCATATGACACCCACTAAAGTTGCCGTGCTTATTGCTCTAACATGGTTGTTCCCACTGACTGAAGTTGTTGTCACAGTATTACTGAGTTCCTCTCTACAGCTGTGTGGGAACATCATTAACAAAGTCTACTGTGATAACTACTCTGTTGTCAAACTAGCCTGCTCTGTCGCCACGGTGAACAACATTCATGGACTCATTACTATTTGTCTTGTAGTCTTTGTTCCTCTCAGTTTAATCCTCTACACCTACATGAGGATCCTTAAAGTGTGTTTTTCTGGTTCTAAAGAGACGAGACAGAAAGCTGTCAGTACCTGCACACCTCACCTCGCTTCCACAATCAACTTCTTCCTCGGTTCGTTCTTTGAAATAGTTCAGAGCAGGTTTGATATGAGCAGTGTACCCATCATCTTACGGATTTTTTTGTCATTATACTTTGTGACCTGCCAACCGCTCTTTAACCCATTAATATATGGACTGCAAATGACTAAAATACGTAGCTTATGTAAAAGTCTTATCTTTGGTAAAACGTAGACGGATGTTAAAGAGTGAATTGTTAATTATATCGGCAAGGTTTTCAATAAAATGCTATTTCACATCATCTTTGACCTTTGTTGCCATATCTGTGTCTGAAGCATTAACACATAACACACATAACAGCTAGAGAATTCATCTAAAGTATATTAACACACCTCTACACTCTGCTCATAAAACAATAAACATTTCTCAAAAACTAAAAATTTAAAAGAATTCAAATTACTATAACCCTAACCCATGTCATACTGCTATGAAGCTTTTGAAGGTTTCAGAATCAGAATCAGAAATACTTCATTGATCCCCGAAGGGAAACTCTGTGTTGCAGTTTCACAAATAGTAGAAATATCAGAGTAGAAATATAAATAAAGAAATATAATAACGAGTGTGGGTATGTACGGTATTTATATAGTTAAAGGGAAGTTATGATACAGTATTTACATCATTAACATAATGAAGGAATTAGTGAAAAGTAATAATAATAATTATAATAATAATAATAATAATAATAATAATTATAATAATAATAATAATAATAATAATAATAATAAAGATACTGAGGACCTTGCTAAAGAAAATGTTTTTTACTAAAAATAAAATGCTATTGTACATAATTTTGGACCATTATTATTACCACATATGTTTCTAAAACATGGAAATGATAGAGCGGTAAATAAAAGCCAGTCATAAAGCTTAAAGAGAAAACTTCCTCTGGGGACCAACTCCCATCATCAGATGATAGAGAAGTCCTTCCCTTCACATTGATTTTACATTCATTCGGCCGAGGTTATGCTCCAAAAGGCTCGGCTGCTGTGCCTGAGCCGCATAATGGGAAGGAAACCTACATTTTAGGGAAGGTACGTAGAAACTAGAACCAATGGCCATCTGAGAGACGTTGGCCGGTGTTGGGAACCAGGGCAGGTACATGTAATGGACTGTTCTTATAAAGCACCTTTCTAGTCTTAACGACTACTGAAAGGGTTTTTCCATAGAACAGGAAACAATTCACCATTCACACACATTCACACACTGTGGCAGAGGCTGACGTACAAGGTGACACCTGCTCATCAGCTACACACACACACACACACACACATTCACACTCCGATGGCGCAGCATCGGGAACAACTCAGGGTTCAGTGTTTTGCCCAAGGACACTTGGACATGGGACTGCAGGACCAGGGCTCAAACCACCAACCTTCCGATTGGCAGTCAACCGCTCTACCACTGACCATTATCTCATCAACAAAACTTACTTACACCACAAGACTGGTTGTCTGATAGTGGCAGAGCATGCCTGGGTGGGAACTGAGGCCTCAGGGGAGGCTTCAACCCTAGGCCTGACAATCGAAAGGTTGGTGGTTCGATCCATGGCCCTCCAGTCCCATTTCTAAGTGTCCTTGGGCAAGACACTGAACCCCTAGTTGCCCTCAAGGCTGCGCCATGGGAGTGTGAATGTGTGTGAGTGTGTATCTGATGAGCAGGTGGGACCTTGTACGGCAGCTGCGGCCACAGTGTATGAATGTGTGTGGATGGTGAATGGTTCCTGTACTGTGGAAAAACACTTTGAGTAGCCGTTAAGACTAGAAAGGCGGTATATAAAAGCAGCCCATTTACACAACACTGCACCCAGGGGCCTATTTCACGAAAGTAGAATAAAGATATCCAGGATAAGTGAAAAAGCGCCGCTTGACTTAGTGTGATCTGCTCATCGCGGCTTAATCGGTTGCACGTTTGCCGAGCCAGGATGAACAGGTGAAGCTATGTCCAGCCAGGTGGAGATAGCCAGGATGAACAGGTGGAGCTATGTCCAGCCAGGTGGAGATAGCCGGGATAAGTGCACGTTCACGGCTTTCTGAAATAGACCACGGTATCGATCACAGATTTACTGATGCAGAAATGGAGACGACGCATGCGCCATATGTTTCACCCAATGAGCAGCAGCTTCTAATGGAAAGTAACGAGGAGGTGAAGATATAATATGCAGAAAGGGAAATACGGCTCTTATAAAACGGAGAGGAAAAGCCCAACAGACTATAGCGGACTGACTGAATGCGTAAGGATGTAAAAATATCTACTTAGCCGACTAGTCACTCCACTTTTTTATTTTACATAGTTGTAGGCTACACAGTGTTTTAATTGCTTTAAATAAGCTAGTTTTATGTTTCGTTTTTAGGTGATAAATGTGCTGGTTTTACCGTAAAGTGTCTTTGAGTAGCCTACCATGTAAAGCACAATATGAATAATATGTATTATTATTTAGCCTACTTTGCCTTAAAATTGAGCAAAGGGAATAATGTTCCTCGGGAGATGTACACTAAGGACTATAGTCGTATAGAAATTCTTTATTAGGAATAGTCCCTTGAGATGTCACATCTCGTTTTCGAGGGAGTCCTTAAAGACAACAACAACAAAAAAAAAAATAAATAAAAATAAATACAGTACACTCACAATTTAGACAAAACAGTTAACAAAACAACTTGAAGGGACATACAAAAAGAAAAAGAAAAAGCTCTCCATCACACCAAAATCACCCATATCCTACCCATTCCAACCAATAAATATTAAACCATAAACAGTTAAGGTTATTAATATAGACAGTTTGAGAAAAATTAAAAAAAAAAATATATATATATACAAAATGTATATACAAATACATACTTACACACATTCATATATACATATATACACATACTGTACGTGTACATCCATATACATATACACAGAAAAATAATTTAAAAAAAACAAAATCAAGTATAAGTATCAATTATGAATATCAAGCATGAGAAAAACAGTTGCAGCTTGTATGCAGATAATTACGAAGAGACATCTTAAACTGGTGAAATGAGGAAAGAGCTCTGATAGACCTTGGTAAACCATCCAATCGGAAGGGGCTTTAAATTTAAAAGCTCTCCTTCCAATTTCTTTAGATATATATGGTACTGAGAAGAAAAGATGGTCAGTGTCTCTGAGGCTATAGGTTGATCGATATACAATCAAATGTTGTTTCAAATAAGATGGATAATCTGAAAAAATACATTTGTAAACAAACTGCAGCCAGTGAAACTGACGTCGAGCACTTAGTGAGAAAAAATTCAACAACTGATACATCTGTCTTAATTTCAAACCCTTATTCACAACGCCAGAACATGTTTTACAACCATAAATCTCTATAAGCTCTGTCTAATTCTAAATATCTTTGTATAATTAATGTTCATACAGAAAAACCAGAAAGGGATAAAAACTAGAAAAAGAAGTAAGTGACTTCAATACACGCTGTGAGCAGTTATGTAAAACAATATTTGTGTTTTTTGACACATAACAAGTAACAGCATCAAATATATTAAGAAGCATTGTGGTGTTCCCTGTGTGCAGAAAGTAAACTACACTATATACGTATATAGGCCACGTTATTGGTCCAGGGATGTGAGACTTATTGAGAAGGTTATGAAACCAAAGTAAGTTATAACAAAAACATCAGCCTACATCTTACGGAGTAACACAAACTGTCCTTTATTAGAGAAGGACAAGCAACAAGAAAATTAAATCATGAATGTATTGGTCTCTGACCGGTCTGCCATTAATATCATATCTGGGAATATCGCCCCATTAATATCATATCTGGAAATATAGCCCCATTATCCCACTTAATCTCCGGAGCGCGTCCTGTATAAACCTGAAGCTGCACAGACCACGGACGCTGCGCTGCTCATCTCTACTTTTACAGAGAGAGTGGACACTGACGTGATGCACAGGTCTGCCGGCAGGCAGCGGCCACCGGGCAGCGTCCACCGGGCAGCGGCCACCGGGCAGCGGCCGCACGCCAGGCAGCATCGACACACTACCGTCCCACAGAGAAAAGTCCAGACTCTCCAGATTGCCACTCCGCATCTGGGTGCCAGAGCAACCATTTCTAACCATCCAAACAACTGCTATAGTTGGGTTTAAATCAAACTCGTGACAACAATAGTGACAAATAGGCTAATCCATGTTAATAAAAATAAAGCAGAACACATGCAGAAGACAACGGAATAACTGTTAAACACGTTTATTTCGGTTCAGAGCGGCAGCTGATTTAACACGAGACTCCAGGATTAATCTTAGCCTGGCTGTTAGCCTGCTCCGGACCAGGCTAGCCGCAAAGAATAAATCTCCATGGTTACTTGGCTGGGTTTAATTCAACCTGGTTTCGTGCAACCGAGTCAAAGCTAAATTTATCCAGGATAACTTGAATATCCCAGCTCAATCCCTTATCCTGGTTTTGTGCAACAGGCCCCAGGTCTTGAAGCATGTGGTTGGAATCCCTTTGTGCTACAGGTAGCCTCCAGGACATAAACTTAACTGATGATGTAATCAGGTTAAGTGGCATCAACACATCCTCACTACCATCTTGTAAAATACGGACCTTTAGCGTCATATAACACGCTTGGTTGTCTCCTTTAGCATCGTATAACACGCTTGGTCGGGACAATTGGTGTCCCTTTCAACGCTGTCAGGTTAAGGGACAGGTCATGGGTGGGCTTACAGTTCTGTGACACGTGGGAATAACAAGCCGGTTAGGAGTTAGGAGTCGTAGGGGGTCGTTAAGAGACGTGGGGAGACTTAGGGCATCGTTTGGAGTCATAGGAGGCCGTTGAGAGACGCGGTGAGACAAAGCGCATTGTTAGGTGTAAGGCAAGGCAAGCCAGCTTTATTTATAGAGCACATTTAAGCAACAGGGCAATTCAAAGTGCTTTACACAAAATCAGTTAAAAACAATAAAAACAGTTAAAAGAAAATTAAACCCATAAAAAAACAGAAGAAACATTTCAAAAATAAAAACAGATAAAACACAGGAATAAAAGTTACAGTGCAGTATATAAAAGAATAAACAGTAAAGAAATGAGCATCATTTAAAGGAAGGCAACATCAAAAAGAAAGGTCTTCAGCATTGATTTAAAAGAACTGAGAGTAGCAGCAGACCTGCAGGTTTCTGGGAGTTTGTTCCAGGTATGAGGAGCATAGAAACTGAACGCTGCTTCCCCCTGTTTAGTTCTGACTCTAGGAACAGACAGTAGACCTGTCCCAGATTACCTGAGGGTAGTAGGGGGGCTGTTGAGGGACGTGGGGAGACGTAGGGCATCTTTAGGAGTTGTAGGGGGCCTTTGAGAGACGTAGGGAGACGTAGGGCATTGTTAGGCCTCCTAGGGGGCCTTTGAGAGACGTGGGGAGATGTAGGGCATCTTTAGAAATCGTAGGAGGCTGTTGAGAGACGCGGGGAGACAAAGCGCATCGTTAGGCATCGTAGGGGGCCTTTGAGAGACGTGGAGAGACAAAACGCATTGTTAGGAATCATAGGGGGCCGTTGAGAGATGTAGTACATCATTAAGAGTTGTAGGGGGCTGTTGAGAGACGTAGCGCATTGTTAGGAGTCGTAGGGGGCCATTGAGAGATGTGGGGAGACGTAGCGCATCATCGGTAGTCGTAGTGGGGTGTTGAGAGACGTAGGGAGACATAGGGCATCATTGGGAGTTGTAGGAGGCTGTTGAGAGACATAGTGCATCGTTATGAGCCCTATGAGTAAGCGAGGCAGAGAGGGTGTGACCCTGCCGGACCAAACCCGAGTGGCAGAGGCTGGCTCTGGGGACGTGGAATGTCACCTCTCTGTGGGGGAAGGAGCTGGAACTTGTGCGGGAGGTGGAGCGCTACCAGTTAGATCTGGTGGGGCTTACCTCTATGCACAGTCTCGGTTCTGGAACCATACTCCTGGATAAGGGTTGGACTCTGTCCTACTCCAGAGTTGCCCAGGGTGTGAGGCGCCGGGCGGGTGTGGGGATACTCACGAGGCCCCGGCTGAGAAATGCTGCGTTGGAGTTTACCCCGGTGGACGAGAGGGTCGCCTCCCTACGCCTGTGAGTGATGGGGGGGGGGTGTAACTCTGACTGTTGTTTGTGCATATGCACCAAACAAGAGTTTGGAGTATTCAACATTCTTGGAGACCTTGAATGGAGTCCTGTATGGGGCTCCAGTAGGGGACTCCATAGTTCTGCTGGGGGACTTCAACGCACATGTGGGCAATGATGGAGATACTTGGAGAGGCGTGATTGGGAGGAAGGACCTCCCTGATCTAAACCAGAGTGGGTGTCTGTTGTTGGACTTCTGTGCTAGTCATGGATTGTCCATAACAAACACCATGTTCCAACATAGGGATGCTCATAAGTGTACGTGGTACCAGAGCCCCCTAGGCCAAAGGTCAATGATCGATTTTATAATAGTTTCATCTGATCTGAGGCCGTATGTTTTGGACACTCGGGTGAAGAGAGGGGCGGAGCTGTCAACTGAAAGAATCTTACCGGGATATGTGATCCGAGAGGACTCCGCAGGTAGTTGCAGGGTACCGACGGGCCCGAAGGGCTGCAGCCTCTGCCTTGACAGAGGCAAAGCAGCGGGTGTGGGAAAAGTTCGGAGAAGACATGGAGAAGAACTTTCGGTCGGCACCTAGGTGCTTCTGGAAAACCGTTCGCCACCTCAGGAGGGGGAAGCGGGGAATCATCCAAGCTGTGTACAGTAAGGATGGGACGTTGTTGACCTCAACTTAGGAGGTAATGGAGCGGTGGAAGGAGCACTTTGAGGAACTCTTAAATCCAGCTGACACATCCTCTGTGGTAGAGGCAGAGCGGGAGGATGATGGGGGATTGTCGTCAATTTCCCTGGTGGATGTCGCTGAGGTAGTCAAACAACTCCACAGCGGCAAAGCCCCAGGGACTGATGAGATCCGTCCAGAAATGCTGAAAGCTCTGGGTGTGGAGGGGCTGTCTTGGCTGACACGCCTCTTTAACATTGCGTGGAAGCCTGGGACAGTGCCTAAGGAGTGGCAGACCGGGGTGGTGGTTCCCCTCTTCAAAAACGGGGACCAGAGAGTGTGTGCAGGGGTACAGGGGTATCACGCCTCTCAGCCTCCCTGGTAAAGTCTACGCCAAGGTGATGGAAAGGAAGGTTTGGCCGATAGTCAAACCTCGGATTGAAGAGGAACAATGCGGATCTGGTCCTGGTCGTGGACAATGGATCTCGCAAGGATCCTGGAGGGAGCCTGGGAGGATGCCCAACCAGTCCACATGTGTTTTGTGGACTGTGAAAGTGTATGACCGGGTCCGCCGGGAGGCACTGTGGGAGGTGCTGCCATCCAATCTCTGTATGACCAAAGCGAGAGCTGTGTCCTGGTTCTTGGCAGAAAGTCGGACTCGTTCCAGGTGAGGGTTGACCTCCGGCAGGGCTGCGCTTTGTCACCAATCCTTTTTGTAATATTTATGGACAGGATATCGAGGCGTAGTTGGGGTGGGGAGGGGTTGCAGTTTGGTGGGCTCAGGACTCAGGACTAGGTGGGGAGGTTAGATCTCCAACCTGGCCTGGGAATGACTCGGGATCCCCCAGTCGGAGATGGTTGATGTGACTCGGGAAAGGGAAGTTTTGGGGTCCCCTACTGGAGCTGCTGCCCCCGTGTAGGGAAAATGTTTTTATTATGTTCCATGTCAACTTAAGTGGGTCTTAAGTTGACAAAACTTAAAAGTTTTCATTTTACACTTATCATTGTTTCACTTATATAACCTGCTTTGGATGCCTTATTTAACCTGTTTTGAACACGTGCAGAGCTCATGTTTTTCATAGACTGATGGGAACGGTATTCCTGTCTCGAAAACATGTTTCCGAGACAGGATGGTTCACCATGGGGTCAACTGATAGCCATCTCTGCTCGCATTTGATCCTTATTTGTTAAAGTATTAAAGACGGAGAAGTCCCTCGGCCTGGTGGAGTCAGCTGCGGGTCGCGTACGGACGCCCAGCCACGTTGATGCTGCTCTGCCCGGATTGACGGCTCTCCAGTCCTGTGTCACGGTAAGAGCTCTGATGAGAGGTTCATTAGCATCACGTAGTGTCTGTGTGCTCGCTGCTTTGCTGTATTCTGTGGCGGAATAAAGAGACACATTTGTTCTAGCAGATATAGCGTTTGTGTGTTTTGTGGCCGACCACCCCCTTCCTGTATGAGATTTCATAAAACACCCCGTGACCCGATACCGGATAAGCGGATGAAGATGGATGGATGGATGGACGGATGGATGGATGGACATTGAATAGCAGCTATTTGTATAGTTTCTAAATGTAGAAAAACATTACTTTATTATTCAATCAATTCATATTTCTTTATTTGTTTAACTGACCTATGATGTATTTTAACTCGCTGAGAGTAGAAGTTCTGACGTCAGTTAGATGTGTCCCGGGGTGATGAGGCCAGACTGCTGATGTGCCCCCCCTCTGACTAGAAGACTTTAAAAGAAGCTGACTCAGAGTTTCATCTCAGTTTTACAGCAGTGACAGCAGATGAATGTAATGATATATTTATACATATGTGATCACCTACTTTCTGTCATTTCTAACCTGAACATGGTAGCTGGTGAGTGTGGAGAGTGTGTTATTGTGATAACTGATGTCTTTACTGTCTGCAGGCTGAATACTGCGTGTGTGTTAATGCTGTGAGTCCAGAATGAGCAGAAGTGTAACATCTAAACTAGTCTGGTTTCTGTGAATCTTGAACAAAATGTAACATTGTCAGCTGTTCATCCTGTGCTGACTGAACTGTGTTCTATCATTTCTAACATTAACGTTATATTGACTCTGAATAAGGTAGATGGTAACTATGGAGAGTGTGTTATTGTGATAACTGATGTCTTTACTGTCTGCAGGCTGAATACTGCGTGTGTGTTAATGCTGTGAGTCTATGATAAGAGAACATTTGACATTTTAACTCATTTGATTCCTGCAGATCTACAAAGTGTAACGTTGTTCATGCTGTGCAAAGCTGAAAGGTTGTGTTGGGAACTGAACTCTAATTATGAAAAACTATACACAGGTTTCATATTTCATTTTGGGAGCATACTTTGATATTGGGCTCTTTAAATACTTACTATTCACGATTATGATGTGTTTTTATGTTTTAACAGTGTGTGCCAATGTGCTGCTGGTTGTGGTTATCTGTGTGAACAGGAGCTTACATGAACCTATGTACCTTTTTCTGGTCAGCCTGTTTGTAAATGAACTGTATGGTAGTACAGGGTTGTTTCCATTCCTTCTGGTTCAGATCCTCTCTGACATTCACACTGTTTCTGCTCCCTTCTGCTTCCTGCAGATTTATTATGTGTTTACATATGGAACTATTCAATATATGAACTTAGCTGTGATGTCTTATGACAGATATCTTGCTATCTGTTATCCTCTACAATATCACACTCGTATGACACCCACTAAAGTTGCCGTGCTTATTGCTTTAACATGGTTGTTCCCACTGACTGAAGTTGTTGTCACATTATTACTGAGTTCCTCTCTACAGCTGTGTGGGAACATCATTAACAAAGTCTACTGTGATAACTACTCTGTTGTCAAACTGGCCTGCTCTGTCGCCACGGTGAACAACATTCATGGACTTATTACTATTTGTCTTGTAATCTTTGTTCCTCTCAGTTTAATCCTCTACACCTACATGAGGATCCTTAAAGTGTGTTTTTCTGGTTCTAAAGAGACGAGACAGAAAGCTGTCAGTACCTGCACACCTCACCTCGCTTCCACAATCAACTTCTTCCTCGGTTCGTTCTTTGAAATAGTTCAGAGCAGGTTTGATATGAGCAGTGTACCCATTATCTTACGTATTTTTTTGTCATTATACTTTCTGCTCTGCCAACCGCTCTTTAACCCTTTAATGTATGGACTGCAAATGTCTAAAATACGTAGCTTATGTAAAAGTCTTATCTTTGGTAAGATGTAGACTGATGTTAAAGAGTGAACTGGCTGCAGCCCCTGTCAATGTGCTGGGATTGGTTTTCAATTAAAAAATGAAATTTCACATCATCTTTGACCTTTGTTGCCATATCTGTGTCTGAAGCATTAACACATAACCATAACAGCTAGAGTATTCATCAAAAGTATATCAACACACCTTTACACTCTGCTCATAAAACAATGAACATAATTCAAATAACTTATGGGTTGTCAACAAAAAATGTGTATCATGTTTTGTGTGTTTATCTGGTAAAGTCAGATTTGCTGTTTTTTTAATATATGATCAATAATTTTATGAAGTATTACAGTTTATTGACTTCCATAAATGTTATATATCATACTGATATGAAGCTTTTGAAGACACTGAGGACCTTCCTAAAGAAAATGTGATGTTTTTTAACTAAAATAAAATGCTATTGTACATAATTTTGGGCCATTATTATTACCACATATGTTTCTAAAACATGAAAATGATAAAAAATAAAAAACCAGTCATAAAGCTTAAAGAGAAAACTTCCTCTGGGGACCAACTCCCATCATCAGATGATAGAGAAGTCCTTCCCTTCACATTGATCTTACATTCATTCGGCCGAGGTTACGCTCCAAAAGGCTCGGCTGCTGCGCCTGAGCCGCATAATGGGAAGGAAACCTACATTTTAGGGAAGGTACGTAGAAACTAGAACCAATGGCCATCTGAGAGACGTTGGCCGGTGTTACCAGACTTACTAGCTGTTTAATTTTTACATCCTTGTAGCCACATTATTGGTGATTATTTATCAAAACTGTCATTGTATTCATATTTTTGTGAAAGCACCATTAGTCAACCCGACAAAAACGCCACAATATCAACATTGATGTATTTGGTCATTTTGGTCGTGATATTTGATTTTCTCCACGTCGCCCAGCTCTAGTTCAGGTAAAGAGCCGATGGAGTGACTCAGGACTCAGCTGCGATGTGAGAGGACAGGTGAAAAGTCTGATTTCCGACAGCAGCAGGGTTATTTATAGAGAGCGTCTAGTCACACAAGGATTTAGGATCTGGGCGCCATGGTGAGAAGTCATGGGGGGCCGTGGGGAGACGTAGCGCATCGTTAGGAGTCGTTAGGAGTCGGGGGGGCTACCAATCCACACTCCGTACACCGGGCCGTACGGGGGGGATTGAACCAACTTTCACTGGGACTGAAAATGTTGTTGGATTATTTTTAAGAAATGAAGGAGGAAATAAAGTCTTTATTCACGAGATAATTAAACTTCACTTTATTGATTAACAGTGTGAGAGACACCTCAGAGATTAAAGACTAAGAGTGGTTCCACAGAGCTGCCCCCTCCCAACCCCCCTAAAGATCGGTTTGTTTGAGCAGATATGAACACAGCAATTACACTCGGATGCGATCTTGTCCCCTTAGATACTGGACATAACTCCCAGCGCTGCTCATGAGCATAGGAACCGGCTTAATGAGACTAAAAAGAGGAATAAAAAAATCAGCTTTTGGAAATTGACCATAACGCCTTAATTAAAAAATTTTGGAAAATCCGACCTTTAAGGAACACCAATTTTCTTTATGAATGAATAATGTATTGTAAGTATTGGTTGTGCTTCGGGGTCCCCGGGTCCGTTTTCACATCATGTCTCGGAGACCCTTGTTTGTTTTTATGCGATTATACGTATGTTCCTCTATCCCGCCTCGTCCATCGGGTCTCTGGGACTCTGGAGGACGAGATGAGGCGAGCGGGGTACGCAATACAGTGCAGGACAGGTCTCAGGAACACGGAGGTAGAGGCCACGGTGCAGGACGGGTCCCGCAACAACACACTGAACCAGTCCAGAGTCCGTTACGCGTGTCTCGATACTCGCGCGGCGCGATTTCATAAAATCACGACGGGCAGAACGTGGACACGAGGGACAAATGAGACAATCAGAAACAAATCAAACTACTTGTGAAAACCCCCTGGATGAACCTAAATGTCCTTAAAGACGAACTGAATCAGTCCAGAGTCCGTCCCACCTCCTGTGGCACAGTTCAGGACTCAGGAGACCAGCTCCTGTCCCGCAGGACCTGACATGTCCTCATTTTGTCCTCTAATGACACTCAGAGACCTTTAGATCTACGTCTCGTCTTTGTGTCATTTCTTTATTCAGTGTTCACATGTAGATAACTCAGCTACACGCTAACATAGGCCTAAAGGTTTTGGGCCTAAATGCCGAACGCTGGTCCTCATCGTCCTCCAGGCCCTGGTCCTCATCGTCCTCCAGGCCCTGGTCTACCTCTCAGCGCTGATTTTGTACCGTAGGACAAAGTAAGCAATGAGCCTGAGGGAGAAGAAGAAGATAGCCAGGACGATGAAGTCCAGGTAGAGTTTGGCGTCCAGCATGTCCAACTCCTTCAGGATGGCCTCAGACTTCTGGAAGTGGCAGGTGTCCTGATCCTCGCAGTGCAGATCCTCTCGGTCCAGGCTGTAGATCGCCAGGATGACGCCCTCAAAGCCGTACCTGAAACACAACACACACGGATTCTGTATTTCCATCACAAGGTTTTAATATACATGAAAAGAGACTTCAGATACAGTATTAGGGACCACTAAGGTCTAAATAAAAGAGACTTCAGATACAGTATTAGGGACCACTAAGGTCTAAATAAAAGAGACTTCAGATACAGTATTAGGGACCACTAAGGTCTATATAAAGCAGACTTCAGATACAGTATTAGGGGACCACTAAGGTCTATATAAAAGAGACTTCAGATACAGTATTAGGGACCACTAAGGTCTATATAAAGAAACTTCAGATACAGTATTAGGGACCACTAAGGTCTATATAAAAGAGACTTCAGATACAGTATTAGGGACCACTAAGGTCTATATAAAAGAGTCTTCAGATACAGTATTAGAGACCACTAAGGTCTATATAAAAGAGACTTCAGATACAGTATTAGGGACCACTAAGGTCTATGTAAAACAGACATCAGATACAGTATTAGGGACCACTAAGGTCTATGTAAAACTTACTTCAGATACAGTATTAGGGGACCACTAAGGTCTGTATAAAAGAGACTTCAGATACAGTATTAGGGACCACAAAGGTCTATGTAAAACAGACTTCAGATACAGTATTAGGGGACCACTAAGGTCTAAATAAAAGAGACTTCAGAAAAAAGATTAGGGACCACTAAGGTCTATGTAAAAGATACTTCAGATACAGTATTAGGGACCACTAAGGTCTATATAAAGAGACTTCACATACAGTATTATGGGACCAATGAGGTCTAAATAAAGAGACTTCACATACAGTAGTAACAGCTCCCCCACCTGACGTAGGAGATGTAAGACATCCACTGAAGGTACCAGGGGATGGTCTCAAAGCTGACAAAAAACCCGGAGAACAAGAGCACAGGGATCGCTGTCACTGGACCCACAAAGGTCGCTACCTACAGGACACACACACACACACACACACACACACACACACACACACACACACACACACACACACACACCTTATTATACTCAGCAGGTCTACGTATTATCATGAACATGTTATATATGATATCCTACAAAATTAGATGATTAGACGATTAGTCTTGTGTTTTCTCCTTAACTTCTCCAGGACATGAACACTTGTTTCCTGGTGAAAGTCTTGTGTTTTCTCCTTAACTTCTCCAGGACATGAACACCTGTTTCCTGATTAAAGTCTTGTGTTTTCTCCATAACTTCTCCAGGACATGAACACCTGTTTCCTGGAGAAAGCTGTGTGTTTTCTCCTTAACTTCTCCAGGACATGAACACTTGTTTCCTGGTGAAAGTCTTGTGTTTTCTCCTTAACGTCTCCAGGACATGAACACCTATTTCCTGGTGAAAGTCTTATGTTTTCTCCTTAACGTCTCCAGAACATGAACACCTATTTCCTGGTGAAAGTCTTGTGTTTTCTCTATAACTTCTCCAGGACATGAACACCTGTTTCCTGGAGAAAGCTGTGTATTTTCTCCATAACTTCTCCAGGACATGAACACCTGTTTCCTGGTGAAAGTCTTGTTTTTCTCCTTAACTTCTCCAGGACATGACCACCTGTTTCCCGGTGAAAGTCTTGTGTTTTCTCCTTAATTTCTCCAGGACATGAACACCTGTTTCCTGGTGAAAGTCTTGTGTTTTCTCTAACTTCACCAGGACATGAACACCTGTTTCCTGGTGAAAGTCTTGTGTTTTCTCCTTAACTTCTCCAGGACATGAACACCTGTTTCCTGAAGAAAGTCGTGTGTTTTCTCCTTAACTTCTCCAGGACATGAAGACTTGTTTCCTGGTTGATAGAGAATTCATTTTTATTAAGTCTTTTATTCATCTTATTTCCTTTTAGTAATGTTATTTCCTTTTATTAATGTCTTACAATAGTTTAACCTTTTTGCTTGTAGTAATGTCTTACAATAGTTTAACCTTTTTGCTCTATATATGCACATTTAACAAACAGCTTTTCTATGCTTATCATACGCACGTTTAAGATTTATGTTTCTCTAAGTGCAGAAACAGTAAATGTCTGCAGCAAATCACGGGTTGCAGATATCTTTAGGACCGAGGTCATACGCTTGCACTTTGTCCCGTTTTCCTCATGGATAGCCATCACAAAGCATTCCTTCTGTATCAACAGTCTTTGATTTAATAAGGTAAAGTGTCCTGAACCTGACATTTTCTGGTGCCGAAACCCGGGAATCAACAGCTGAGGAGTCCAGGACCGCGCTCGATCAAGGCCTGAGAATCTGTTAACAGCCGTCCCCTTCGCGGGACGGGGCCCTAGGTTGGTCCGGTGCTGCCCTGCGCCCCTCGGTGACGACTCCCACGGTCAAAAAGCGAACAGACACGGGTGAGTGATGCAGTTCTGAGTTTCTGAGTGGGCACAGGGTCTACTGCAGAAAAGTGCACAGTGGCCTGGGGCCAGTTATTGCGAGCTAAATTGAAAGTATCGTTGATGTTTATTTCTTACTGTCTGGGACTATATTGAGTGAAATTCTGTTTGCCTGGGGCCAGATAAAAAGCTCAAAGTAAGGCTATCATTGATGTTTATTTTCCGTCTGGACACAGCTAAGCAAATAACGGGGAAATATCAGTTGATATTTTCTATCTGTCTGGGACAGAACCGAGCGACACAATTCTCCCCGAGCGGGGAGACGGTGGATGTGTCTTGAAGCCGGCAGTTTCTTGCTTTCTCTGATAGTGTAGATGTGTTTTGAAGCCGTTCTGAGTAATTTCAAAAGTCCGGCTGGGTGTTTTCTTGCTCTCACTGCTATTGCTGGTTTGTTTTGTGTTTACTGGGTTTGCTGTATTGTGTTTTTGCTGTTTTGCTGGGTTTTGCTGTTGTGTGTTTTTACCGTTACGCTATTTTGTGTTGCTGAATAGTGGGTTATTGTGTGGCTATTTGTTGTTGTCTTAAAACAATAAGGCTGTTGCTGCAAAGCGGGTTATTGTATTTGTTGTCTGTCTCACACCAATAAGGCTGTTGCTGCATAGTGGTTTAAGTGTGGTTAGTGAGGGAATTTGCTAAGACACAGAAACAGGTGGTTGCAGCGCAGTTTTTGTTTTTTTATTGTGGAATTTTTGAGTTGTGAAATAAATTACGGAAGAGAGAGATGGGTCAAATTCATGGAAAGAACCTTCCCGGGAAGTGTAAATTTGTGAAAGAATGGGTGAATGAGTATGGTTTTGAGCGAAAGCTTAGGTTAGCTTCTGTGAATGGTTAACTAGTGTGAAAGTAGTCTCAAAAACATAATTGATTGTACATTAATAGATGAATAGATAAATAGATAAATAAATAAATGAATAGATACTTAAATAAATACACAAAATAATAAATAAATTTGGAATAATGGAGGCCCAAAGAGGTCATATGATTGCCAGCGTAGGTTGCGAGCCCTATAAACCGTGGACAACATATGGAATTAATAATGCGCGGAATGGCAGATAAAACAGCTGAAAAAGACAAGGAAAAAAGTTAGAGAAGGAACGAGGGAGTTACGGAGCCAAAGGTCCTACGTTTCAGAACAAGACTGAGTTCGACCCCAGACATGACATTAAGCCTCACCCTTATGTGACTATATTCGACACTCAGACTGACGAACCAAAGGCCCCCAGACCCCGGACTATACAAAAGTGATAGATGTGACGGCACAGTCACTTTCTCCCTCGACTCAAGACACCAGCTCACACACCCGGAGCTAAGCGCGCCCCCGAGCCCCTCCCCTCTCTGCTCCTCTCCCTCTGTAGAACAGGAACGAGCTTGCTCAGAGCAGCAGACTTGCTAGTGAAGCTACTTCAAGCTATTCAGTTACCTCACAGACTAGCCATTTGTAAATGTGCAGCACATACTAAGCGGAAAGATCCAGTCAGCTTAGGAAATGCAAAGGCTGATGAGGAAGCTAAGAGAGCAGCTATGGGTTCGCAACACTTAGCGGTTCAAGAGGAACCTCGGAATCCGGTCCCTACAGAGGTACTGAAAAACATGCAGGGCAACTCCACCCAGACTGAGAAAGATATATGGCTGTCAGATGGTGCCACTTGTGTTGATGGCCTATATCAGAGAGATGGCAAGCCCTGCTTGCCAAAGAATTTGTATCATATGGTAGCTAAGATGAGCCATGGGGAGACCCATGTCTCAACAGCGGGAATGATGTCTATGGTACAGAAGGTGTTTCACACCTTCAAGGGATTCAATTCTTACTTGAAGAATTTTTGTAGGGGTTGTATTATCTGTTGCAGACATAATCCACAGGGAAATGTGAGACCAAAGAGAGGGAAATGCCCACAAGGGTCACATCAGTTTGAAATCCTACACATGGATTTCATAGAGCTAAACCGAAGTGGTACTTACAGGTACTGTTTAGTCTTGGTAGATTCCTTCTCTAAATGGGTAATAATAGCACCCTCACGAAAAGCAGATGCCATCACTGTAGCCAAAACACTCGCTAAGACAGTAATTCCACAGTATGGTATCCCGAGAGTCGTTTGGAGTGATAATGATCCACATTTTGTCAATGTGACAGTGACATTGCTAGGACAGCACCTAGGCATAGCACTAAGACGACATTGCTCCTACCACCCCCAAAGCGCAGGGTTGGTTGAACGAACAAACGGAACAGTAAAAAATAGACTAAAGAAAGCTATGGAACAGACAGGAAAGCCATGGCCAGAGTGTCTTCCCCTGGTAGAGTTGTACATGAGAATAACACCAAACTCGACAGGGCTGACGCCTTTTGAAATGGTTCATGGCAGGCCATTTGTGTTACCGTTGGAGGGGTCCCCTGGGCAGAGAAAAGTGATGACCCAGGGGCCCTCCTGGCCGAGTGGATGTGCAAGGTGTTTAGAGATAGGAGCGTTCAAAGTGCATGTAATCTGCCTATCTCTCCCTCTCTGTCTCCCCAGGTGCGGAGACTCCAACCAGGTGACCAAGTGCTGACAAAAGTGATAAAGAGAAAGTGCTGGTCATCACCAAAGTGGGAGGGGCCATACACTGTGCTCATCACCACGCCCACAGCAGTAAAGATTGCAGAACGATCCACGTGGATACACCAAAGTCACTGCAAAAAGGTTATTCCATTCCCACACCCTGACTAGGCTGGAGATCGGACGGTACCAAAACCTTTGTCTGCTGAAGAAACCAACTGTGACTATAGACTCTATACTCCAGCTATGGGTGCTCATAAGGGATGGGCCTATTCCGTCCTGCTGGCCCTCTGCCTGTCGCCGACAGCGGCCCAGTGGCCACAACACATGGACGGACACCATCACTCTGTGCCTCACAGTGTGCTCAATGACGAGGCTGTGTGGGACTACAAAGTGATTTACAATTCTTCTTTCGATTTGAACTTATGGTATCGTTATGCTAAATACGTAGCCAGATCCAAAAACAACACCAATTGTTATGTGTGCTCACGCATGCCAATAGCCGCCAATAACCCGTACGTAGTTCCGAAACCCGCCAACACCAATACCATCTTCCCACACGCGCTACCCTCCGCTTTAACACCTTACCTGATGAATAGATCCGTAAATTGGCAAATGCCCCCACCATTGAATGTATCTGAATTGGACTACTCCCAGTTTGTGGAAGACCCGCGCAACGAGACGGTACGTAGCCCCCTCTATGGTCCTGTCCATATACCCCCAGGTACTAACTATACTTGCTATGAGAATCACGTCCACATAATCACTGTAGACCCGATACCAATGGGAGAAGTCTCCCGAGTGCATTGCGCTGTGGTCTACACTCCCTGTACACCACTGCCCAATGGCACGCTGAACACAACCCAGGCAACACCTGGTGCGATTTGTGTACCCTATTTCCAAGCCCCTGATGCACTGGGTGAATATGGCCAGCTAGGTTTCAATTGGCTGTGTGGCTCCTATATGTTTCTAGAGTTACCGATGGTTTCACCACCTCTCACGCGCCAAACGCAGTGTTTATGAACATCATGATAGCATATGGGGAACGGACGTCCCCAACGATCATAAACTGTGGACCGATGGCCAGAAGGTCATACATGCGCTTTTCCCGTGGGTAGGGGTGGGTAAAATTGAGCCTAGAATGGAAACAATCAGTTACCGAGTGGGGCTGTTCATGGATTCTACCGTACAGGCCCTGTCAAAAATACGCCAAGAGCTCACCGCCTTACGTCTAGTTGCCCTACAAAATAGGCTAGTGCTGGACCAATTGACGGCGTCACAGGGCGGTGTATGCACACTGATTGGTGCTACTTGTTGCACTTTTATCCCAGATAATGACAAAGATGCAGGAATTATTCAGCAAGCCATCCTCAATTTGACTGCCCTTAGAGACGCTGCTGAGGCAGATAATGTGGAGAAAGGAGATTTCCTCTCCTGGTTGACTTCAGGACCATGGTATAGATTATTGCTTAAATGTGTTACTCCCATTGTAGCAGTTCTGGTAATAATCTTCATAGTGCTAGGATGTGTTGTGCCTTGTGTACATACTCTGATACAACGTACCATGTCTAAAGCATTGACCAACTATGCACATGTTCAATACCAACAGCTGTCCGCCACTACTGACCAGGATAAATGTGGCCCAATGCAAAACGATGATGTGTTAAACCACCTGTAGAGAATGCCATTTAACCTTATCTTGGCCAAAGAGCGATCGCTCCTATTGGAGGGTCGAGAAGGAATTTCCCCTGTCAACAGACAGGTTTTCGCCTTCTCCCTGATAAGAGTACAACCTTCCTGTGAGTACATGTGATGATGTAATTATTAAAAACCATATTCTGGAGTGATAATTATTGATGTTTGATAAATGTACAACAGGAGGGAAATGATAGAGAATTCATTTTTATTAAGTCTTTTATTCATCTTATTTCCTTTTAGTAATGTTATTTCCTTTTATTAATGTCTTACAATAGTTTAACCTTTTTGCTTGTAGTAATGTCTTACAATAGTTAGTTTAACCTTTATGCTCTATATATGCACATTTAACAAACAGCTTTTCTATGCTTATCATACGCACGTTTAAGATTTATGTTTCTCTAAGTGCAGAAACAGTAAATGTCTGCAGCAAATCACGGGTTGCAGATATCTTTAGGACCGAGGTCATACGCTTGCACTTTGTCCCGTTTTCCTCATGGATAGCCATCACAAAGCATTCCTATGTATCAACAACTGTGAATCTGTGTGTGTGTTTTGAATAAATAACGACTCTCTGCAGAAATACAGTTGAAGTTCCCTAAGAGCGATGCTGGAGATAGGTTGCTTACGTGCGTTCTTCCCTCTTGCAATTGTCTATTAACTGCTAACTACCGTCTGAGTCTCGTTTTCTTGCTTGACCGTCTTTGATTTAATAAGTTAAAGTGTCCTGAACCTGACACTGGTGAAAGTCTTGTGTTGTCTCCCTAACTTCTCCAGGACATGAACAACTGTTTCCTGGTGAAAGTCTTGTGTTTTCTCCTTAACTTCTCCAGGACATGAACACCTGTTTCCTGATGAAAGTCTTGTGTTTTCTCCATAACTTCTCCAGGACATGAACACCTGTTTCCTGGAGAAAGCTGTGTGTTTTCTCCTTAACTTCTCCAGGACATGAACAATTGTTTCCTGGTGAAAGTCTTGTGTTTTCTCCTTAATTTCTCAAAGACATGAACACCTGTTTCCTAGTGAAAGTCTTGTGTTTTCTCCCTAACTTCTCCAGGACATGAACACCTGTTTCCTGGTGAAAGTCTTGTGTTTTCTACATAACTTCTCCAGGACATGAACACTTGTTTCCTGGTGAAAGTCTTGTGTTTTCTCCCTAACTTCTCCAGGACATGAACACTTGTTTCCTGGTGAAAGTCTTGTGTTGTCTCCTTAATTTCTCAAAGACATGAACACCTGTTTCCTAGTGAAAGTCTTGTGTTTTCTCCCTAACTTCTCCAGGACATGAACACCTGTTTCCTGGTGAAAGTCTTGTGTTTTCTCCTTAACTTCTCCAGGACATGAAGACTTGTTTCCTGGTGAAAGTCTTGTGTTGTCTCCTTAACTTCTCCAGGACATGAACAACTGTTTCCTGGTGAAAGTCTTGTGTTTTCTCCATAACTTCTCCAGGACATGAACACCTGTTTCCTGGAGAAAGCTGTGTGTTTTTTCCTTAACTTCTCCAGGACATGAAGACTTGTTTCCTGGTGAAAGTCTTGTTTTTTCTCCTTAACTTCTCCAGGACATGAACACTTGTTTCCTGGTGAAAGTCTTGTGTTTTCTCCATAACTTCTCGCAGACATGAACACCTGTTTCCTGGAGAAAGCTGTGTGTTTTCTCCTTAACTTCTCCAGGACATGAACACTTGTTTCCTGGTAAAAGTCTTGTGTTTTCTCCATAACTTCTCCAGGACATGAACACCTGTTTCCTGGTGAAAGTCTTGTGTTTTCTCCTTAACTTCTCCAGGACATGAACACCTGTTTCCCGGTGAAAGTCTAGTGTTTTCTCCTTAACTTCTCCAGGACATGAACACCTTTTTCCTGGTGAATGTCTTGTGTTTTCTCCTTAACTTCTCCAGGACATGAACACCTGTTTCCTGGAGAAAGTCTTGTGTTTTCTCCTTAACTTCTCCAGGACATGAACACCTGTTTCCTGGAGAAAGTCTTGTGTTTTGTCCTTAACTTCTCCAGGACATGAACACCTGTTTCCTGGAGAAAGTCTTGTGTTTTGTCCTTAACTTCTCCAGGACATGAACACCTGTTTCCTGGAGAAAGCTGTGTGTTTTCTTCTTAACTGACCTGCAGAGAGGTGGAGGCGGCTCCGATCAGCAGACCCAGACTCTGAGCCACCAGAGAGGTCAGAACGCCCAGAGACAGGAAGAGGAAGAAGCGCCTGGCGTCCGGAGGCTGGGCCGTCATCCAGTACACAATACTGCAGTACACCAGCGGGAATACTACCTGCACAGGAGAGTACACACAGTAGAACACAGTACAACACAGTACTTATTCCTCATGTTGTCCTATATCAATGTTCTTTTTAATTCCCCAGTGTGTGTGTGTGTGTTTGTGTATCTGTGTTTTTGTGTGTGTGTGTCTGTGTGTCTGTGTGTGTGTGTGTCTGTGCGTGTGTGTGTGTGTGTACCTGGAAGGGGACGTCCGCCATAGTTTTGGCGAGATAATACGCCTTCAGACTGTACCAGTAGTTCAGGTGCTCCCTCAGAAATACTCCCATCTCCAGAGGAACTGAAGCACACACACACACACACACACACACAGACAGACACACACAACACACAAATTAACGTTCACATAAAACTAACTAAGAAATGATCCGTGCGTTGTGCCTTGTGCCTTGTGTGTTGTGCGTAGGATTCTTGTGCGTTGTGCCTTGTGTGTTGTGCGTTGTGTGTTGTGCATTTTGCTTTGTGCGTTGTGTTGTGCGTTGGACTTACACGTCAGCACTGTGGGCATCAGCGCGGCAAACATGAGGAAGAGCATGGAGAAGAAGAGGAAGCCCGAGTTGCTGAGCACCTTCTTGGCCTCGTTGCCGATGCCCAGGTACAGCAGACCAATCAGGATGCCGATGCCGATGTGGGAGGAGATCCTCAGGTGAGTCAGCACCTGCTCAACCAATCACAGCTCAGATGAGTCCCTACAGCTGTAATCTACATCAACGACGTTTGTTCCAGTGCTGCCGGGACTTCGGCCAGGGGTGTCCCTCATTAGTGACCAGATGTCCCACTCTCCCGTGTGTGTGTGTGTGTGTGTGTGAGAGTGTGTGTGTGTGTGTGTCTGTGTGAGTCTGTGTGTGTGTGTGTGTGTGTGTGTGTGTCTGTGTGTGTGTGTGTGTGTGGGTGTGTGTGTGTGTGTGTGTGTGTGTGTGTGTGTGTTTATATGTCTTACCGAGTCTCTGAGGATGCTGAGGAAGGTTCTCCGGAACAAGATAGAGAACTGGGTCATGCAGCTGGCCGAGAAACTGTGACACCCTTCAGACGACGAACTCTCCTGAGGAACGATGAATAAAGATGGAAAATACAGCAAGAGGCATTTATAATAATAATAATAATAATAATAATAATAATTAAAACTGCACGCAGTGATGAACGGGCCCTCGCCTCTTTGCAAATGGGGGGTGCTGGCATAGGCCAATCTTTGCAGCAGTTAATTTGCGCGGCACTCAGACACTGCAAATCGTCACCAACGAAGATGGAACTCCCTGCTGTAAGACTCTACATCATACAGCTCATTATCTGTGGAAGGGGGCGTGGTCAGATCACAGGGGGCGGGTCAAAGCATCACCAATGAAGAAGGAAGTCTCTGCTGAGTTCAATGACACCTTACACAAGACTGCAGCTTAAACGGTTCAAATGTTATGAAAGGGGGCGTGGCCTGAGTGAGTGGGCGTGGTTAATGTATAGGGGTCGGCTCAGTATCACATGTAGACCACACATTCTAAGTTTCATGTAAATCAGATGATGTTTGTCATATAAGACATATTTCCTGTTGCCAGATGGTGGCGCTGTCTCCAAAAGTCCATATTGACCTGTAGGTGTCCTCAGGTCTGAACTCTTGGTGATTGGGGGACATTTCAAGCAGATACGACAACGTACGCTGTAGTTACAGCCACTTTCTCCTTCATCAGGGTGTGTGTGTGTGTGTGTGTGTCTTTGTGTGTGTGTGTGTGTGTATCTGTGTGTGTGTGTGTCCTTCTGTCTGCTTGTGCGTATCTGTGTGTGTGTGTGTATCTGTGTGTGTGTCTTTCTGTCTACTTGTGTGTATCTGTGTGTGTGTCCTTCTGTCTGCTTGTGTGTATCTGTGTGTGTGTGTGTCCTTCTGTCTGCTTGTGTGTATCTGTGTGTGTGTGTGTGTCCTTCTGCCTGCTTGTGTGTATCTGTGTGTGTGTGTATCTGTGTGTGTGTGTGTGTGTGTGTGTCCTTCTGTCTGCTCTGTACGGTGTTTATGTGGACGCCAATTTTTGTGAGTTTTCGTACATGCTGAGTCTGTCAAAAATGTGGCCAAGTGCTAAATCCACTTAAGGGGGCGCTACAGAGCAACCATACCACTCTCAGATGAAAGAGTTTCATATTCTGCACGTGGCTGCAAGATTTGGAGAGTTTTCGTGGATCCTAAGGTCCTCAAAAACGTCTTTGGAAAATTAGACACTTCGCACAAAATTCGCCAAATCGTAAATTTAATTTTTTATTTTTTTTTAATAAAAAATAGCTTGACACAGTTCCACATGATACGCATGTTTGATGAAAAAATGGTTGTATTAATTATGAATTTTTTTTTTCAGGGTGCACGTTAGGGGGCGCTATGGAGCACTCTGTCATCGCCCGAGCCCAATCACTACAGAATTCTGTCATTTTTTATTGGTTTTAAATGTGTGCAAGTTTTTGCGAATTTTACAACACAATAAAGCCCTCAAAAATGACAGCGACGGTACGGAATAATAAAAAACAAACAAAAACAATAGGTTCCTTGCACTTCGTGCTAGGACACCGGTGGTGCACTCGTGCTCGGGCCCTAATAATAATATTCTCATTTATAATATACAGGAACAGGAATTTTGGTTTGATTTTATGTTCTCTATGTATGTGTTTGTGTGTGTGGGTGTGTTGTGTGTCTGTATATGTGTGTGTGTGTGTGTGTCTTTATGTGTGTGTCTTTATGTGTGTGTGTGTGTGTGTGTGTCTGTGTGTGTGTGTGTATGTGTGTGTGTGTGTGTCTGTGCGTGTGTGTGTATGTCTGTATGTGTGTGTGTGTGTGTGTGTGTGTGTGTGTGTGTATGTGTGTGTGTATGTGTGTGTGTGTGTGTCTGTGTGTGTGTGTGTGTGTGTGTGTGTATGTGTGTGTGTGTGTGTGTGTGTGTGTGTGTGTGTGTGTGTGTGTGTGTGTGTGAAACCCTCCATGCTTAAATCCTCCACCTATCATGCTTTGGTCTCAGTGTCAGTGTGGTGCGCTTGTTTTTCACCTCCTCTGTGCGCTGCCACATGAGCGGGTGGAGCTGAGTGTCTCCGTTCACTTCCGACTTGTAGTCCTTCTCAGACTTGTAGTCCTCCTCACACTTCCTGTCCTGGATGGCTCGCACCAGTCGCCCCATCTGATCTCCGTGTTCTCCAGACGCGACCTCCATCACTGGACCCACACCACACAGACTTATACTCCAGCTACTTAGATATATTCAAATATTAGTCATATTAAATGTCTGTTTTTGATTCACTACTAGTCCCGGAGCGTTGCCAACATGCACACACACAATACATCAAAACGTGCATAATGATCGGGAGTGGTGGGGTATGACTTTTCTAAGAGATTTGCCATGCGGTTTTCACAAAATTGGCAAAAACAAGCGAAAAAATCTCTTAGACTTTAATGGGAAATGTTCGGGAAATTGATCAACATCGCTCCAAAACCCCCCTGTCTGGGACCGTGCTGTATCTCCATACTTTAACATAGAAACATGATTAAAAGGTTAAACAAACTTTGCCCGAATGGGCATTCAGATATCAAGCACGGTTTCTCCCAAAAAAAAGTTTGTCCGTCCGTCCGTCCATGGACATATTCAAATATTAGTCGTATTAAATGTCTGTTTTTGATCCACTACTAGTATCGGAGCGATGCTAACACGCACACACACAATACATCAAAACATGCGTAATGATCGGGAGTGGTGGGCTATGACTTTCCTAAGAGATTTGACGTGCGGTTTTCACAAAATTGGCAAAAACGGCGAAAAAATCTCTCATAGACTTTAATGGGAAATGTTCGGGAAATTGATCAACATCGCTCCAAACCCCCCCTGTCTGGGATGGTGCTGTATCTCCATACTTTAACATAGAAACATGATTAACCCCCTTCTCTGGGACCGTGCTGTATCTCCATACTTTAACATAGAAACATGATTAACCCCCCCTCCCTGGGGCCGTGCTGTATCACCGTACTTTAACATAGAAACATGATTAACCCCCCCTTCCCTGGGACCGTGCTGTATCTCCATACATTCACATAGAAACATGATGAACCCCCCCTCTCTGGGACCGTGCTGTATCTCCATACTTTAACATAGAAACATGATTAAAAGGTTAAACTGAAGACAAGACTTTGCCCAAATGGGCATTCAGATATCAAGCACGGTTTCTCCCAAAAAACAGTTTGTCCGTCCGTCCGTCCATGGATATGTTCAAATATTAGTCTTATCACATGTCTGTTTTTGATCCACTACTAGTCCCGGAGCGTTGCTAACACGCAAACACACAATACATAAAAACATGCGAAATGATTGGGAGTGGTGGGCTATGACTTTTCTAAGAGATTTGCCTCACGGTTTTCACGAAATTGGCAAAAAACTGCGAAAAAATCTCTCATAGACTTTAATGGGAAATGTTCGGGAAATTTATCAACATCGCTCCAAACCCCTTGTCTGGGACCGTGCTGTATCTCCATACTTTAACATAGAAACATGATTAACCCCCCCTCTCTGGGACCGTGATGTATCTCCATACTTTCACATAGAAACATGATTAACCCCCCCTCACTGGTACCGTGCTGTATCACCATACTTTCACATAGAAATATGATTAACCCCCCCTTTAGGACCGTGCTCTATCTCCATACTTTCACATAGAAACATGATTAACCCCAACCCCCCTCTCTGGGACCGTGCTGTATCTCCATACTTTAACATATAAACATGATTAACCCCCCCCTCTCTTTAGGGCAGTGCTGTATCACCATACTATAACATAGAAACATGATTAACCCCCCCTCTTTAGGGCTGTGCTGTATCACCATACTTTAACAAAGAAACATGATTAACCCCCCCCTCTCTGGGATCGTGCTTTATCAACATACTTTCACATAGAAACATGATTAACCCCCCCTCTCTGGGACCGTGCTGTATCACCATACTTTAACATATAATCATGAATAACCCCCTTAGGGCCGTGCTGTATCTCCATACTTTAACATAGAAACATGATTAACTCCCCCTCCCTGGGACCGTGCTGTATGTCCATAATTTCACATAGAAACATGATTAATCCCCCCACTTTGGGACCGTGCTGTATCTCCATACTTTAACATAGAAACATGATTAACCCCCCCTTTAGGGCCGTGTTGAATCTCCATAATTTAACATAGAAACATGATTAACCCCCCCTCTCTGGAACCGTGCTGTATCTCCATACTTTAACATAGAAACACAATTAACCCCCCCTCTTTAGGGCCGTGCTGTATCTCCATACTTTAACATAGAAATCTGATTAACACCCCCCCTTGGGTCGTGCTGTATCGTCATACTTTAACGTAGAAACATGATTAACCCCCCCTCACTGGAACCGTTCTGTATCTCCATACTTTAACATAGAAACATGATTACCCCCCCCCCTTTAGGGCCGTGCTGTATCTCTATACTTTAACATAGAAACATGATTAACCCACTCTCTATGGGGCCGTGCTGTATCTCCATACTTTAACATAGAAACATGATTAACCCCCCCACTTTAGGGCCGTGCTGTATCTCCATAATATAACATAGAAACATGATTAACCCCCCCTCTCCGGGACCGTGCTGTATCTCCATACTCTAACATAGAAACATGATTAACCCCCCCTCTCTGGAACCGTGCTGTATCTCCATACTTTAACATAGAAACATGATTAACCCCCCCTCTCTGGGACCGTGATGTATCTCCATACTTTCACATAGAAACATGATTAACCCCCCCTCTTTGGGACCGTGCTGTATCTCCATACTTTAACATAGAAACATGATTAACCCCCCCTCTCCGGGACCATGCTGTATCTCCATACTCTAACATAGAAACATGATTAACACCCCCCCCTTAGGGCCGTGCTGTATCTCCATACTTTAACATAGAAACATGATTAACACCCCCTTAGGGCCGTGCTGTATCTCCATACTTTAACATAGAAACATGATTAACCCCCCCTCTCTGGGACCTTGCTGTATCTCCTTACTTTAACATTGAAACATAATTAATCCCCCCCCTCTTTAGGGCCGTGCTGTATCTCCATACTTTAACATAGAATCATGATTAACCCCCCACCCCTTTAGGGCCGTAATGTATCTCCATATTTTAACATAGAAACATGATTATCCCCCCCCTCTCTGGGACCGTGCTGTATCTCCATACTTTAACATAGAAACATGATTAACCCCCCCTCCCTGGGACCGTGCTGTATCTCCATACTTTAACATAGAAACATGATTAACCCCCCATCTCTGGGACCGTGCTGTATCTCCATACTTTATACAAAAATTTTTGATCCACTACTAGTCCCGGAGCGTTGCCAACACGCACACACAAAATACATGAAAACGTGCGTAATGATCGGGAGTGGTGGGCTATGACTTTTCTAAGAGATGTGCCGTACGGTTTTCACGAAATTGGCAAAAACCGGCGAAAAAATCTCTCATATACTTTACTGGGAAATGTTCGGGAAATTGATCAACATCGCTCCAAACCCCCCTTGTCTGGGACTGTGCTGTATCTCCATACTTTAACATAGAAACATGATTAACCCCCTCACTGGTACCGTGCTGTATCACCATACTTTAACATAGAAACATGATCAACCCCCCGTCTGGGACCGTGCTGTATCTCCATACTTTCACATAGAAACATGATTAACCCCCTCACTGGTACCGTGCTGTATCACCATACTTTCACATAGAAATATGATTAACCCCCCCTTTAGGACCGTGCTGTATCTCCATACTTTAACATAGAAATATGATTAACCCCCCGTCTCTGGGACTGTGCTCTATCTCCATACTTTCACATAGAAACATGATTAACCCCACCCCCTCTCTGGGACCGTGCTGTATCTCCATACTATAACATTGAAAATGATTAACCCCCCCTCTTTAGGGCTGTGCTGTATCACCATACTTTAACATAGAAACATGATTAACCCCCTCTCTGGGACCGTGCTGTATCTCCATACTTTAACAAAGAAACATGATTAACCCCCTCTCTGGGACCGTGCTGTATCTCCATACTTTAACATAGAAACATGATTAACCCCCCGTCTCTGGGACCGTGCTGTATGTCCATACTTTCACATAGAAACATGATCAACCCCCCCCACTTTGGGACCGTGCTGTATCTCCATACTTTAACATAGAAACATGATTAAAAGCTTAAACAAAAGACAAGACTTTGCCCGAATGGGCATTCAGATATCAAGCACGGTTTCTTCCAAAAAAAAGTTTGTCCGTCCGTGGATATATTCAAATATTAGTCGTATCAAATGTCTGTTTTTGATCCACTACTAGTCCCGGAGCGTTGCCAACACGCACACACACAATACATCAAAACGTGCGTAATGATCGGGAGTGGTGGGCTATGACTTTTCTAAGAGATTTGCCATGCGGTTTTAACGAAATTGGCAAGAAACCGCGAAAAAAAATCTCTCATAGACTTTAATGGGAAATGTTCGGGAAATTGATCAACATCGCTCCAAACCCCCCCTCTTTGGGACTGTGTTTTATCTCCATAATTTAACATAGAAACATGATTAACCCCCCCACTTTAGGGCCGTGCTGTATCTCCATAATATAACATAGAAACATGATTAACCCCCCCTCTCCGGGACCGTGCTGTATCTCCATACTCTAACATAGAAACATGATTAACCCCACCACTTTAGGGCCGTGCTGTATCTCCATAATATAACATAGAAACATGATTAACCCCCCCTCTCCGGGAACGTGCTGTGTCTCCATACTCTAACATAGAAACATGATTAATCCCCCCACTTTGGGACCGTGCTGTTTCTCCATACTTTAACATAGAAACATAATTAAAAGCTTAAACCGAAGACAAGACTTTGCCCGAATGGGCATTCAGATATCAAGCATGGTTTCTCCCAAAAAAAAGTTTGTCCGTCCGTCCGTCCGTGGATATATTCAAATATTAGTTGTATCAAATGTCTGTTTTTGATCCACTACTAGTCCCGGAGCGTTGCCAACACGCAAACACACGATATATCAAAACGTGCGTAATGATCGGGAGTGGTGGGCTATGACTTTTCTAAGAGATTTGCCGTACGTTTTTCACGAAATTGGTAAAATACGGCGAGAAAATCTCTAATAGACTTTAATGGGAAATGTTCGGGAAATTGATCAACATCGCTCCAAACCCCCCCTGTCTGGGATGGTGCTGTATCTCCATACTTTAACATAGAAACATGATTAACCCCCCCTCTCTGGGAACGTGCTGTATCTCGATACTTTGATTAACCCCCCCCCCCCCTCTTTGGGACCAAGAGTGTATATATACAGCATATATACTGTATATATACACAGTATATATACTTTAAATATACAGCATATATACACAGTATATATACTGTATATATACACAGTATATATACTGTATATACAGCATATATACACAGTATATATACTGTATATATACACAGTATATATACTGTATATATACAGCATATATATACAGCATATATACTGTATATTTACAGACCTAAATCAGTCTGAATAGCTATTTATAGGCATGAACTCTGATAACAAGTCAGTTGAAGCAATGTTTGAGTGGTTTTAGGGAATGTTCTAGACTGGAAATCCAGACCCAATCCAAAATCTTAAGGGTCTGGGATCGAGTTATGGAAGTCGCCCATCTCGGGGTGGGGGGGCACTCAAGTGGGCATGTGAACATCTCACTGCACGCAGTTTTATAACACTACGACCAATCACAGCAACCCATGGGGTGTAGTATCAAGAGTGATTGGTGCAGCTGGCCTCTGGCCCCGCCCACATAATATACACCAATGTGATTGTTGCAGCTCGCCTCTGGCCCCGCACTCCACACACACACACACACACACACACTCACTCACTCACTCACTCACTCACTCACTCACTCACTCACTCACTCACTCACTCACTCACTCACTCACTCACTCACTCACTCACAGACAAAGGCCCCTACCGAAGTCGGCCGGGTTGTGGTAGGTGGGGCAGTTGAGGCCGAGCTCTCTCAGGTAGGGAACCAGACTGGAGACCTTCCCTCTGTAGATACACTGACCCTGGCTCAGCACGTACAGCTGCAACACACACACACACACACATAACAGTTAATAACTGATAAAGCATTGAGTATTCAAAGCCTGTGTGTGTGTCTGTGTGTGTGTGTGTGTGTGTGTGTGTGTGCCTGCGTACGTGTGTGTATGTGTGTGTGTGCATGCATGCGTGCGTGTGTGAGTGTATGTGTGTCTGTCTGTGTGTGTGTGTGAGTCGGTTTGTCTATGTGTGTGTGCGTGCGTGCGTGCGTGTCTGTCTGTGCGTGCGTGCATGAGTGTGTGCGTGAGCGTCTGTCTGACTGTCTGTCTGTCAGTCTGTGCGTGCGTGCGTGCGTGTGTGCATGCATGCGTGCGTGAGTGTGTGTATGCGTGAGTGAGTGTGTGTATGTGCGCGGGAATGCGTGCGTGCGTGCGTCTGCCTGTCTGTCTGTACGTGCGTGTGTGCGTGAGGACCTTGTCAAACAGCTCGAACAGCTTGGCGCTGGGTTGGTGGATGGTGCAGATGACGGTGCGTCCTCCCTGAGCCAGAGCCTTCAGCAGAGACACCACCTGGAAACAGGACGAGCTGTCCAGCCCGCTGGGACACAGGGAAGCAGGGAGATAAGGTGACAGGGAGACAGGGAGACAGGGACACAGGAACACAGGGACGCAGGGAGACAGGGTGACAGGGACACAGGGAGACAGGGACACAGGAACACAGGGACGCAGGGACGCAGGGACGCAGGGACACAGGGACACAGGGATGTCATTAGAAGTGTGTATGGGTGCCAGGACAAGTAAAGTTGGTGGAGGGGGCAAGTCACACACACACACACACACACACACACACACACAACTGATAAAGTGTGTGTGTGTGTGTGTGTGTCTGTGTGTGTGTGTGTGTGTAGTATAAGTATGTGCATTATAAAGTATGTGCAATACAAAAAAAAATACAAAAAAAGACAAGAAATTCCTATTAAGTTCCGAAAACCTCCAGAAGAGCAGAAGAGGACGAGACCATCATCCGTCAAAGAGACCGTGAGCTGTTGCTGACCTGGTGGGCTCATCGAAGAACATGACGGGAGGATTATTGACGAGCTCCAGAGCGATGGCCAGTCTCTTCCTCTGACCCCCCGACAGATGAGATGTCCTGGTCTTAGCACAGTCCAGTAAACCCAGAGCCATCAGGATCTCCCGCACCTGAACACACACAGTCTGCTTACACCTCTGACAGCCCTATATAGGAGCAGGAAGTAGTTGGGGGCCAGAACTCACCATCTCTCGGCGTGCCTCCGCCTTCTCCTGCAACTTCAAGTTGGCTGAAACCTGCAGAGACAAGATTCATGAGTGGGAGACATTGGGAGTCATTGGGAGTTGTTGGGAGACATGGGGGGCCATTGGGAGTGGTTGGGAGTCGCAGGGGGCCACTGTGAGACATAGGGGGCCGTTGGGAGTCATAGGGAGTCGTTGGGAGACATAGGGGGCTGTTGGGAGACACAGGGGGCCTTTGGGAGACACAGGGGGCTGTTGGGAGAAACAGGGGGCCGTTGGGAGTTGTAGGGGGCCGTTGGGAGTCATAGGGAGTCATAGGGGCAGGTGGGAGTCATAGGGAGTTGTTGGGAGTCGTAGGGAGTCGTAGGGAGTCATAGGGGGTCATTGGGAGTCATAGGGGGCCGTTGGGAGTCATAGGGGGCCGTTGGGAGTCATAGGGGGCCGTTGGGAGACATAGGGAGTCGTTGGGAGACATAGGGGGCTGTTGGGAGACACAGGGGGCCGTTGGGAGACACAGGGGGCCGTTGGGAGACACAGGGGGCCGTTGGGAGACACAGGGGCCGTTGGGAGTGGTAGGGGGCCGTTGGGAGACATAGGGGCCGTTGGGAGTCGTTGGGAGTTGTAGGGAGTCATAGGGGCAGGTGGGAGTCATAGGGAGTTGTTGGGAGTCATAGGGGGCCGTTGGGAGTCATAGGGGGCCGTTGGGAGTCATAGGGGGCCGTTGGGAGTCATAGGGGGCCGTTGGGAGTCATAGGGGGCCGTTGGGAGTCATAGGGGGCCGTTGGGAGTCATAGGGAGTCGTTGGGAGACATAGGGGGCTGTTGGGAGACACAGGGGGCCGTTGGGAGACACAGGGGGCCGTTGGGACACACAGGGGGCCGTTGGGAGACACAGGGGGCCGTTGGGAGTTGTAGGGGGCCGTTGGGAGACATAGGGGGCCGTTGGGAGTCGTTGGGAGTTGTAGGGAGTCATAGGGGCAGGTGGGAGTCCTAGGGAGTTGTTGGGAGTCGTAGGGAGTCATAGGGGGTCATTGGGAGTCATAGGGGGCCGTTGGGAGACATAGGGGGCCGTTGGGAGACATAGGGGGCCGTTGGGAGTCATAGGGGGCCGTTGGGAGTCATAGGGGGCCGTTGGGAGTCATAGGAGTCGTTGGGAGACATAGGGGCTGTTGGGAGACACAGTTGGGAGACACAGGGGCCGTTGGGACACAGGGGCCGTTGGGAGACACAGGGGCCGTTGGGAGGGGGGCCGTTGGGAGACATAGGGGCCGTTGGGAGTCGTTGGGAGTTGTACATAGGGGCAGGGGAGTCCTAGTTGTTGGGAGACATAGGGGTCATTGGGAGTCATAGGGGCCGTTGGGAGTCATAGGGGGCCGTTGGGAGACACAGGGGGCCGTTGGGAGACATAGGGGGCTGTTGGGAGACACAGGGGGCCGTTGGGAGAACTAGGGGGCTGTTGGGAGACACAGGGGGCCGTTGGGAGTTGTAGGGGGCCGTTGGGAGACATAGGGGGCCGTTGGGAGACACAGGGTGTCGTGGGAGTCGTAAGGGGTTGTTGGGAATCACAGAGTCGTAGGGGGAAGATGGGAGTCATAGAGGGCTGTTGGGAGTCATAGGGGGCCATTGGGAGTCATAGGGAGACGCAGGGGGCCGTTGGGAGTCATTGCGGACTGTTAAGGGTCGTAGGGAGTTGTTGGGAGTTGTGGAGAGTCATAGGTGGTTGTAGGGAGTCATAGGGAGTTATTGGGAGTCGTTGGGAGACGTAGGGAGTCCTTAAGAGTCTTTGGGAGTCGTTGGGAGACGTAGGGAGTCCTTAAGAGACTTTGGGAGTCGTTGGGAGACGTAGGGAGTCCTTAAGAGACTTTGAGAGTCGTTGGGAGACGTAGGGAGTCCTTAAGAGACTTTGAGAGTCGTTGGGAGACGTAGGGAGTCCTTAAGAGACTTTGAGAGTCGTTGGGAGTAGGTTTACTGCAGTAGAGGATCAGATTACTTCCTGTACCATCATGGCTTCCTGTACGTTGAGGTGAGGCAGCAGCATGTCGTCCTGCATGATGTAACAGGAAACCTTCCGGAAGGAGCGCAGGTCTCTGGGCTGGCTGTTGATCAGGACCTCCCCCTTCATCCCGGTCTCTCTGCGTACATGTACAGTGGTGTTAAAAAGTGTTTGCCCCCTTCCTCATTTCCTGTTCCTTTGCATGTTTGTCACACTTAAGTGTTTCGGAACATCAAACCAATTTAAACAATAGTCAAGGACAACACAAGTAAACACAAAATGCAATTTGTAAATGAAGGTGTTTATTATTAAAGGTGAAAAAAAATCCAAACCATCATGGCCCTGTGTGAAAAAGTGATTGCCCCCCTTGTTAAAACATACTATAACTGTGGTTGTCCACACCTGAGTTCAATTTCTCTAGCCACACCCAGGCCTGATTATTGCCACACCTGTTCACAATCAAGGCATCACTTAAATAGGAGCTGCTTGACACAGTAAGGTCCACCAGAAGATCCTTAAAAGCTACACATCATGCCGAGACCCAAAGAAATTCAGGAACAATTGAGAAAGAAAGTAATTGAGATCTATCAGTCTGGAAAGGGTTATAAAGCCATTTCCAAAGCTTTGGGAATCCAGCGAACCACAGTGAGAGCCATTATCCACAAATGGCGAAGACATGGAACAGTGGTGAACCTTCCCAGGAGTGGCCGGCCGCCCAAAATTACCCCAAGAGCGCAGCGACGACTCATCCAAGAGGTCACAAAAGACCCCACAACAACGTCCAAAGAACTGCAGGCCTCACTTGCCTCAGTTAAGGTCAGCGTTCATGCCTCCACCATCAGGAAAAGACTGGGCAAAAATGGCCTGCATGGCAGAGTTCCAAGGAGAAAACCACTGCTGAGCAAAAAGAACATCAAAGCTCGTCTCAATTTCTCCACAACACATCTTGATGATCCCCAAGACTTTTGGGACAACATTCTGTGGACCGATGAGACAAAAGTGGAACTCTTTGGAAGGTGTGTGTCCAAGTATATCTGGCGTAGAAGGAACACTGCATTTCATAAAAAGAACATTATACCAACAGTAAAATATGGTGGTGGTAGTGTGATGGTCTGGGGCTGTTTTGCTGCTTCAGGACCTGGAAGACTTGCCGTGATAAAAGGAACTATGAATTCTGCTGTCTACCAAGAGATCCTGAAGGAGAATGTCCGACCATCTGTTCGTGTACTCAAGCTGAAACGAACTTGGGTTCTGCAGCAGGACAATGATCCTAAACACACCAGCAAGTCCACCACCGAATGGCTGAAGAAAAACAAAATGAAGACTTTGGAGTGGCCTAGCCAAAGTCCTGACCTGAATCCTATTGAGATGTTGTGGTATGACCTTAAAAAGGCCGTTCATGCTCGAAAACCCTCTAATGTAACTGAATTAGGACAATTCTGCAAAGATGAGTGGGCCAAAATTCCTCCAGGACGCTGTAAAAGCCTCATTGCACATTATCGCAAACGCTTGGTTGCAGTTGTTGCTGCTAAGGGTGGCCCAACCAGTTATTAGGTTTAGGGGGCAATCACTTTTTCACACAGGGCCATGATGGTTTGGATTTTTTTTCACCTTTAATAATAAACACCTTCATTTACAAATTGCATTTTGTGTTTACTTGTGTTGTCCTTGACTATTGTTTAAATTGGTTTGATGTTCCGAAACACTTAAGTGTGACAAACATGCAAAGGAACAGGAAATGAGGAAGGGGGCAAACACTTTTTCACACCACTGTACATATATATTTATACACATGTACATATACATTTATACACATGCATGTGTTACACTATGTATACACATCTAAAGTCATAGAAGGCTCAACACAAAAACACTAAATGCAACAAAAATACACTGAAACTGAATAAAATAAGTAGTTTTAATAAATATTTTAGACTTGAATGTGAGTCTTTAGTTAAAGTTGAGGTCAGTTCTGGTCTACGCCACTGGGGGGCGCTCTAACTCCTCACATGGGTTCTCAGGACTAAAAGAATCAGATCTTCTACATCACATATCACTGGTTTTCTGTTTTCTGCCAGATTTGCTCGTAGCATGCAGAGACCAGACTACATTTCATGGTTTTAAAATCTGGCCCCACTCAATTCATAATTAAAAACCCACGCTGTAGAGCAGATGTGTCGAACTCGAGGCCCGCGGGCCAAATCCGGCCCATCGCGGATTGACATCCGGCCCGCATGTAACTTCAGGTTCAGGATAGACTTTGGCCCACGTGGTTTTTCCCACTTTTCCCATGTTTTTGGCCCTTTAGAGTCATCTAACACGTGATTGGTCGGGTCATGCTGCTAGTGCCCCCCCCCCTTGGCTCTGATGTCACTCAGGATGAAACCTGGTCTCAGGATGAAACCTGGGGCGTTTCTCAATCTGTGTTCTTCTATGTTCTTGTGTTCTTGTGAAACGTCATGTTCGGGGCCAAAGTTCTGACCCAATACACAAGTTAGCATTTCACCAAGAACAGTTAAAATCCCGGATGTGTTCTCGACGCCCATCTCACCGAGGATCCATCGGATGGTATTTTGTGTGAACTTGGCAGGGCCGGTATCCCAGAATTCAATTCGGGTGTAAAGCGCAGATGGTTTCCGGTACACAGATACAACAGAAGTGGAAAGTTTTTCACAATTTACGTCTATTATTAAATCAATAATTTCATTTTTAAGACGTTTTAAGGCGAGAAACCAACTGTGTAGATTTTGAATATGGGCAGTTTAACGAAAATTGATGGTGAATTAAAAAAGCCTTCGGAGTTGGAAAGCTCCACAATCCCCGGCGGGCGTAGCGAGCTCGCCAGCCGGGAATGACTCTCGCGAGCCGGTCAGTCAGCTCACAGACCCCCCCCCCCCGCCCCCATTTAGACAGACCACTGCAGCAGCAACATGGCAGAGATAAGCCAGGTTCACAACTGTAAGATATTTAAAACAATTTTTACCGCTGTTATTCTGTATTTCATTCATTACATTCTGCGTTTGGTTCTGTGTTTTGTTGTAATTGTTTTTATTGGGGGACAACTGAGGAAACCAGGACCAGCCTCTCTGTGCTGGGGGTGTTGGACCAGCCTCTGTGCTGTGCTGGACCAGCCTCTGTGCTGGGGTGTTGGACCAGCCTCTGTGCTGGGGGTGTTGGACCAGCCTCTCTGTGCTGGGGTGTTGGACCAGCCTCTGTGCTGGGGTGTTGGACCAGCCTCTGTGCTGGGGTGTTGGACCAGCCTCTCTGTGCTGGGGGTGCTGGACCAGCCTCTCTGTGTTGGACCAGCCTGTGCTGGGTGTTGGACCAGCCCCCCCTGTGTCAACAGCGTTTTGTGTGCTTCTGAACTTGCGAGTTCATTCTTCCAGGTACAACCAGCAGGACCGGTCCCCCCAAGAACACAAGTCCGTTCTTTGCTTACTTGGCATTGAGAAACGCCCCTGGTCTCAGGACCAGGACGCCACTTAGAGAACACTTAAAATAAAATAGGAGGAGGGTCAAGCTCAATCCCACGAAGTCTATCTGCTCTCAGGACTCAGGACTCTGCACCAGGTTCACACACACAGTGTCTGTGTCTGTGTATCTGTGTACGTGTGTGTGTGTACCTGTGTGAGTGTGTGTGTGTACCTGTGTGTGTACCTGTGTGTGTGTGTGTGTGTGTGTGTGTGTGTACGTGTGTACCTGTGTGTGTACCTGTGTGAGTACCTGTGTGTGTACCTGTGTGTGTGTGTACGTGTGTACCTGTGTACCTGTGTACCTGTGTGTGTGTGTGTACGTGTGTACCTGTGTGTGTGTGTGTGTGTGTGTGTATACGTGTGTACCTGTGTGTGTGTGAGCGTGTGTGCGTACGTGTGTACCTGTGTGTGTGTGTGTGTGTACCTGTGTGTGTGCGTGTACCTGTGTGTACCCCGTGTGTGTGTGTGTGTGTGTGTGTGTGTGTGTGTGTGTGTGTGTAACAAAGATGAAACACCCTGTGGTGCAGAGAAAAGGGGAGGGGGGACCTGGTGCAGAGCAGTCCTGAGTCCTGAGAGCAGATAGACTTCGTGAGATTGAGCTTGACCCTCCTCCTATTTTATTTTAAGTGATACACACACACAAAAACACACACACAGACACACAGATACACACACAGTATATATATGTATGTGTGTGTGTATATATATATATATATATATATATATATATATATATATATATGCACCCGGACCCACCTGCACCTGGACCCACCTGTACCCGGCCAGGATGTTCATGAGGGTGGACTTCCCGGCCCCCGAGGGCCCCATGATGGCCACCAGCTCCCCGCTGCTGAACTTCCCAGAGATCCCTCTCAGCAGAGTCTTGTAACCTGAGACGGAGAAGACACAATCAGGCTGCCGGTTCCCAGGCGCTCGGGTTTCACATCAGGGCCCAGGTCTTAGTCTCCGGCTGGTTTCACATGAACCTGACACCTGAGCACACCTGAGCCCTGCCAGAGCCCAAAAACTCCTTACTACAGCTGCACACATGACACATGGTCCTGGATCAACCCGTTGGAGTCATTTTTTTTACTTTTTAGGTTATTTTTGGGCTTCTCTGCCTTTAATTTTTGACAGGACAGTTAGGTGAGGAAGGGGAGACCTGCAGGAAAGGGTCCCAGGTCGGATTCGAACCCTGGACCTCTGCGTTGAGGCATAAACCTCTCAGTACATGTGCGCCTGCTCTACCGCTGACCCACCCCGGCCACACCATTTGAGTCATTTTTTAAGATAAAACAGGTGAAGTCACCCCCCTCTCCCCCCTTCTCCCCCCTCTCTCCCCTTCACCCTCAGTCACATAACATCCTGGACTTTGGACCCACAATGGCCGCCTTGCACTACTCCACTGGACACGTTGACTTTTACACTATATTGACTGTCCACTGAATGCACAATTGCACATTTTCAATTCAAATATTGCTGCTCTTATTTTCTTCATTGCACGCTGTACGTTATACGTTGTGTGTTGTGTGTTGTACGTTGCACGCTGTACGCTGTGCGTTGTGCGTTGCGCGCTGTACGCTGTACGTTGTATGCTGTACGGTGTACGTTGTACGTTGTGTGTTGTATGTTGTGTGTTGTGTGTTGTATGTTGTGTGTTGTGTGTTGTGTGTTGTGTGTTGTGTGTTGTGTGTTGTGTGTTGTGTGTTGTGTGTGCCTTCTTAGTTTTACTTGTTACTTCTTATATTGTTTACTTAAATGTTGTTTGTCTCGTCTCCACCGTAGGAGAGAGGGAAACGTAATTTCGATCTCTTTGTATGTCTTGACATGTGAAGAAATTGACAATAAAGCTGACTTTGATACACACACACACACACACACACACACACACACACACACACACACACACACATACACACACACACACATATATACAGATACACACACAGAGAGATACAGATATACACACACACACACACACACACAACCTATTCATTTACAATCATGCACAAATGGAGAGATGTCAGGGGGGGGGGCAGTTGGGGGGTACGGTGCCTTGCTCAAGAGCACTGGCATCTCTCCAGCTACCCATCCCCCCTCTGTACTCTGGTCTGTACTGGGACTTGAACCAGCGACCCTCTGTGCAGTTAAAGGTGCAGTAAGCGTATTTGAGCACAACTGCCAACCAATACTACCCCCTTCCAGAAGCCCCGCCCCCCAGACTCACAGACAGATCACTATTGGTCGGCTGCATGAATGTGCCAACCAATGAAATCAGAGCAAACCGAGCGATGTTGGCCGGCAGTGACCGCTGAAGTCTTTATCTGCTCAGAGCTCGTTAACCAGATTATCAGTTAATCTGGTCCTGGTCCTGGGTCACTCTCTCTGGCCGACAGTAACCTACACCGCATGAAGACCAGCGCTGCAGTCAAGTTCAAGACCGAGGGCCTGGTGAGACCGGGAACAGTGAGACAGAGGACAGTGAGACAGAGGACAGTGACCTATGGCAACAAAAGGACTAGAGCCGACCCCCCCCATGGAGAATGTAGCTCATCATCCATCTACCCATCCATCATCTATCATCCATCCACCCATCCACCCATCCATCTACCCATCCATCATCCACCCATCCATCATCCATCAATCCACCCATCCATCATCCACCCATCCATCATCCATCATCCATCCATCCATCCATCCATCCACCCATCCATCTACCCATCCATCCATCCATCATCCACCCATCCATCATCCATCATCCATCCACCCATCCACCCATCCATCTACCCATCCATCCATCCATCATCCACCCATCCACCCACCCATCCATCCATCCACCCATCCATCTACCCATCCATCATCCATCTACCCATCCATCCATCCATCCATCCATCCATCCATCCATCCATCCATCCATCCATCCATCCATCCATCCATCCATCCATCCATCCATCCATCCATCCATCCATCCATCCATCCATCCATCCATCATCCATCTACCCATCCATCATCCATCCATCCATCCATCTACCCATCTACCCATCCATCCATCCATCCACCCATCCATCCATCCATCTACCCACCCATCCATCCATCCATCCATCATCTATCTACCCATCCATCATCCATCTACCCATCCATCCGTCCATCATCCATCCATCATCCATCTACCCATCCATCATCCATCTATCATCCATCCATCCATCAACCTATCCATCCATCATCATCATTATATATGTGCATATATATATATATATTTTATTATTGTGCTTGTATTGTGTTATCTATTTATTTATTTTGTATTATCTTTTTGTGCAGCACTTTGGAAACCTTGTGTTTGTTAAAATCGTGCTATATAAATAAAGTGGATTGGATTGGATTGGATCCATCCATCCATCCATCCATCCATCCATCCATCCATCATCCATCCATCCATCCATCTGGAGGAAGATGAAGATGGAGGATAGAAACGGGTGGAGAAAGAGGAAGATGGAGGAAGAGGAAGATGGGGATTTATTTCTGCCACCAATTGGCCGACAGTCACCTCGGTGTCAGATTAGTGCCGATGAACTCTAGTAACCTCGGGGAGGGACTTCCAGGTGAACAGGTGTGAGTGACCCCTCACCGTGTTCCCACGGAAACGCTGATATGAGCAGAGACAAAGAGACAAAGAGACATCTGATGCTGCTCGGTATCAGGGAATTATGGGATATGAGGTAGTGTTGTTGAATATAACACACACACACACACACACACACACACACACACACACAGAAACACACACACACACACACACACACACACACACACACCTACAGACAAAGAAACACACACACACACACACACACTACAGACAAAGAAACACACCCACACACACCTACACACACACACACACCTACAGACAAAGAAACACTCACACATCTACACCTGCTCATCAGATACACACTCACACACATCTACACACCTGCTCATCAGATACACACTCACACACATCTACACACCTGCTCATCAGATACACACTCACACACATCTACACACCTGCTCATCAGATACACACTCACACACATCTACACACCTGCTCATCAGATACACACTCACACACACATCTACACACCTGCTCATCAGATACACACTCACACACAGCATTGGGGGCAGCTTGGGGTTCAGTGTCTTGCCCGAGGACACTACAACATGGCTGCAGGACCAGGGTTGAACCACCAACCTTCCAAATGGCAGACAACCACTCTACCACTGAGACACAGCCGCCCATACACACACACACACACACACACACACACACACACACACACATACACACCTACAGAGACACGCATGCACGCACACACCCCGGAGGGGGGGCAGGGACCCCTGGGGGCCTCAGAGTTCCTTCAGGGGGCCCAAGTTATTGTTTAACTCATTTTAAAAGGTAACATGTCTGAAAATGAACAAACATGAGTCCAACATCATTATCATAAATCTGCATATCTGAGGTTAGACCCATTTTCAAAAATAATTAATAATAAAAAGAAAAACAAACAACGTGGATGTTTCCATACGACGCTCCCAAAAAAACCAAAATAATCGACAGAGACGTGAGAAAGAACTTATGACTGCTAACCCTAACCCTAGCATAGCTAGCCCTAGCATAGCTAACCTAACCCTAGCATAGCTAGCCCTAGCATAGCTAGCCCTAGCATAGCTAGCCCTAGCATAGCTAGCCCTAACCCTAGCATAGCTAGCCCTAACCCTAGCATAGCTAACCCTAGCATAGCTAACCCTAACCCTAGCATAGCTAACCCTAACCCTAGCATAGCTAACCCTAGCATAGCTAGCCCCAACCCTAGCATAGCTAACCCTAACCCTAGCATAACTAGCCCTAGCATAGCTACCCCTAACCCTAGCATAGCTAGCCCTAACCCTAGCATAGCTAACCCTAACCCCAGCACAGCTAACCCTAGCATAGCTAACCCTAACCCTAGAGTAGCTAACCCTAGATTAGCTAATCCTAGAGAAGTTAACCCTAACCCTAGAGTAGCTAACCCTAGAGTAGCTAACCCTAACCCTAGAGTAGCTAACCCTAACCCTAGAGTAGTTAACCCTAACCCTAGAGTAGCTAACCCTAGAGTAGCTAACCCTAGAGTAGCTAACCCTAACCCTTGAGTAGCTAACCCTAGAGTAGCTAACCCTAGAGTAGCTAACCCTAACCCTAGAGTAGCTAACCCTAGAGTAGCTAACCCTAACCCTAGAGTAGCTAACCCTAACCCTAGAGTAGCTAACCCTAGAGTAGCTAACCCTAACCCTAGAGTAGCTAACCCTAGAGTAGCTAACCCTAGAGTAGCTAACCCTAGGGTAGCTAACCCTAGAGTAGCTAACCCTAGAGTAGTTAACCCTAGAGTAGCTAACCCTAACCCTAGAGTAGCTAACCCTAGAGTAGCTAACCCTAACCCTAGAGTAGCTAACCCTAGAGTAGCTAACCCTAGAGTAGCTAACCCTAGAGTAGCTAACCCTAACCCTAGAGTAGCTAACCCTAGAGTAGCTAACCCTAGAGTAGCTAACCCTAGAGTAGCTAACCCTAACCCTAGAGTAGCTAACCCTAACCCTAGAGTAGCTAACCCTAACCCTAGAGTAGCTAACCCTAGAGTAGCTAACCCTAGAGTAGCTAACCCTAACCCTAGAGTAGCTAACCCTAACCCTAGAGTAGCTAACCCTAGAGTAGCTAACCCTAACCCTAGAGTAGCTAACCCTAACCCTAGAGTAGCTAACCCTAGAGTAGCTAACCCTAGAGTAGCTAACCCTAGAGTAGCTAACCCTAGAGTAGCTAACCCTAGAGTAGCTAACCCTAGAGTAGCTAACCCTAACCCTAGAAGAAAACTAATTAAAGTTAACAGAGACTAGAGAGGAGGTGGTGTTGTTTACGTTCTCTCAGCGGGACCGAGCGGTTTCTAATCTCAAGATATTTATAGAAGGAGACCTGCAGAGATTAATAGATTACAGCCTCATAATCCACACACACACACACACACACACACACACACACACACACACACACACACACACACACACACACACACACACACACACACACACACACACAAAAATAAAACAAGTGGAAGGTAACAGTACAGTATATATATATATATATATATATATATATATATATATATATATATATATATATATATATATATATATATATATATATATATATATATATATACACACACACACACACACACACACGCTGCTATTTAACAAGTTGTCCCCCTTAGAGATCCTGGAGGGTCTGATGTCATCGTAGGTGCATGTCCACTGTGAGAGACATCATCTAAAAAACATCCAGAAATTATTATATGATTTTTTAACTATTTATTTGTATGATACAGCTGCAAATAAGTATTTGAACAGCTGTCTATCAGGTAGAATTCTGACCCTCAAAGACCTGTTAGTCTGCCTTCAAAATGTCCCCCCCCACTCCATTTATTATCCTAAATTAGATGCACCTGTTTGAGGTCGTTAGCTGCATAAAGACACCTGTCCCCCCCATCCAATCAGTAAGAATCCAACTACTAACATGGCCAAGACCAGAGAGCTGTCCAAAGACACTAGAGACCTCCACAAGGCTGGACAGGGCTACGGGGACATGTCCAAGACCAAAGAGCTGTCCAAAGACACTAGAGACCTCCACAAGGCTGGACAGGGCTACGGGGACATGTCCAAGCAGCTCGGTGAGAAAAGGTCGACTGTTGGAGCAATCATTAGAAAATGGAAGAAGCTAAACATGACTGTCAGTCTCCCTCGGACTGGGGCTCCATGCAGGATCTCACCTCGGACTGGGGCTCCATGCAGGATCTCACCTCGGACTGGGGCTCCATGCAGGATCTCACCTCGGACTGGGGCTCCATGCAAGATCTCACCTTAGGGGGTCTCAATGATCCTAAGAAATGTGAGAAATCAGCCCAGAACTACACGTGAGGAGCTGGTCCAGGACCTGAAAAGAGCTGGGACCACCGTTTCCAAGGTTACTGTTGGTAATACTCTAAGACATCATGGTTTGAGATCATGCATGGCCCGGAAGGTTCCCCTGCTTAAACCAGACCATGTCAGGGCCCGTCTTAAGTGGGCCAACGACCATCTGGAGGATCCAGAGGAGTCATGGGAGGAAGTCATGTGGTCAGATGAGACCAGAATAGAACTTTTTGGTCATAAGACCACTAACCGTGTTTGGAGGAAGAAGAATGATGAGGACCATCCCAAGACCACCATCCCTACTGTGAAGCATGGGGGGGTAGCATCATGCTTTGGGGGGGTTTCTGCCCATGGGACAGGGCGACTGAACTGTATTAAGGAGAGGAGGACCAGGACCATGTATTGGGAGATTTTGGGGAACAACCTCCTTCCCTCAGTTAGAGCATTGAAGATGGGTCGAGGCTGGGTCTTCCAACATGACAATGACCCGAAGCACACAGCCAGGAGAACCAAGGGGGGGGCTCTGGAAGAAGCAGATCAAGGTTCTGGTTCTGGTCTAGCCGGTCTCCAGACCTGAACCCAATAGAGAATCTTTGGAGGGAGCTCAAACTCCGTGTTTCTCAGCGACAGCCCAGAAACCTGACTGGTCTAGAGAAGATCTGTGTGGAGGGGGGCCAAAATCCCTTCTGCAGTGTGTGTGTGTGTGTGTACACCAAATATTAACATTGATTTTCTCAGCTGTTCAAATACTTATTAGCAGCTGTATCATACAAATAAATAGTTAAATCCTCCATTGTGATGTCTGGATGTTTTTAGATGATGTCTCTCACAGTGGACACGCACCTACGAGGACATCAGACCCTCCAGGATCTCTAAGTATATATGGTTGTGTGTCCCTGGTTGTGCGTCCCTGGTTGTGTGTGTCCCTGGTTGTGTGTCCCTGGTTGTGCTTCCCTGGTTGTGTGTGTCCCTGGTTGTGCTTCCCTGGTTGTGTGTGTCCCTGGTTGTGTGTCCCTGGTTGTGTGCGTCCCTGGTTGTGTGTCCCTGGTTGTGTGCGTCCCTGGTTGTGTGTCCCTGGTTGTGTGCGTCCCTGGTTGTGTGCGTCCCTGGTTGTGTGCGTCCCTGGTTGTGTACCTTTCCTCCTCCACCAGGGCCCCTCCCTGACGGAGTACGAGACGTCCCTGAACTGGATGTTGACGGCCGGTCTGCGGGGCAGCGAGGAGAACCTCTGGGCCTCCGTCAGGGGGGGGTCCGCCTTCTTCACGTTCCCGTGCAGCAGCAGCGTCGGCTGGGCCCCCACCGGCCGCTGGGCCCCCACGTCCTCCATACACACACACACTGACCAGGGGTCCAACATGAGGTCCGGGGGCCCGTTGGTGTTCTGAGGGTTTAGACAAATGATCTGGGTTAGTAAGTTAGCACTAAACAAGCATGCACAAGGACACACACACAGACACACAAGGACACACACAGGCACGCACACGGACAAACACAAGTACAAGTACACTTACATATACACACAAGTAAAAGTACATGTAGACACAAAGACACACGGACACACAAGTACTAAGGGCAACATGAGGACAACATGAGGGCAACATGAGGGCAACATGGGGACAGCATGGGGACAACATGAAGACAACATGGGGACAGCATGAGGACAACATGAAGACAACATGAGGGACAACATGAAAACAACATGAGGGCAACATGAGGGCAACATGAGGACAACATGAGGACAACATGAAGACAAAATGAGGACAACATGAAGACAACATGAGGGCAACATGAAGACAACATAAGGACAGCATGGGGACAACATGAAGATAACATGAGGGACAATATGAAGACAACATGAGGGCAACATGAAGACAACATGAGGACAACATGAAGACAACATGGGGACAGCATGGGGACAAAATGAAGACAACATAAGGGACAACATGAAGACAACATGAGGGCAACATGAAGACAACATGAGGGCAACATGAAGACAACATGAAGACAACATGAGGCCAACAGGAGGACAACATGAGGCCAACAGGAGGACAACATGAAGACCAGATGAAGACAACATAAGGACAACATGGGGACAGCATGGGGACAACATGAGGACAACATGAAGACAACATGAGGACAGCATGAAGACAACATGAAGACAACATGAGGGCAACATGAGGACAACATGAAGACAACATGAGGGCAACATGAGGACAACATGAAGACAACATGAGGGCAACATGAAGACAACATGAGGGCAACATTAGGACAAGATGAGGACACCATGAAGACAAGATGAGAACACCATGTGGACAACATGGGGACACCATGAGGACACCATTAGGACAACATTAGTACAAGATGAGGACACCATGAAGACAACATGAGGACAACATGAAGACAACATGAAGACAACATGAGGACAACACGAGGACAACATGAGGACAACATGAAGACAACATGAAGACCAGATGAAGACAACATAAGGACAACATGGGGACAGCATGGGGACAACATGAAGACAACATGAAGACAACATGAAGACAACATGAGGACAACATGAAGACAACATGAGGACAACATAAAGACAACATGAAGACAACACGAGGACAACATGAGGACAACATGAAGACAACATGAAGACAACATGAGGACAACATGAAGACAACATGAAGACAACATGAGGACAACATGAAGACAACATAAAGACAACATGAGGGCAACATGAAGACAACATGAGGACAACATGAAGACAACATGAAGACAACATGAGGACAACATGAAGACAACATGAAGACAACATGGGGACAACATGAAGACAACATGAAGACAACATGAAGACAACATGAAGACAACATGAGGACAACATGAAGACAACATGAGGGCAACATGAAGACAACATGAGGACAACATGAAGACAACATGAAGACAACATGAGGACAACATGAAGACAACATGAAGACAACATGGGTCTGTGTCTAACATATTAAAGTATGTGATGTTTGGCTCGAAAAAATGAGTCAAACTCATAAAAAATAAAAGTTGAAGAAATGGTTACCATGGTGACTGTGGTTCCGTAAGCAGTAATGGTTCCTACTCACCATGATGATGGAGTTGGTGACGGTGGGGTTGTGGACGGACCAGGCGGCCATGAGACAGGCCATGTCAGGCCCAGAGACAGCAGCACTCTGCCCCCTCTGATCCCTCACGGAGACACTGCACCTAGGCTCCGCCCCCTCCCCCCGTCAGCTGCCAGCTCAGGCTTAAAGGGTAACTGCAGTTCTTCAACCTGGACTCTATTCCCCATGTTGTCTCAACTAATAATATGCTGCTCTATACACGCTAAAAGTAGTGATTATTTACATGGAGTCTGGTGGAGATATGCTGCTCTATACACGCTAAAAGTAGTGATTATTTACATGGAGTCTGGTGGAGATATGCTGCTCTATACATGCTAAAAGTAGTGATTATTTACATGGAGTCTGGTGGAGATATGCTGCTCTATACACGCTAAAAGTAGTGATTATTTACATGGAGTCTGGTGGAGATATGCTGCTCTATACACGCTAAAAGTAGTGATTATTTACATGGAGTCTGGTGGAGATATGCTGCTCTATACATGCTAAAAGTAGTGATTATTTACATGGAGTCTGGTGGAGATATGCTGCTCTATACACGCTAAAAGTAGTGATTATTTACATGGAGTCTGGTGGAGATATGCTGCTCTATACACGCTAAAAGTAGTGATTATTTACATGGAGTCTGGTGGAGATATGCTGCTCTATACACACTAAAAGTAGTGATTATTTACATGGAGTCTGGTGGGTTTGGTGATGGTGTTTTCTGTTTCATGTTAAACTAAAAGGATCTTCCTCTTTAACTAAAAGGTCTATCTCTGTAGGGATCCATCCCATAATGTTGTCACACACTGAGAATAATCATCTGAGTAATGCAGCTGGAGTGTGAATGAAGTCACTGTCCGTCAGTGTAACAGCGCCCCCTGCTGGGGGAACGGGGGCTGCACCGTGCACCCGTCTCCTGCAGGTTCAGCACCAGAGGATTTGGATTTTATATTAGTTTATACCTATTTTTGGGGACCTTGGAATTGTCCTCACTTTATGCCCCCCCCCCACGCCATATTTATAAGAAAAAAAAACATCTTTACATACAGACAGAAATAAAATTGAATTGAAAGAGTGTAGTATTAGTGTGTACACACACACACACACACACACACACACACACACACATCAGCCTTTTTGGGAAGGTTACCATAGCAACACTAAACCCAAAATAGGTTTCCTTTTTATTTTTAAACAAATACACAAAAAAAAAAAAACTCAACTGTTTTGTAACTTTGTCTCGCTACTTCAACAAAAACACAAAATATCCGAACCTTTTCTTCCAAAAGCGGCCACGAAATCGGCCATTTTGGGCCAACGTGAGTAAGGGGGTAAATAAACGGAGTCAGGACGTGTTTGGGTAACAGTCTCCATCTTTAATACGCACAGACGTGTACAACAACCTGAAAAACATTCAAAACCAAAGGTTCAGTCCACTTCCTGTCGCAAGACAACACATCACTTGTTAGCATCGTTAGCATAGCATAGCAATCGTTAGCATAGCATAACGGTGCTAATCTGTAGCTAGAATGAAAACTTAGCTTCAAATAGTTAATGAAAATCTGCATTTTTCTTCTCGTTTTCCACCCCAGGCCACACCCACCAGGGATACTGCGCTGTGATTGGTGGAAAACTTATTTAAAAAAAGGTTTAACACAAACGACAGGTGTGTTGCTATGGTTACTAGCTCCGACGTTGACGTGATGAAGATCAATATCGCTGGGCAGAAATTATTGAAACAAAAAATAAAGAAAAAGAAATAAAATCACTGAATTAAAAAAAATTCTGAAATTAAAAATTAAATTGTTTGGTTTCCTGTCGATGACGTCAGAGAGAGACTCCGTCACCACGGCGCTCGTTAGACCCTCGTTAGGCTTTTTCTTCTTGTTTTTAAGGTCTTTTCCCTCAGATTTAGGCTTTTTCTTCTAGTTTTTAAGACCTTTTCCCTCAGATTTAGGCTTTTTCTTCTTGTTTTTAAGACCTTTTCCCTCAGATTTAGGCTTTTTCTTAGACTGTTTTTGCAGTGTACTCGTGGTCGTTACATCCACATTCCTGATGATGATTATTTATATCGAGGAATTTGGCCCAAAACATCGTGATATTGGATTTCCTGCGTCGTCCTAATTTGCAGTGACGGAGTTTCTCTCTGCGCTTTTATTCTGAAATGAGACCAGAACCACCTGAGACCCGGGTCGTGGTTACTTGGTCTTCCTGCCCGAGGCCAGCGTGTCGTCATGGTTTCTTGGTTTTCCTGCCCGAGGCCAGTGTGTCGTCATGGTTACTTGGTCTTCCTGTCCGAGGCCAACGTGTCGTGCAGGTTGGACACGCACTTCTCGAACTGGTCCATGGCGAGCGTGCCGCCGGCGTCGAAGAACGCCGCCACGGACCGCGTGGACTCGGCCTCGCGGCACGCCTTCGTCTTCCCGTCGATGAAGGACACTCTCAGCGTGTACTGGTCGTCAAACCTGGCAGACAACGGGAAATATCTCAAATATAATATATTAAATCTATATAATATCTCAAATATAATATATAAAATATATTATATCTATATAATATATTAAATATAATATAAAATATAATATATAAAATATATTAAATCTATATAATATCTCAAATATAATATATAAAATATATTATATCTATATAATATATTAAATATAATATAAAATATAATATATAAAATATATTAAATCTATATAATATCTCAAATATAATATATAAAATATATTATATCTATATAATATATTAAATATAATATAAAATATAATATATAAAATATATTAAATCTATATAATATCTAAAATATATCTCAAATATAATATATAAAATATATTAAATATAATATATAAAATATAATATCTGAAATATAATATAAAGTATAATATATATAATATCTAAAATATATTAAATCTATATAAAATATAATATATAAAGTATAATATATATATCTAAAAATATATTAAATCTATATATATATATTAAATATAATATCTTAAATATATCTAAAATATAATATATAAAATATATCTAAAATATATTAAATATATTAAATATAATATCTTAAATATATCTAAAATAGAATATATTAAATATAATATCTTAAATATATCTAAAATATATTAAATATATATAATATCTGAAATATTCTGGGTAAAATTAAAATATATAAATATAACACTTTATCAAAGTTATACTTCAACTGTGTGTGTGCGGGTCTGACTGCGTGTGTGAGCAGAGTGCATGCTGGGTAAGGACCGTTTGAGGGACGAGGACAGCTGCCAGGTGTTATCGGGGTCCATGCCGGCCGGGTCCTTCTGCAGGGAGACCAGGAAGATGTTCTTCTCCTGGTACGACGTGTACAGGGTCAGCACGCCCATCATGATGAAGTACGTGCTGCTCGGTTAGGGAACGACAACAACAACACAACTACACAACAACACACACGCACAGCACAACACACACGTACAACAACACACGCAAAGCACAACACTACGTACTATTTTTACTATTGTTTAACCAGTTGCGAGCTGAAAGCAACGACCTGTCAGAGGGTCCCAGAATAATGGAGGGGGGGTTCCTGGGACTCTCTCAACGACAGAATAATGGAGGGGGGTTCCTGGGACTCTCAACGACAGAATAATGGAGGGGGGGTTCCTGGGACTCTCAACGACAGAATAATGGAGGGGGGGTTCCTGGGACTCTCAACGACAGAATAATGGAGGGGGGGTTCCTGGGACTCTCTCAACGACAGAATAATGGAGGGGGGGTTCCTGGGACTCTCAACGACAGAATAATGGAGGGGGGGTTCCTGGGACTCTCTCAACGACAGAATAATGGAGGGGGGGTTCCTGGGACTCTCAATGACAGAATAATGGAGGGGGGGTTCCTGGGACTCTCAATGACAGAATAATGGCGGGGGGGGTTCCTGGGACTCTCTCAACGACAGAATAATGGCGGGGGTTCCTGGGACTCTCTCAACGACAGAATAATGGCGGGGGTTCCTGGGACTCTCTCAACGACAGAATAATGGCGGGGGGGTTCCTGGGACTCTCTCAACGACAGAATAATGGAGGGGGGGTTCCTGGGACTCTCTCAACGACAGAATAATGGAGGGGGGGTTCCTGGGACTCTCAACGACAGAATAATGGAGGGGGGGTTCCTGGGACTCTCAACGACAGAATAATGGCGGGGGTTCCTGGGACTCTCAACGACAGAATAATGGAGGGGGGGTTCCTGGGACTCTCAACGACAGAATAATGGAGGGGGGGTTCCTGGGACTCTCTCAACGACAGAATAATGGCGGGGGGGTTCCTGGGACTCTCAACGACAGAATAATGGAGGGGGGGTTCCTGGGACTCTCTCAACGACAGAATAATGGAGGGGGGGGTTCCTGGGACTCTCAACGACAGAATAATGGAGGGGGGGTTCCTGGGACTCTCTCAACGACAGAATAATGGAGGGGGGGTTCCTGGGACTCTCAACAACAGAATAATGGAGGGGGTTCCTGGGACTCTCTCAACGACAGAATAATGGAGGGGGTTCCTGGGACTCTCAACGACAGAATAATGGAGGGGGGGTTCCTGGGACTCTCAACGACAGAATAATGGAGGGGGGGTTCCTGGGACTCTCAACGACAGAATAATGGAGGGGGGGTTCCTGGGACTCTCTCAACGACAGAATAATGGCGGGGGGGTTCCTGGGACTCTCTCAACGACAGAATAATGGAGGGGGGGTTCCTGGGACTCTCTCAACGACAGAATAATGGAGGGGGGGTTCCTGGGACTCTCAACAACAGAATAATGGAGGGGGGGTTCCTGGGACTCTCAACGACTTCTTCTTCATGGCTCTGAGACAGAAAGCTACGACATAAAAATACGATTTTGGTGTTTTTGTCGTGCGTCTGACGTAACGAAGGATATGAGATGACGCAGCAGGCGAGCACGGGTCTGGACTCGGGGAACGGGTGCAGGAAGTCCCAGACCAGGGCCAGCATGGCGAACAGACAGGACACGGTGCAGATCAGCAGGCGGCCGTCCACCAGACCGAAGTTCTCCACGTACCCGTACTTCTCCAGCAGCACCTGAAGGGGACACAGAGAGAGACACACACACACTTTCCAGAAATATGACTGTTTTCAGAATAGAAGCGAAAATTTAACAATATTTTCAGAATAAAAGCTGACATTTGACAATGTTTTCAGAATAAAAGCTGACATTTGAAAAAAAATGTCAGAATAAAAGCTGACATTTAACAATTTTTTCAGAATAAAAGCAACATATGACTGGGTTTTCAGAATAAAAGCTGACATTTGACAATGTTTTCAGAATAAAAGCTGACATATGACTGTTTTCAGAGTAAAAGCTTACTTTCTTTGCGGCGTCATCCAGAGAGTTCTTCACTGCGGCTCCATCCCATTTATCAATTTTCACCGGTTTCTCGTCAATTCTCCACTGAAACAAACATAAATTACTGATAACTTCCTTTATTTAGAACTCCTTTCTGTCAAAGTTTGTCATGTTTCTGTGTTATTGTTCATTTTGAAGCAAAACATTGTGATTAGTTTTTAAAAGTGGAAGTAAATAATAATTAGTATAGCAACATATAGAATAGTAATTGTCTATAAAAAAGTATAATATAGGCTAGTATATAAGGGTCAGATGTAATGAGAAGAAGACTGTGTGGGTTTCAAATTCTAATTTAGTCCGTTTTCTGAATTTCTGAGTTGTTTTCAGCATCAAAACACCATGAAATTAGACAGAAACTAAAATTGATCTACCTAAATACTAAACTATACTAAAGAAACTCTTAATTCACCCATTTACATGTGGAGACATGCTGCTCTATACACGCTAAAAGTAGTGATTATTTACATGGAGTCTGGTGGAGATATGCTGCTCTATACACGCTAAAAGTAGTGATTATTTACATGGAGTCTGGTGGAGATATGCTGCTCTATACATGCTAAAAGTAGTGATTATTTACATGGAGTCTGGTGGAGATATGCTGCTCTATACACGCTAAAAGTAGTGATTATTTACATGGAGTCTGGTGGAGATATGCTGCTCTATACACACTAAAAGTAGTGATTATTAACATGGAGTCTGGTGGAGATATGCTGCTCTATACACGCTAAAAGTAGTGATTATTTACATGGAGTCTGGTGGAGATATGCTGCTCTATACACGCTAAAAGTAGTGATTATTTACATGGAGTCTGGTGGAGATATGCTGCTCTATACATGCTAAAAGTAGTGATTATTTACATGGAGTCTGGTGGAGATATGCTGCTCTATACACGCTAAAAGTAGTGATTATTTACATGGAGTCTGGTGGAGATATGCTGCTCTATACACACTAAAAGTAGTGATTATTTACATGGAGTCTGGTGGAGATATGCTGCTCTATACACGCTAAAAGTAGTGATTATTTACATGGAGTCTGGTGGAGATATGCTGCTCTATACACGCTAAAAGTAGTGATTATTTACATGGAGTCTGGTGGAGATATGCTGCTCTATACACGCTAAAAGTAGTGATTATTTATATGGAGTCTGGTGGAGATATGCTGCTCTATACACGCTAAAAGTAGTGATTATTTACATGAAGTGCTATGGTCCAAAATGTAGGTTAGATTAACTGTGTGGCTTTAAATGATATAATAATAATCTTAAATCGTATGTTTGCTGAAGGTAGTTTGGTGGAGCACACCGAGCATCAGCTGTCTAACAGCTGGAACGAGGACACCAACCAAGCCGCTGCAGTTTGAACACAGGCTGGCACGCGCACAGCAGACACTAACATCTTCACCGCTTAATGAATTCGGATTAACTTAAATTTTAATATAAATGTACTTTAGCCTGCTGACGTCGGTTTAGCAGATTAAATACACGTATTTTTGCAAGCTAAGCTAACGTTAGCAGGCTAAAGTACATGTATCTTACCCAGCTAAGCTAACGTTAGCTTAGCTTGCTAGAATACATGTACTATAGCATGCTAATGTTAGCTTAGCTGGCTAACAGCGGCGCCGCAGCAGGGAACGCCGCCAGCCGGCTCAGAGAGCTGGAGTCTCCGCTCCGACAGATGGACATCCGCAAGAAAGTAAAAACAGCATCTTTTCATCACAGCTGAGTGGAAACAATAAAACCTGAAAGCTCACTTTCTCCAGAAGTCCACTCTTTCCGTTCCTTGAGGCAGCCATCTTCTCTTCCGCTACGAATGTACTTCCGGTGACTTGGACGCATCTGATTGGTTCTCATCCAGATTTAAACGACCGACGACGTAATAACTGCGTCGCCGTGCCCGAGGCGCGCTCTTCTTCTCGCACACGAAACATAAACAAGGGAAATAAAATCATCATATTTTATGATATAATAATAATAATAATGATAATAATAATGATAATAATAATTATTATTATTATCATAATTATAATTATAATAATGATAATAATAATAATGATAATAATATTAATAATAATGATAATAATATTAATAATAAATTTGAATGGATAATCTTAACTTTTGATCGTATAAGTCATAATATTAGCGTTAGTTGTCGGTTATTGGTAGAGATTTGCTGATAGTTTCATGTTATATTCACATCGTTGATCTCTTTTCTAAGTTTTAATAAATATGAATATAAAAACATATTCTTTCAACATTGCCGTCCTACGTATCTTTATCTTTAATATGACACGGAGAACGATATCAGAACAAGCGTTTTCTGACATTTCTGACTATTATTTCATAGTTTCTGTTGATGTTTTTGACACATTTTTAATGAAGCGACGCCTTCAACTTCTGATGAAGGGGACGACGAAATTCTGTGTGTGTTTGCGAGTGTGTGTCTGTGTGTGAGAGGGTGTGTGTGTGTGTGTCTCTGTGTGTGCCAGTGCACGTGTCTCTCTCTCTGTGTGTCTATGTGTGTGTGTCTCTGTGTGTGTGTCTCTCTGTTTGTGCGTTTCTCTGTTTGTGCGTGTGTGTCTCTGTATGTCTCTCTGTTTGTGTGTGTCTCTGTGTGTGTCTCTCTGTTTGTGTGTATGTGTCTCTGTGTGTTTGCGAGTGTGTGTCTGTGTGTGAGAGGGGGTGTGTGTGTGTGTCTCTGTGTGTGTGCCAGTGCACGTGTCTGTGTGTTTGTGCATGTCTCTCTCTCTGTGTGTGTGTGTCTATGTGTGTGTGTCTCTCTGTTTGTGCATGTGTGTCTCTGTGTGTGTCTCTCTGTTTGTGTGTATGTGTCTCTGTGTGTGTCTCTGTGTGTTTGTGAGTGTGTGTGTGTGAATGTGTTTGAGAGGGGGTGTGTGTCTCTGTATGTGTGCCAGTGCACATGTGTCTCTGTGTGTGTGTCTGTGCATGTGTCTCTCTCTCAGTGTGCGTGTCTCTGTGTGTGTGTGTCTCTGTGTGTGTGTGTGTGTCTATGTGTGTGTGTGTCTGTGCATGTGTCTCTCTCTCAGTGTGTGTGTGTTTGTGTCTCTGTGTGTGTCTCTCTGTTTGTGTGTATGTGTCTCTGTGTGTTTGTGAGTGTGTGTCTGTGTGTGAATGTGTTTGAGAGGGGGTGTGTGTCTCTGTATGTGTGCCAGTGCACATGTGTCTCTGTGTGTGTGTCTGTGCATGTGTCTCTCTCTCAGTGTGTGTGCGTGTCTCTCTGTGTGTGTGTGTGTCTCTCTGTTTGTGCGTGTCTCTGTGTGTGTGTGTCTCTCTGTTTGTGCGTGTCTCTGTGTGTGTGTGAACATAAAGAAGACAGGACGCGTGTTGTCTCAGGTCTCCGAGGGTTTTCTTGGTTCAGCAGATCTCCTCTCATCCCAAATTGCTGAATCATGAATTATTAACATTTGGCACTCAGCATCGACTCTTCTGACAACTGTAGAAAATGTGCATCTCAGCGTTGGAGAGTAAAAAATCAGATAAAAAAACCCTAACGAGAAACACTCTGTTAATTACACATAATAATAATAATAATCATAATCATAATCATAATAATACTCTTCTCAGAAATCAAAATAACTCTGCGTAATCCGGGTAATTTATGTATTTCTTTTAAACCTGCAGCCTATTTTCTCATGTTGTTGTGTGTAAGTGAACTAAAATCTTTGACATGGGTCCAGCATTGAGAGTAGAAACATCCCCAGAATCACCATCACCAAACACACCAGACTCCATGTAAATAATCACTATTTAGATCATCGCAAAACTCACTTCATCAAAGTGGACAGAAACTAAATTAAACTACCAAAATACTAAACTAAATAACCTCTTAATTTACCCATTTACAAGTGGAGATATGCTGCTCTATACACGCTAAAAGTAGTGATTATTTACATGGAGTCTGGTGGAGATATGCTGCTCTATACACGCTAAAAGTAGTGATTATTTACATGGAGTCTGGTGGAGATATGCTGCTCTATACACGCTAAAAGTAGTGATTATTTACATGGAGTCTGGTGGAGATATGCTGCTCTATACACGCTAAAAGTAGTGATTATTTACATGGAGTCTGGTGGAGATATGCTGCTCTATACACACTAAAAGTAGTGATTATTTACATGGAGTCTGGTGGAGATATGCTGCTCTATACACACTAAAAGTAGTGATTATTTACATGGAGTCTGGTGGAGATATGCTGCTCTATACACACTAAAAGTAGTGATTATTTACATGGAGTCTGGTGGAGATATGCTGCTCTATACACGCTAAAAGTAATGATTATTTACATGGAGTCTGGTGGAGATATGCTGCTCTATACACGCTAAAAGTAGAGATTATTTACATGGAGTCTGGTGGGTTTGGTGATGGTGATTTCTGTTTCATGTTAAACTAAAAGGATCTTCCTCTAACTAAAGGTCTATCTCTGTAGGGATCCATCCCATAATGTTGTCAGACTCTTAGAATAACAATCTGAGTCCGTCAGCAGCAACAACACAACTTTAGTGGATGCTACCTGGTGGTTTTTGCTTAATACTGGACCAATTTCTAAGATCTTCCTGATGCCGACCATTTGATCTGTAGGGTTACGTTGCAGCTCGGTTCACGGCTGCTGGTTACAGCCTTCTCGCTCAATCCTGGACCAGTTTCACAGGATTTTGTTCCCATCAGCCACTTAGACACACAAACATGGGAAAATAGGGTCCAAAAAACAAAGTTACCCCTTAAACAGAAACAGCAAAGTTGACTGATTCTTTGGATTAATGGTCAATTAATTTAAAGTTAAAATAAAGTCACGTATCAAAGATGTGATGTGAGATTTGTCAGATTTTTAAAACCGCAGCTGATTTAAAACTCTGTTTTTTGGTGATTTGCTGGTGAGAAGATCAAAAGTAAACAATGTTTTGGAGGAAATGTTCAGTTGCATTCAACCTTTTCCACAACAGCCAACTGGGGTTTGAAAGAAACTTTAGTTAAAGAGTAAGATTCTTTTAGTTTAACATGAAACAGCCCCGACATCACCATCACCAAACCCACCAGATCCATGTAAATAATCACTACTTTTAGCGTGTATAGAGCAGCATATCTCCACCAGACTCCATGTAAATAATCACTACTTTTAGTGTGTATAGAGCCGCTAAAAGTAGTGATTATTTACATTATTATAATGGAGTCTGGTGGAGATATGCTGCTCTACACATGCTAATAGTGATTATTTACATGGAGTCTGGTGGAGATATGCTGCTCTATACACGCTAAAAGTAGTGATTATTTACATGGAGTCTGGTGGAGATATGCTGCTCTATACACACTAAAAGTAGTGATTATTTACATAGAGTCTGGTGGAGATATGCTGCTCTATACACACTAAAAGTAGTGATTATTTACATGGAGTCTGGTGGAGATATGCTGCTCTATACACACTAAAAGTAGTGATTATTAACATGGAGTCTGGTGGAGATATGCTGCTCTATACACACTAAAAGTAGTGATTATTTACATGGAGTCTGGTGGAGATATGCTGCTCTATACACACTAAAAGTAGTGATTATTTACATGGAGTCTGGTGGAGATATGCTGCTCTATACACGCTAAAAGTAGTGATTATTTACATGGAGTCTGGTGGAGATATGCTGCTCTATACACACTAAAAGTAGTGATTATTAACATGGAGTCTGGTGGAGATATGCTGCTCTATACACACTAAAAGTAGTGATTATTTACATGGAGTCTGGTGGAGATATGCTGCTCTATACACACTAAAAGTAGTGATTATTTACATGGATCTGGTGGGTTTGGTGATGGTGATGTCGGGGCTGTTCCATGTTAAACTAAAAGGATCTTACTCTTTAACAGGAAGCTCTATCTCTGTTGGGATCCTCCCTCCAATCTCCAAATGTTCCTTTTCCTCGACAGCGGACTGTGATTTAAAGTCTGCATTCGTGTAAAAACATTCATACATCTTCACCACTTTCTTTGCATATATATGAAACCTCTCTTCCTGTCCGTCTGTCTTTGTGCCGAGTCACACGACTCCTCTCTAGTGCTTCTTGCTGATTCGCCGGGATCTCCTCAGGCCCCGCCTCCTGCGGTTCTGATTGGACATCCAGGAGCGCAGGAAGTACTTCTGGGGGCTGCGGCGGCGGCCGGCGGCCTGGTTCTCCATGTCGAACTGTCTCTGCAGTTTCAGGGCGATGGCTCGGTCCCGGCGCTCCTGCGGCGTGCGCGCGCCCACGTACCGCTCCTCCGAGTCCAGGTGCTTGGTCTTCTTCTCTCGTTTCTTTCCCCGTCGCGACTTGTTGCCGCCGTCGCACTCCTTCGTGGGACTCGGGGGGGCCTTCGGGGCCGACTTACACGACTGGAAACCGGAGTTCTTAGTGTACGGAGAGAATGAGCGCCGCCGGCCGAACGGCGCGCCGCCGCCGCAGGGTTCGGGCGTGCCGGCCGCCAGCGCCTCGCCGCTGTAGCGGATCGCCGGCACGCGGATCTTGACCGCGTGTTTGTGGGCGTCGCCGGCGGGCGGATCGAACAGCAGCCGTCTCTTGTTGACGGGCGCGACGCCGTCTCCGTCCCGCGCTGCGGGGGGGTGGTGGGGCTTTGCATCCACGCCGCCTGGAGAAGAAGAAGAGTCAACGTTAATAGAAGATTCTGTACGTGGAAGAGAGAAATATAACACACACACAGACACACACACACGTGTGAGAATGTGTGTGTGTGTGTGTGTGTGTGTGAGAGAATGTGTTTGTGTGAGAATGTGTTTGTTTGTGAGAATGTGTTTGTGTGTGTGTGTCTGTGAGAATGTGTTTGTGTGTGAGAATGTGTGTGCGTGAGAATGTGTGTGTGTGTGTGTGTGTGTGTGTGAGAATGTGTTTGTTTGTGAGAATGTGTGTGTGTCTCTGTGTGTGTGTGTGTCTCTGTGTGTGTGTGTGTCTCTGTGTGTGTGAGAATGTGTGTGTGTGTGTGTTTGTGATGTGTGTGTGTTTGTGATGTGTGTATATAACAGCAACGTCTCTGATTGGTGGAGCCCTACCCGTAGCCTCGGCGACGGGGCTCGTCAGCGTGGCCTTGCAGCTGACCCGGAGGCTCTGCCGGTCCAGCTCGATCTGCCGCCACTTCTGCAGCACGGCGGCGCTCGCCTCGTAGGACGTGGCCTTCTGCAGGCCGCGCGCCAGGTTGCGCGGCGTGGACTTGACGATGGCGGGCTCCAACAGGCGGCCGTCCGCCAGGCGCTTGGGCGGCGTGCACGGCGAGCACACGATGGGCTTGAAGTGGTTGAGCTCCTCCGAGATGCTGTCGTTGCTGTCGGGGCTGGCGGAGCGATCGGAGCGCGGCGCCGGGGCGGCGAGGGTCGGGGGGGTGGAGGAGGACGAGAGGACCGGTCGCCACGGGTGACGGCGGTCCGGCGCCGTGATGGGAGCCGAGACGGAGCGACTGTTCTCAGACGAGAGGAGGATTCCTGCCGTGGAGCTGTGACTGATGCCGACCTGGGGGGGGGGAGAAGACACTAGAGAAAAAACACACAAAAGTGTGTGTGTGTGTGTGTGTGCATGCGTGTGTGTGTGTTTGGTTACGTGTGTGTGTGTGTGTGTGTGTGTTTGGGTACGTGTGTGTGTGTGTGTGTGGGGGAAAATGTTCAGAAAAATATTTTTTTACACACACACACACACACACACACACACACACACACACACACACACACACACACACACACACACACACACACACAGCACACGCGCACACTCAAACACACGCGC
>JABXJD010000306.1:625000-640000 GCA_013375575.1 Percina caprodes
TGTAGTTTATTTATAGACATGGAGGCGAGGCTTAGTGAGTTAGAAGTCCGTTTCCGCACCATGATAGACCAGTCGTTAGTTACTGTAGCTAACCCCCCCCCGGTAGTCGGCGCGGGCCGGCCTGAGCCTGAGTTAGCCTCTGGTAGCCGTCCCCCGGCAACTCCTGAGCAGCCAGGACATAGTAACTGGGTGACTGTGCGAGGACGAGGAAGAGTTAGCCGTAAGGTTTCAAAGGCCACGGACCGCCACCAGCCTGTTAGCGTTTCTAACAGATTTTCCCCACTCAGCAACACACCCGCTGAGAAACCGACTCTGGTTATCGGCAGCTCTATTTTGAGAAACGTGAAGTTAGCGAAGCCGGCAGCCATAGTTAAGTGTATCCCGGGGGCCAGAGCGGGCGACGTTGAGTCTTATTTGAAACTACTGGCGAAGGATAAACGTAAATACAGCAAGATTGTTATTCACGTTGGCGTTAATGACTCCCGGTTACGCCAAACGGAGGTCACCAAGATCAATGTTGAATCAGTGTGTACATACGCAAAGTCAATGTCGGACACCGTAGTTTTCTCTGGACCTCTGCCAAATCTGACCAACGATGACATATACAGCCGCATGTCGTCATTTCGCCGCTGGCTATCGAGGTGGTGTCCAGCTAATGATGTGGGCTTTGTGGATCACTGGCAGTCTTTCTGGGGAAGACCTGGTCTGATTCGGAGAGACGGCATTCATCCCACTTGGGATGGAGCAGCTCTTATTTCCAGAAATCTGGACAAGTTTATTAGTGGACCTAATCCCTGACAATCCAGAGCTGGGACCTGGAGGCAGAGTCGCAGTCCAACACACTTCTCTGCTCCTTTATTCCAGGAGTTATCTAGTAAAAATCCCATAGTGACGGTGTCTGCCCCCCGACCATTGAAATTATTTAAATCAAAGGTAAATAGAGGAGGAGCTGTGCATGAAAACCTCATAACAATTAAAACCACAAGTGCAATAGTGCAAAAGAATAGGAGAATTAAATGTGGACTCTTAAACATCAGATCTCTCTCTTCTAAAGGTGTACTAGTAAATGAATTAATATCAGATTCTAATATTGATCTATTTTGTCTTACTGAAACTTGGCTGGGTGATGGAGAATATGTTAGTCTGAATGAAGCCACCCCCCCCAGTCATATTAATACTCACATTCCTCGAGGCACAGGCCGAGGAGGTGGAGTTGCAGCTATCTTCGATTCTAGTCTACTAATCAGCTCTAAACCTAAACTACATTATAACTCATTTGAAAGTCTTGTTCTTAGTCTTTCACACACAAGTTGGAAATCACTGCAGCCAGTTCTATTTGTTATAGTGTACCGAGCACCTGGTCCAGACTCTGAACCAGTTCTATTTGTTATAGTGTACCGAGCACCTGGTCCATACTCTGAATTCTTATCTGAATTTGCAGAGTTTTTGTCAAATTTAGTGCTAAAAACGGACAAAGTTGTTATTGTAGGGGATTTTAATATTCATGTGGACGATGAGAATGATAGCCTTAGTACTGCGTTTATCTCTCTTTTAGATTCTATTGGTTTCTGTCAAAGTGTTCATAACCCGACTCACCGTTTTAACCACACCCTCGATCTTGTTCTGGTCTATGGTGTTGAAATTGAACATTTAATGGTGTTCCCACAGAATCCCTTTCTGTCTGACCACTGTTTGATAACTTTTGAGTTTATACTGCTGAACTACACGCCAGTAGGCAAAACCTTCTATACAAGATGTCTATCTGATAGTGCTGTAGCTAAATTTAAGGATGTGATTCCATTAGCATTTAATTCATTACCAAGTCACAAAGTAACGGAGGACTCCTATGCTATTAGTCCCTCCCAAATCGATCATTTTGTTGATAGTGCAGCAGGCTCGCTGCGAATGACACTCGACTCTGTTGCCCCTCTAACAAAGAAGATAATAAAACAAAGACGTTTAGCTCCATGGTATAACACTGAAACTCGCAAATTAAAGCAAATATCACGGAAACTTGAGAAGATTTGGCGTTCCACCAAATTAGAAAGTTCTCGTTTTATCTGGCAAGATAGTCTTAAAACATATAGGAAGGGCCTCCGTAATGCCAGAGCAGCGTACTACTCGTCATTAATAGAGGAAAATAGGAACAACCCCAGGTTTCTTTTCAGCACTGTAGCCAGGCTAACGGAAGGTCACAGCTCTACTGAGCCAAGTATTCCCATAGCTCTTAGTAGTAATGACTTTATGAGGTTCTTCAATGATAAAATTATAACTATTAGAAGCAAAATTCACCAAGACCTGCCTTTAACTGGCACTGACTTATCTCTAAACTCAGGAACCTCAGAAACAGCTGTAAAACCAGATATATGTTTAGATTGCTTTGCTTCACTTGATCTTTATCAATTTAATTCAATTATTTCTTCATCTAAACCATCAACCTGCCTCTTAGACCCCATCCCGACTAGGCTACTTAAAGAAGTTTTACCCTTAGTCAACACTTCTCTACTAGATATAACCAATCTGTCTTTATTAACAGGCTATGTACCACAGCACTTTAAAGTGGCTGTAATTAAACCTCTTCTGAAAAAGCCCAACCTTGATCCAGATGTTTTAGCCAACTATAGACCTATGTCCAACCTTGATCCAGATGTTTTAGCCAACTATAGACCTATATCCAACCTTCCATTTCTCTCTAAGATTCTTGAGAAAGTAGTCGCCAAACAGCTGTGTGACTATCTGCATAGCAACAGTTTATATGAGGATTTTCAGTCAGGATTTAGAGTTAATCATAGTACAGAGACAGCACTTGTGAAAATTACTAATGACATCCTAATTGCATCAGACAAAGGACTTATCTCTGTACTGGTGTTATTAGATCTTAGTGCTGCATTTGATACCATTGACCACCATATCTTATTACAGAGACTGGAACATTTAATTGGCATTAAAGGGACTGCTCTTAGCTGGTTTAAGTCTTATTTATCAGATCGATCTCAGTTTGTTCACGTTAACGATGAATCCTCCGTGCACGCCAAAGTTAGTCATGGAGTCCCACAAGGATCTGTGCTCGGTCCAATCCTGTTCACTTTATATATGCTTCCTTTAGGCAATATTATCAGGAAACACGCCATAAACTTTCATTGTTATGCAGATGATACTCAATTATATCTATCGATCAAGCCGGATGAAACTAATCAGTTAGTTAAACTTCAAATGTGCCTTCAGGATATTAAAACCTGGATGAGCTGTAATTTTCTAATGTTAAACTCAGATAAAACTGAAGTTATTGCTCTGGGACCCAAGCACCTCCGTGACGCATTATCCAAAGAGATAGTTACTCTGGATGGCATCACTCTGGCCTCCAGCACCACTGTGAGGAATCTTGGAGTTATCTTTGATCAGGATTTGTCCTTTAATTCCCACATAAAGCAAATTTCAAGGATCGCCTTTTTTCACCTACGTAATATTGCAAAAATCAGGAATATCCTGTCTAAAAATGATGCAGAAAAACTAGTCCATGCATTTGTTACTTCTAGGCTTGATTACTGCAATTCCTTATTATCAGGCTGCTCGAATAAATCCATAAAGACTCTTCAGCTGATCCAGAATGCTGCAGCACGTGTTCTGACAGGAACCAGGAAAAGAGATCACATCTCTCCTGTTTTAGCTTCTCTGCATTGGCTTCCTGTAAAATCCAGAATAGAATTTAAAATCCTTCTTCTCACCTACAAAGCTCTTCATGGTCAGGCACCATCTTATCTTAAAGAGCTCATAGTACCTTACTACCCCACCAGAGCACTACGCTCCCAGAATGCAGGGTTACTTGTGGTTCCTAGAGTCTCTAAAAGTAGAACGGGAGCCAGAGCGTTCAGTTATCAGGCTCCTCTCCTGTGGAACCAGGTTCCAGTTTGGGTTCAGGAGGCAGACACCGTCTCCACATTTAAGAGTAGGCTTAAGACTTTCCTCTTTGATAAAGCTTATAGTTAGGGCTAGCAGAGGGATGGTTATGTCTCTCTCTCTCTCTCTCTCTCTCTCTCTCTCTCTCTCTCTGTCCACCTCCTCTAGAAAGAGGGATGGATCTCTCTCTCCCCATCTCCTTTAGACAAAGGGATGGATATCTCTCTCTCTCTCTCTCTCATCCACCTCCTCTAGACAGAGGGGTGGATCTCTCTCTCCCCCATCTCCTTTAGACAAAGGGATGGATATCTCTCTCTCTCTCATCCACCTCCTCTAGACAGAGGGATGGATCTCTCTCTCCCCCATCTCCTTTAGACAAAGGGATGGATATCTCTCTCTCTCTCTCTCTCATCCACCTCCTCTAGACAGAGGGATGGATCTCTCTCTCCCCCATCTCCTTTAGACAAAGGGATGGATATCTCTCTCTCTCTCTCTCATCCACCTCCTCTAGACAGAGGGATGGATCTCTCTCTCCCCATCTCCTTTAGACAAAGGGATGGATATCTCTCTCTCTCTCTCATCCACCTCCTCTAGACAGAGGGGTGGATCTTTCTCTCCCCCCATCTCCTTTAGACAAAGGGATGGATATCTCTCTCTCTCTCTCTCTCTTCCCATCTCCTCTAGACAGAGGGATGGGATCCGTTGGCTCCTCTCTTTACCCTGTCTCTCTTAGTTATGCTGTAATAGTTTAGACTGCTGGGGGACTTCCTTTGACACACTGAGCTCCTCTCTCCTCCATCTTTTTATCTTTCTATCTTTCCATTTGGGGGCATCCATGTCCCAGAAATGCTTGTTACTAACCTAGCTCTGGGAGTCATTCCCGGAGTCCTATGTTCTTTTCCCCCCAGAATGTTTCCTTGGATCAGGGAGGCTCAAAAATCATGGTAGCAGCTGTCGCCATGGTCCCGCTACACGTCTTGCAATGCCGTGTTCATCCTGCTAAGCTCTGCTGTGCCCTGCTACGTCCTGCTGTGCCTTGTAATGCCGCACAGTGCCCTGCTATGCCATGAACTACTACAAAGAACTACTACAAACTATTATTTTTTGTGACTGTTATTGCCACTCTTCATTCTAACCCCAACCGGTCGTCAGACACCGCCCACCAAGAGCCTGGGTCTGTCCGAGGTTTCTTCCTAAAAGGGAGTTTTTCCTCGCCACTGTCGCACTGTTGCTTGCTCTGGAGGAAACTACTAGAACTGTTGGGTCCTTGTAAATTCTGGAGTGTGGTCTAGACCTACAATATCTGTAAAGTGTCTCGAGATAACGTTTGTTATGAATTGATACTATAAATAAAATTGAATTGAAAATTGAATAGTACTGTGGTTCACATCAGCTCCTCCTACAGCTGGACAAGTCTGGGCAAGTCCCCCAAACCAGCCCACATCTGACCCCCAAACCAGCCCTCATTACACACATCTGACCCCCAAACCAGCCCTCATTACACACATCTGACCCCCAAACCAGCCCTCATTACACACATCTGACCCCCAAACCAGCCCTCATTACACACATCTGACCCCCAAACCAGCCCTCATTACACACATCTGACCCCAAACCAGCCCTCATTACACACATCTGACCCCCAAACCAGCCCTCATTACACACATCTGACCCCAAACCAGCCCTCATTACACACATCTGACCCCAAACCAGCCCTCATTACACACATCTGACCCCAAACCAGCCCTCATTACACACATCTGTCCCCCAAACCAGCCCTCATTACACACATCTGTCCCCCAAACCAGCCCTCATTACACACATCTGTCCCCAAACCAGCCCTCATTACACACATCTGTCCCCCAAACCAGCCCTCATTACACACATCTGACCCCCAAACCAGCCCTCATTACACACATCTGACCCCCAAACCAGCCCTCATTACACACATCTGACCCCCAAACCAGCCCTCATTACACACATCTGACCCCAAACCAGCCCTCATTACACACATCTGACCCCCAAACCAGGCCTCATTACACATCTGACCCCCAAACCAGGCCTCATTACACACATCTGACCCCCAAACCAGGCCTCATTACACACATCTGACCCCAAACCAGCCCTCATTACACACATCTGACCCCCAAACCAGCCCTCATTACACACATCTGACCCCCAAACCAGCCCTCATTACACACATCTGACCCCAAACCAGCCCTCATTACACACATCTGACCCCCAAACCAGCCCTCATTACACACATCTGACCCCCAAACCAGCCCTCATTACACACATCTGACCCCCAAACTAGCCCTCATAATAACATCTGACCCCAAACCAGGGCTGTAGTACTACAGTCCGGTCTTGGACTCGAGTCCGGACTCAAGACCGTTTTTATGGCTGATATGGCTGTTGGTCTCAACCGAGTCCAGGTGTCTTTATTATGTTGATGATAATATTTGAGGGAAAACCCAAAATGGTTGTCTTGATACTGTCATGCATAAGACCTTTTATTCTGTCCTGGACTCGGTCTTGATTCAGACTTGAACCTCTTTGGACTCGGTCTTGACTTGGCCTCAACTAGTCCTGGTCTTGGACTTGTCTTGGACTCGACTAAGGTGGTCTTGACTACATTCCTGCCCAAAACTACAACTACCGGCTGTTTTCTGCAACATTTTATACATTTCTATGAATGAAAACATGACAGGAACACGGTCTGGGGTCCACCTGGGGCGGTTTTCCTGCTGTTTTTCATTTATTTGAGTGTCTGAGGTGAACTCAGCTGACTGGGGGTCGGTTTCTAAGGCTTTAGCAGCCTCATAACAAAACACAAAACACATTTTAATTCCGCCTTCATGGAAATTCAGTTTCTTTATTTCACTTAAAAACGTAAACATTGTAAGTGACGTCACCTGGCGGGCTGTTGCCTAGCGATAGAATCCCATTGAAAAGGTCTAGATTGTTATTTTTATATGTTTCAGACTCTTTTTGGGCCTCCTGGTGACACTAAAGTTATGATTAAGTTATTAAAGTTGTAATAAAGTTACACCGGACACTTTCAAACTCGTGTCTTTGTTTTTCTTGCGGTTGGTTTGTCCGGTAAAATACATATTTTGAAACTTTATGAAATTGAAACTTAACCTAAATTATGAATTAACGCCAAATCTTGCGATTTTATGCGTGTATGCGTGTGTGCGTGCGTGTGTGTGTGTGTGTGTGTGTGTGTGTGTTCATATTTGTGTTCAAATGTAATTATCTTATTTTACCTTTTAGTATTATTGCACTAATGTCCTCAGGAGGCAACTTTTCCCTTTGTTTGTGAATCCGGTTTTTTCTTGTACCAACATTTTGACAGTTTCAATGTATATGGCAAGTGAAAGTCCCGTACATTTGAAAATTTCTTAATGAAAGAATAAAATTTAAAAAAAAAAATTTAAAAAAAAAGCACCGACCTTTCCGGGTGTCGTAGTCCCTCTTGGCCGGCCTGCTGCTACTCTTCTCGGGGTCACTCCTCCTCCGGAGCCGCTCTCCGCTGCCGGAGCGTCTCTGACAGGCCGCCGGGTGTCCACCGGGCGGGCTGCTGCCGCCGCCGCGCTGTCCCTCCACGTCCGCCGACCGCTTCTTCGCCTCGTTCTCCGGCGGGCTGGACCCGGACCCTGACCCAACTCCGGGCCCGGACCCGGACCGGTACTTGCCGGCTGTGGCGGCGGCTCTGGCCGGCCTGGCAGGCCGTTCGGCGGACCCTGCGGTCGCCATCTTCCCTGGTGAGTCTTCTCTCTCAAAACAAACCCCGCCCTGCCGCCGCCGTGCGCGTGCAGCCCGCCAACAGTTCTGGCGTTCCATCACGGCGCGAGCCTGATGTTTCACTTCAAAATAAAACGTGTATTAGACTGTGTATGGTCTGTAGTTTAACATAGGATGACTGATTATATTTTGTTATATATATTTATACATTTAATTTTACTTATTTTATTTTTTATAAATGTTATATATATATTTTATAATTCTTTTATAGATACAGATTTTATAAATTGTATGTATAAAATTTGTAAAAAAAATAAAATATGTAAAATTAATGGTATAATTTTTTTTTAAATTAATTATAATTATATATAAAAACTATTTTGACAGTAACAAGCTTTAAACACAAGCTTGATAAGATTTGCCCAAATGAGAAATATAACATGATGTAGATTTAATTCTTAGATAAATTCTCTATGTGACTCTATGTCATATTAAACATATTGTTCACAATTGTATAAAATATGTGTCTTAAAGTGAGTTAAATATTTAAAATATACCAGCAATATAATTGTATCTGAATTTTTACATTTAGCGCCCCATAGATACTGGGTTAAAAAAATACATTTATTATATAAATCCAATTAATTATTTTTAACTTTTATTGTGAAAGGTTTCATTTTCAGGTCGGCCGGTGGCAGCAGAGCGCTGCGAAACCCGGATGTAGACCGATTTTACCGTCGAGGAAGAATGAAGAACAACAACAATGGCGGCGCGCCGGTAGAGGAGAGTTCCGAGAGCAAAACGGGGAATTTGAATCTGAAGGTAAAAACACCGGAAATCAAACTGATTTAATATCAAAGCTGTGATGAAGTTGAAGGGATTTTAACACCGGAAACGTTCAGAAAGTCTGGTCTGAACGGTAGTTTGTGTTGAATCTGTCAGTAAGGTCAAACTATACCTCTAACGTTTTATATACACGTATATCACTACTTTTAGTGTGTATAGAGCAGCATATCTCCACCAGACTCCATGTAAATAATCACTACTTTTAGTGTGTATAGAGCAGTATATCTCCACCAGACTCCATGTAAATAATCACTACTTTTAGTGTGTATAGAGCAGCATATCTCCACCAGACTCCATGTAAATAATCACTACTTTTAGTGTGTATAGAGCAGCATATCTCCACCAGACACCATGTAAATAATCACTACTTTTAGCGTGTATAGAGCAGCATATCTCCACCAGACACCATGTAAATAATCACTACTTTTAGCGTGTATAGAGCAGCATATCTCCACCAGACTCCATGTAAATAATCACTACTTTTAGCGTGTATAGAGCAGCATATCTCCACCAGACTCCATGTAAATAATCACTACTTTTAGCGTGTATAGAGCAGCATATCTCCACCAGACTCCATGTAAATAATCACTACTTTTAGCGTGTATAGAGCAGCATATCTCCACCAGACTCCATGTTAATAATCACTACTTTTAGCGTGTATAGAGCAGCATATCTCCACCAGACTCCATGTAAATAATCACTACTTTTAGTGTGTATAGAGCAGCATATCTCCACCAGACTCCATGTAAATAATCACTACTTTTAGCGTGTATAGAGCAGCATATCTCCACCAGACTCCATGTAAATAATCACTACTTTTAGCGTGTATAGAGCAGCATATCTCCACCAGACTCCATGTAAATAATCACTACTTTTAGCGTGTATAGAGCAGCATATCTCCACCAGACTCCATGTAAATAATCACTACTTTTAGTGTGTATAGAGCAGCATATCTCCACCAGACTCCATGTAAATAATCACTACTTTTAGCGTGTATAGAGCAGCATATCTCCACCAGACTCCATGTAAATAATCACTACTTTTAGCGTGTATAGAGCAGCATATCTCCACCAGACTCCATGTAAATAATCACTACTTTTAGCGTGTATAGAGCAGCATATCTCCACCAGACTACATGTAAATAATCACTACTTTTAGCGTGTATAGAGCAGCATATCTCCACCAGACTCCATGTAAATAATCACTACTTTTAGCGTGTATAGAGCAGCATATCTCCACCAGACTCCATGTAAATAATCACTACTTTTAGCGTGTATAGAGCAGCATATCTCCACCAGACTACATGTAAATAATCACTACTTTTAGCGTGTATAGAGCAGCATATCTCCACCAGACTATATGTAAATAATCACTACTTTTAGCATGTATAGAGCAGCATATCTCCACCAGACTCCATGTAAATAATCACTACTTTTAGCGTGTATAGAGCAGCATATCTCCACCAGACTCCATGTAAATAATCACTACTTTTAGCGTGTATAGAGCAGCATATCTCCACCAGACTCCATGTAAATAATCACTACTTTTAGTGTGTATAGAGCAGCATATCTCCACCAGACTCCATGTAAATAATCACTACTTTTAGCGTGTATAGAGCAGCATATCTCTACCAGACTCCATGTAAATAATCACTACTTTTAGCGTGTATAGAGCAGCATATCTCCACCAGACTCCATGTAAATAATCACTACTTTTAGCGTGTATAGAGCAGCATATCTCCACCAGACTCCGTGTAAATAATCACTACTTTTAGCGTGTATAGAGCAGCATATCTCCACCAGACTCCATGTAAATAATCACTACTTTTAGTGTGTATAGAGCAGCATATCTCCACCAGACTCCATGTAAATAATCACTACTTTTAGCGTGTATTGAGCAGCATATCTCCACATGTAAATGGGTGAAATAAGAGTTTATTCCAACCAGACCAGAGTGGTGATTGGTGGAACAGTGGAAAGATGAACCAAGACGGCTTTTGGTAGTTTTATTTAGTTTCTGTCCACTTTGAATTAAGTATGTTTCACGATGATAAAAGTCCTGTCCCGTCTCCCGTTGTGGTTCCTGTCTCCCACTGTGGTTTCTGTCTCCCGCTGTGGTTTCTGTCTCCCGGTCTGGTTCCTGACTGCCGGTCTGGTTCCTGACTGCCGGTCTGGTTCCTGTCTCTCGGTCTGGTTCCTGTCTCCCGGTCTGGTTCCTGTCTCCCGGTCTGGTTCCTGTCAGCCAGTCTGGTCTGCAGGATGCGGGGCGTCCGGCCGGTAGTGGAGGTGGTCCGTCTGGGCCTGGTCTCATACACGGAGGCTCTGCGGCTGCAGCAGGTCTACGTGGACCGGCACCGGTCCGGTGCGGCTCACGCTCTGCTGCTGTGCCAGCACCCGCCGGTCTACACCACCGGGCTCCGCCACACGCCGTACCCGGCCGCGCTGCTGGAGCGGCTCCGCCTGCTGGGCGCCGCCGTGCACCGCACCAACCGCGGCGGACTCATCACCTTCCATGGGCCGGGCCAGCTGGTCTGCTACCCGGTTCTGCACCTGGCCGGCTTTAAGAAGGTCTGGACCGTCAGGAGGTTTCATCCAGTAGATTCTCAACCAGGGCTGAAAAAGAAAAGCGTCAAAAAGGCAAAAAAAACGACGAAAAAATCATCAAAGCGACAATAAAAAGCGTCAAAAATCCTCATTTTTTACTATTTTAGCTGTTAATGTGACTTTTTTGTTCCATTTTAGTTGAATGTGATGTTTCCATATTGCATGTATTGTTTGATATTGATATATATATATACATTTTTAACATTTTTTTCATTTTTTAAACATTTTTTCTCACTTTTTTCAACATTTTTTCTCGCTTTTTTCAACATTTTTTCTCGCTTTTTCAAAAAAAAATTCTCACTTTTTTCAAAAAAATGTCTTACTTTTTTCAACATTTTTTGTCATTTTTGTCATTTTTTCAATTGATTTTGCCATTTTTCTAAACATTTCTTCACTTTTTCAAAATGTTTCTTAACTTTTTTAACATTTAAGTTTGTTGAACTTAGTTTCTCACTTTTTTGTCATTTTTTTTGTCACTTTTTAAAATTATTTTCAAATTTTTTCAATATAGTTTCTCACTTTTTTCAACATTTTTCTTCACTTTTTGAACATTTTTTGTCATTTTTTCAACATTGTTTCTTCACTTTTTTCAAAAAAAATTCTCACTTTTTTCAACATTTTTTGTCATTTTTTTTTCTCACTTTTTTAACATTTTTCTTCACTTTTTTCAACATTTTTGTCATTTTTTCTCACTTTTTTTCTCACTTTTTTCATCATTTTTCTCACTTTTTTTCAACATTTTTTGCAATTTTTCAACATTTTCGGTGCATATTTCTGACGGTTTTCTGACATTTTATAGACCGTACAACTAATGGGTTCATTCATAAAACAATCACCAATGGACCACTCTGTCTCTGCTGTCTCTGTCCTCTCAGAGTGTCCGCTGGTATGTCTCCGAGCTGGAGAAGACCGTCATCTCCGTCTGCAGCCGCTTCGGTATCGAGGCGTCCACGTCTCCTCACACCGGGGTCTGGGTCGGAGACAACAAGATCTGCGCCATCGGTACCACAACACACTGCACGGAAACACACACACACGCGCACACACACACACACACACACACACACACACACACACACGCACACACACACATATATAATATCCATACCCGTTTGTGCAGGGATCCACTGCGGGCGCTACGTCACGTCCCACGGCCTGGCTCTGAACTGTAACACCGACCTGTCGTGGTTCGGCCACATCGTGCCGTGCGGCCTCGAGGGGAAGGGGGTGACGTCGCTGAGCGCCGAGCTGCAGAGGGACGTCAGCGTGGAGGAAGCCGTCCCCCACCTGCTGGACGCCTTCAGGGAACACTTCCACTGTCAGCTCACAGACCCACAGACTGACCCGGACGAGGGGGGGCATCAGCCTAGAAACTGACTTTAAATTAGGGTTGGAAAGGAAAGAAGTGTGCAGCAGAGGGTCTGGGCCTGGTCCTGGGCCTAGGCCTGGGTCTGGGTCTGGGTATGGGTATGGGCCTGGGTCTGGGCCTGGGTCTGGGTCCGGGCCTGGGTCTGGGTCTGGGTCTGGGTATGGGCCTGGGTCTGGGCCTGGGTCTGGGTCCGGGCCTGGGTCTGGGTCCGATACAGCATCGTATTGCAATATTTTCAGTGGCAAAACTTCATCAATACATTATATAATATATATTATAATATATATATATATATATTATATATTATATTATATAATATATATTATATATATATATATATATATATATATATATATATATATATATATAATATATTATATTATATTATATAATATATTATATAATGTAATATATAATATATATTATATATGATATGTGTTGTTAGTTATGTCCTGTTCTGCAACATTGAAGATGAAACAGATTATTATTATTATTATTATTATTATTATTATTATTATTATTATTATTATTATTATCTTTATTTTTTCCTTTTGAGGACGTCATTTGAAATTGGGAAAAAAACAGAAGTTGGAAAAAATGGTAATAAATTACAAAATATCGCAGAATGTTGTAATTTGATTAAAATTGCATCGTGATGATATCGTATCGTCTGGTGACCCCCACTTTATAACAGACTGAGCCGGACAGCGGGGGGGTCATCAGCGTAGAAACTGACTTTTTGAATAACAGCTTCAAAAAGCTACGAACACGTCGAAGAACCGAGAACTTTGAGAAACAAGGAAAAGATGTTCAAAACAACAGCTGTCCTTTAAAAAAGTGACAAATATGTGTTAAAAACGAGAAAAAAAACAACATGAAGAACCGATAAACGCATAGAAAACGTTGAAATACGTCGAAAAACTGAGAACTTTGAAGAAAACGGAGAAAAACTAAATCTTTCCTTGAAAAAAGTTACAAATATGAAAAAAACACGTAAAAAAATTTAAAATACGTCGAAAAACGAGAACTTTGAAGAAAAAGGAGAGAAAAACAGTTTCCAAAAAAGCAAACTTTTCTCAAAAAAAACGAGAAAAAAAACAACATAAAGAACCGAAAGAAATAATTAAAAAACGTTAAAATACGTCGAAAAACCGATAACTTCGAAAAAAGGAGAAAAAACAACAAAGAACCGATAAACGCATGAAACACGTCGAAATACGTCGAAAAAACGAGAACTTGTGAAAAATTGTGAAAAAAAAAAAAAAGTAAAAAACGTTAAAATACGTAGAAAAATGAGAACTTTGAAGAAAAGGGGCAAATATATATAACGTGACGATATGTTTGTGGTTTTACTTTGGAAGAAACATTAGATTTTTTGGCAGTTTTTGTTGTTTTTTAAATAAATTTTTATCGCTTTTTAACGTCTTCTTGCGTATTTTTTAATGTTTTTAATCTTTTGTTATGATGGTTTACATGAAAGTTGATATTAATAAATACCGTTGGAAGGCATGAGGACTGTGATTGGCTGGTCTGAGTCAGAGTAGGAAGCGTAGCCAATCAGAGGCAGCGGAGGGCGGGACATTCCGTTGCCGTCCTAGGAGACGCGTTTTCGCCCCGTGACTTAACGGCGGTGGTTATAAAGTTAATATTTCCTTTAAGTCGAGCTTTACCGAGGAATAAAACAGCATATAACGGTCTCTGTCAGCATCTAACTGGCTGCAGTCCGTCTCAGACTCCCGTGGTGTAAATTTAGCTTGTTGCTAAAATTAGCCTCGGCGTAAAGTTAACGGAGAGTTGAGCACCGTAAACAGATGTGTGTGTGGAACCGGGTCGGCTAACAGCTGGGAGCTAAGCTAACACACCTATCACTTTAACCCCGTTACCCGACAGTCAAATGGCCCTGCTGCAGCTTTAGCTAGCCTGGTAGCTAGCTTGCATCTGTCAGTCAGCATGGGAGACGATAACGGAGTCAACGGGGATTTGAACGCCAATTTACGGTGCCAGAGCACCGGCGACCCGCAGCTGGACAACGCGGTGCACCAGTGGTTGGCCTGGGACAAGGTGAGTGTCCCGGAGCGAGAGGTTAAATAACTTAAAAATGAAGCCTGTTCTCCTGTACGTGCTTGATTTACTGTGGACGGAACGTCACCAAACCTCCTGAGAAAGTGGCATTTTAAGATTGCATTGCATGTTGGCAAAGTAATGTATTAATACTGGTTTAACAAACTGTATTTTATGGATAATTATGATCGGCTGCTACTATCGGCATTAATATTTATTGGTAAATCAGCACTTTATTTCATTTAACAGACACTTTGTGAGCAGTTATACGAAGCTCTGCTGAGTTTAGCTGCGTTGATGGCGCGTAGGAACACCTGGCGCAGCGGCTATAAAAGATCAAATTGATTTTAAATAAAATCTTCTGGATTGAAACTACGCATGCCGATTTGTTCACTGGAACCAACCACTTCAGAAAACGTGACACATTATGCTTTTCATGCTAATTGATGATGTTGTTATACAAGAAAATCTAAAATT